>CM070100.1:18313986-18673986 GCA_036178185.1 Liparis tanakae
TTATTATTTTAATAGAAGGCACGCTTTTATTGATACCAGATTCTTCTGTTTTTTAATAATTATTAACTCTGAAATGAGAAGCAACAACCGGCTGGAAAAAAGATAGTGAAAACAAACAGTTTTAACAGACGCAGTGTGTCAGACCCACGAATAGGAAGTGACAGCGCAGTGAGACACCCTCGCAGTCTGAAAGTCTGATTTTCTTTTTTCCTTAGCTGTCCTCCAGGTTTTATGGGGGATTTCTGTGAAGTGGATGCTAACGAATGTTGCTCAGCTCCCTGCCACAACGGTGCCATTTGCCAAGATCTTATTAATAGCTACGTCTGCCACTGCAGGTCAGGTGAGTCACGCCGACTTCCCGTGAGTTTCTCAATTTACTTAGAAACGAGGCAACCGAAGCATTATCTTTTTCACAAGATCTATTTAAGGAAACCTTTTGCGGCCCGTGAACAGTATCTCTAAGATGGAGGCTAGATGTCAAGACGTGTTTTGAAGTGCCCCAGATGTTAGAGGACAGTTTACAATATGTAAACTATTTTAATACTTAAAGAATGCCCATATTTGATTGAAATAGGCCACATAAAGTATCACTAAAGGTTTCCACGTTGCCTCGCATAGCCTATGCGCTTCAAAGCCGCTTCAAACGTCATCTTCTTTTCTCCAGGGGGAAATTTGTAGACATACAGTACTAAAAAGAGACAGTGATAAAAAGACGGCGCAGCCTCATTAAAATGTATGTGGCGTCGTACTCTTTAGTGAAAGCCTTTTCTTGTTTTCGTATGTGTGAACCCAAAAAGAAGCAAATCAATGTAGCAGAATCTGATTGATATTCACTTCAGAGGAGAGAAGTGGGAGAGCCTGGGCTCACCACGGCACTCTGTGGGCTTTTGTTCCTGGCAGGTTGGACAGGCCTTCACTGTGAGGATGACATTAATGAGTGCCTTCCAGAGCCCTGCAGCCAGGGGATATGCATTCAGAATGATCCCGGATATGGCTACACCTGTTTCTGTCGTCCTGGATTTGTGGTGAGGCTCCCCACCTTATTCCCCATCGCCCAGTCTGTTTTCTCTTTTTTCCTTTTCTTTTTATTAACCTTCACGCTTTTGCACCCTTAACTCTCGAGTCCTCTCTTGGCACTTATTCGCTAAATAATCTTTTTACAGCGGATAGAAATAACGTGACAACATATGACACTTTACAACTAATACTACAAACAATTTACAATTTTACAATTTACATAAAATATTACATATTTACATTGAATTTAATTGAAATATACTTTATTAATCCCCAAGGGGAAATTTGTTGGCAACAGTAGCAGCACCGATAAAACTAAACACAATAAAATAGTAGTAAGAAAGAAAGAAAGTGACTGTGCCTAAAGTAAAGTGTGCAAAGTGAAATATAAAATACAAAATAAAATACAATAAAATATATATGTATATACACAACATATATGTAATACTATATATGTATATATACACAAAATATATGTAATACAAACATACATACATCCAAATGTTAATGTTGCACATGAAATAATTTGAATGGTCAGTAATCAGATACTATCTTCCATCACATGGTTTTACTCTTTTTTTTAAAGGGTGGTTTTCACATGTTCCTTACTTCATGCAAACCTAATTATTATTATTAATTATTTCAAACATTATATTGCATTTAAAAATCTCGTGGTAGAGTTACAGGAGTTACACATCTGAAGGCTGTTTATTTTCCATACACAGGGGAGGAACTGTGAGCGCAACTATGACGACTGCCTGTTGAATCCATGTTCAGAAGCATTTTCCTGTGTAGATGGCATCAACAAGGTCAGCTGCCTGCCTCCTGTTGCGGATGCCGTTCCCTTGACGACTGCAGTCAAGAATACCACTCGCGGCTCCTCACCCAGGGTGTCAACGCCAACACTCAACCAAACAACAGCGGCGGAAAATCCTGCAGGTGCATGTAGCTAGTCGGGTACATTCACATTGTGCTCCACTTTAAACTGTATTGCTTCACTTAATGTATCGGCTAGCTGTCATAAGTACTAATTCTTCAGATTAGATTTTTCCATAGAAACAAATAAGCTTCCACCAACTCTTTTGACTTGTCACTCATTATAAAAAAAGGCTTATTTAAGCCTTTGAACATTTTAGATGTGTGAGTCATTCATTAGCAGCTTCACCACCAAAGAGACGTTTCCTCTTCCGTGGTTCCATCCAGATAATTCCTTCAGAGATAATGAGATAAAACTCTCCACTATCTCCACACATAAAAAGCAAAAAGATAAGTGAAAAGTCCGAAATATGAATGCTTATTTCTGCTGCAGAAGTTATTTTGTTCATCTTTCCTAGCCCCTTGGTCATCTCACGAGCCCTCGTGTTTCAACTGTGACCCTTTTGTTATGCGCCGGATCTGAATCCTTGTGGTTTATGAACCGGACTAAACTATCTAACTATATCTAAAGTCGATCTACTCCCAGCAGCTCCACCTCGTCCAGCTTCAACAGTAAATGTTTGCTGCTGCCTCAAATTAATTTCTCCCTGGGGATGAATAAAGAATCTATCTATCTATCTGCTTCAACATTTTATACCCTACTAATTCATGCAACACTCATAAGGGGCATTTCTGTGGATTAAGTACTTTTATTATTTGTCTTTTCTCTATATATATTGCTGTATATTTGATTAGATCAAATATAAATGGTTGTATGGTTTTGAATGCAGGGCTTTTATTTGTAAAGGAGTATTGGTACATGTTTGCAGTACGCTTGTAGATTCTATAGATAGATAGATAGATAGATAGATAGATAGATAGATAGATACAGTAGATACAGTAGATATATAGATACTTTATAATTCCCCAAGGGGAAATTTGTCGACGCAGTAGCACCAGTAAACTAAACACACGAGAATAAAATATAAATATAAGAAAGAAACGGTGACTGTGCATAAAGTATACAAAGTGAAATATAAAATAAAATATATATATATATATATATATATATATATATATATATATATATGCATATATATATATATATAACATATATGCAAATACAGCAGTGTAAAATTAAATTAAATATAGACAGATCATGTGTGTGCTCTTTCAAGCAGACTTTAGTTCCTACTAAATGTGAAACACTTGTACATCTTCAGAGGCTGATTATGTTTAGCAAGTTCTAATTTTGCACAAGTACACATTAGTTTCTCATGTTTGAACTTCTACATACTTTTAATGTTAACTTTCCAGTTTGAGTACAATTTTTTTTTTTTTTAAGGAAATAATTGTGATTATGAATTATGTTCATATTCTGTAAAACACAGACTCGGTGCAGCAGTGAGAAATGTTACAGCGTGATCAATTTAGAATAATGTTCCTCAATCAAGCCATAGCCCTCATTACAACACTATTATTTCCATGCACATTACGTGTGCAAGACAGTGACACTATATTATCGAAAGTCATTACACCAATCAATTTGTACTGATGATGGTTCAGGGATTTCTTTTGTGGGGGGGATTGCAAAGCTATCCTTCCCTTGCACAATGTTTGTCAGTTTCATGTTGAGAGGAGACTCCCACTGAGCTGGTTCTCCAAATGTGATTTTAGAGCCTTTGGGACATGGCAGGCGATAGATGATGTATTAGGTTTGATTGAGAGATTGTTATTGTTTGTGCAGCTGTAGTGACACAAAATCCCGTTAAAATGTATTTATGTATCGGCCACTCAAGTGCATTTTCTGTTTCAGTTTGATAACAATAATTTCAAAGAGCGGTAAGTCCAATCATTACTTTTCGCTATATCCTTTTACACTCAAACGAAGACATTGAACACAATATGTCGTACATTATTGGTCTTGGATTCAGTCATCTATGTGAGGGGAGGAATTTGGAGCCCTGGGCCGATTGTTACTCTTTGACAGATGAGGTCTGTCTACCTTTTGAAACTGTTCACAGAGCTGTAAAACACACCTATTGAACACAGGCGAGCTTGAACCAATTCAGTGAGACACTCTGAAAACCACTTCGGGCCAAACGTAATGGAGTCCTACCCGCCGCACCTGATCCAGCTCACAACCGGTGCATAATGCATCGGTTTGGAGAGAGTTGAGACGCTGGTGAAGAAAAACAAACCAAAGCGTCGACGCACCGAAAAATCTCTTTACTCTTTTGCATATACTGTACGTGTATAATCCGAGTAAATAAGTTTTAAAGCAAGGGGACCCAGAAACTCACAAGTTTATCTAACTAGGTCACCATCTAAAAGCATGCAGTGCCCTTGGTGCTGCTTGAAATAGACTCAGACAGTGCTCCTTTAAACCTAAGACTGCTCCACAACCTTTGAAATATACCAAGTCGATTGGAATTTCTACAGAGGGACTAATAGGTTCACTAATAGTTGGATACAAATTATTGTTGACGTCTTAATATCTGGTCAGTTGGTCTTTTTTTCTTTTCTTTCTTCATTTTGATGGAGAAGAAATGTATTCAGTTGGCAAAACTAGTTGCAATTTTTCCCCCCCAGATTGAATAGATTGTCTTCTGGGTGAAGTTTGTTCTATCACTATACATTCAATGCTGAGCTCCGCAGTATTTGAGCTCTACAATATGAGAGCAGATGGGTATCTAGAGAGGAAACTGCTGGGGGAGGGAGGCTTACTGCAGCTAAGCCACGCTTTGGTTGACTTTCCTTGGAGTGATCAGGTGAAGCTGTTATCTGTTGCTGCCACGTGTAGCAGAAATGAAATTACTTAAGCTCCTCAAAATCAACTTGATGAGTAAGAGGTTAGTCAGAGGGTCCTTTAAAACATGCAGCATCCGTCTCGGGGCACTCACCTGGTCGTCCTTCAGGTTAACATGCATACATTTTTATTTTTTTCACTAATAAATAACAGCGTTATTGTTTTGTATCGAATCGGCCGTGCTGACTTAGTAGGCCTGTAATCATTTTGATATATTTAATGACTCAGTTTCTCTCTTGACTCATGATGACGTCCGCATGATGTGCGCAGAGAAAAAAAAGGCTGCAGTGTCTAAATGTGTCATTTTAGCTTCAGTTTATGGCTCCTGTGCTCCTGTACAGTAACTGTAGAGTATCTTCAGTTATTTCTAAAACCAGACAACAGATAAAATGATGCAACACATTTTTTATTTTCCATATTATATTTAGGTTGTGTATGACAGCAGTATAAGAATTTTCAACCGACTATTCTTACATTACGTCTTGAATATAAGACATTTCCAGCTGGTTTCCATACAGTACCGACTGACCTTCTGTCTTCCCTCAGGGCTCTGACATTGCAAGAGGTCCAATAATGGTCCTCACCAGTATTTTATCTCGGCCCTGTGACAAGTTCAATCCGTCAATCTATTACCTCATGAAATAAATCAGGCATAAAACAGGCCTGTCCTTTTAAATAAATGTGACATTTCGTTTATATCAATTAAAAATCGCCGCCCATAGTCCATCCTCTTATTAATTGATCTTAAGCTTGTATTTCTCTGATTATATTTTTCCCAAGGAATCTCTTGCACTTTAACCCGTCTAACATTCCCACACTGTGTACTGCAACATTGTGCTCCACCTTTCCAAGTTCCATTAAATATGACTTGTATCAATGGTCTCACATCTTTTATGGGCATGTATTAACACCCTAATTGAATCTGAAATGAAAGATTTATATCATGGAATATTTACAGTGAGGCAATTTATTCGGAGACTAACTCCTCCGTCAGCGTTATGTTAGCCCGTCCTGTTCTGATATCAATAGTAATGCAGAAAATACTGATGCTGCTCAAGATAAGGTATTCAATTTCAAGACAAAAATAGTGTACAGTTTAAATTGAACACATTAAAACATTTTCAAAGGAGTTACTTGAGGCATGTCGATGAAAAAACTGTGTGAATGTACGGTAGCAGTAAAAAACAGGAGAGCAGTGAAGTAGAGACTGAAGCTAACTGCTAATGAGGTTGTTAAGTCCACATCAGACTCAACAAGGCTTTCAAATAAATGAATAGTTTTGTCTCTAAAGGGTTATTTTGCATCATCAGCATTAATAGTCCATTGTCAGGAGTCAAGCAGAAGACAGCACATCATTGTTGCCCTATGCATTTATCCGTATTCATTTCCAGATCACAGCCGGTCTGCTCATAACAATTCTCACGTTTCTTTGCGAGGGGATTTCTCTCAGGGTATTGGTAATGTTACTCTCCAGAGAACATGGGGGTATTTAGGTTAGCTTGTTTGCCTCTAAGGGGCTCACTGTCAGATCAAAGAGGGTCTAACCCATTGGGACTTGACGCGTAACAAATATTGATAACGGTCTCACTCTCAGCCGCTCGATTAATCATGGCAACAACTTAAAAGAAGCCTTGTTGATTTCTCTAGTGTAATGATTTTTATTTGATTTTTTTTACAGAAAAGAACAGATGGAGCATAAGACGGGTGCATCCAGGAATGCTTTTCATTTTAACAGGCTCTCCGGTTTGACTTTTCCCTAACAAATTGAACTACTTCCTTCAAATGAGAAATATATTGAGCATGAGCGCCCCTAATGCTTGCCTCCAATTGCAGGCTGTGTCAGTCTTTGAAGGTTGTCTGCGTCACTACCCCCGATAAACTCGCAGGCAGTGGAACTTTTACTGGAATATCCCATAATTACTCATTCTCATGGATAAGCTATGTTATTCCTCTATAAAATGAGGCATGTAGTAAACTTGTGTGAATACCTTCATTTCAGCCAAGATCCTCTCCTGCCTAATATAGAGCCATTTGCATGCTTCGCGGCTTTTTGGCAAATAAGACTATTTAAAATGAGCAAAAGAGAAAATAACTGTGATGCTAACAAGAGCCATTAACGCCTTTTTCTGCTTTCAAAATAATTATCTACTTTTGGCTTTCCACACTCAATGATCTCACTGTGCATTTGTCTCTTAAGCTGTATATTACAAGGGTTTTTGATGAGTAGTGTTCACATTTACAACTTATGGATGTATAGAGGCCCTGAGAAAAATATGTTGTTTTATTTCCTGTATTGATGATTAAGAACGAGTTGATCTTTCTAGATTTTTTTAAACGGGTGGTGAACTTCCCCTGTGAAAACTGGTACATTATTCTTGTGTTATTGTTGTGGTTAGGCCCCTTCTTTTATAACTAAACGGGACTAAAATTACTTTTCTTGATATGTTTGAACTAATCCAAAAACACAAGTGTGTTAACAAGTTTTGTAACATCAGTGTCAAGTCTTTCGTTTGCCTAGATTTGTGTTTTAATCTGCCGCAAACTATACTGACGTAAACCGCTAGCTAACGAGGGGAAAACAATATTTGTCATGGTGCACTAACTGCTACAACCTAAGTTAAGTCGATCGCATAGCTAACGCTAGTTTGTTGATGACGTAGCTTTGATCGTTTCCACAAGAATTGTGTCTGTCCAGCTCGTAAATACTGGAAAAACAAAGGAAGTTATTCGACCTGTAAATCAAGCAGACCGACTCTCACTGATACAGTGTGACCAAAATGTGGCAACCGGAGCGCACATAGATGACAAAGATGAGTATTAAATTGTATGTATGTTGTAATGGTTGCATTGATAATATGGGACGTCTCGTTTGTGGATCCCAGAAAGAATAACTGCTAAGTTACTGTAGCTAACGGGATCCTAACTTAACTAATTTTATCAATAAAGACAAATAACAACTGCTTCAGATTGGGACATTTGGACACTAAGGGAATAGGATCATGTTCTACATTTATTACACAAAAGAAAAATCAATTAAGATACATTTACATGTTGGTAATTAGTAGTAGTAGTAGTAGTAGTAGTAGTAGTAGTAGTAGTAGTAGTAGTAGTAGTAGTAGTTACAACCCCAACCATTGTGTTGTCATAAAACTGAACAAAATGAATCATCAAAACTTATATTTTACTTTGAAGAGTTTAGCAAGAAACAATTGCACGCCAAAAACCCACAAACTGCAGCAGAAGATGAGTTTGCCAGCAGTAGGCTAAAAACCTCTTTTGGACAGGCAGCAAGCACGGATTAAAAAAACCACAGGGCTCAGACACACACACACACACACACACCGACAGTGGGAGAATTTAGAAGCAATTCATAATAAATTGAAAGTAACAATCAAAGATGATCGTGGACAATGATGCATTCATGTGCTCCTTGCATCCCTTTCCCGAGTTTGGAAGTTGTTTTTGTTCATGAGCTTTAAATCTTGAGGTGGGAAAAAACATGAACACTACAACGAAGATGTGTTGTATTATATGACTTTAGCAAGACGTTAAACTAAGGGTTGAGATTCATGTGAATTTTCAGTCAGGATAGGAAACTACATGATTGTAGCACAAAGGCCCTATTTTACAATGATACTAAATTCAAACATGTGCATGTAACTGACTCGGCGACAAACTGAGCCAAAAACCAAACTTCATTGGAAGTGATAACAAACTGTTGTGTATATTGACCTACGTTAGCAGGTGTCTTTCCTTGTTGGATAATGGATTTGTGATCATTACGAGCACTTTAATTGCAATATTCAACTGATATAATCCAATTCTATATAATACACATGTATAATGGCCATATTAATTTAAATTGCCCAAAAGGGATCTAAATTGCTTACGAAGTTCTGCTAGCTTTCATTGAATGCAAAACAATTGTGCTATTATATACATACACATTCTTAATTAATGTGTTGATCTTTACTGGTCGGTTTAGTTGATATTATATGTATCCCCAGTAGCTACAGTATTGCAGCAGCTATTCTTCCTGGAGTCCACAAAACAAACATCACATGGTGATAATGCATCCATTACAATAGAATAAAATACAATAGATGTTATTATCCGGCGAGGCAGAAACATTGCTTTTCTAACGTGTTCATCAGCTAAAATCGTCAACCTAACAAAGGTCTCTTGATTGTACAGTCAGTCATTACATTACTACCCATTGTGTCCAGCCTGCACTCTTATATTTAATTTTAAAGTACTTTGTTGCCCACATAATTTGCATTTGGGATAAAACGACCTCTGTAGTCAGCTGGCTCATATATAAAATCAATATTGACTGTAAACCTCAACATTTCTCATGTGTGTGTGCTCCTAAATAAAAATAAAGGAAAGATTTCACACAGTTTGTTCACACAGTATCAGTGATGAAAGTGTGACTGCTTTACACACTAATTTAGAATAGGTGTCTTGGTTATTTGCATTATCATTAATGCTTTAAATAATTCAATATGTTTTGGAAAATACCTACTAGATATCATTGAAGATAAAATCAACAGGACACAAGACTAAAACATGCACACTCCTGACAGTAGTCCATTACACTCCAACACATTGCAAATCATAATATGATCCGCTTAACTATACAAAATAAATGATTGAACAACAAAATCCCACTCAGAAGTGTTCAAGTGTCCCCATTAACATGAACAGTCCACTTACCTGAGGTTGTAGGTTAAACGCTAATGGGTTTCATCAGAATTAGCTCACGCTAAAGGCAATTAGCACCAATTAAAATACATCGCTAAAAAAGACAAACACTTGTAAGGTGACATAACTTGCTCACACAAAATGTGATCCTTGTGTTTAGAGTGCATTGTAAAGAAAACACATTTTATTTGAGCATATAACTCAAATAAAATGTGTTTTCTTAGACCATGCAGTAGTAGTGCTTTATTGTTGCCAATGTGTAGATCAACGCGTACTTTGAACAAAAATGAGTCTGACAAAAATCTAAATCACCTGAAGAAGGACCGTGAAAATATTATCCTAACAAAACTTTTTTTCTCACCCTCAATTTCCCACATCTGTATTTACAGATGGAAAAAAAGTTTTGCGAAGTTAAAAGGTTTTTTTCTGGCAAAAGCTTTATACTTGTATTCCAGAGTCATAAATACAGTCGAAGAAATTGTTTAGATAAGACTTTGAGGAGTGTGTGCAATCGCATAAAAACAAAACCACAAAAGTCCATGTTCTAGCCTCAGTGGCAACACACATCTGCCCTGCTGAAGTCTCCTCAGACTCTGAATTGTGTATAATTGTGAGATTGCTGTTGTGTATCCCACCCTGTGCACTGACCATCCTGTGGATAAAGCAAGTGAACAGTTGTGTTATTCTTTCAGGGATCAATAATCCATGCAGAATTGACAATAAGTCTTTTTATTACTCATTCTAAACAGGTTTTATCTTTCTTTCTTTTTGTATTTCCCAGATTCAAGCTACATTCAGTACTTTGGGAATTCATACATGGAGTTTGAGGGCATTGACCTCAGCGCCCTCAACAACATTACTGTGAGATTTCAGACTCAAGTGACCGAGGGAACTCTACTCTATGTGGACCAAGGACCTGCTAACGGGGATTTCTTTTTCATGAAACTCTTCATCCTGGATGGAATCTTGCAGGTAACAACTCAACTTCTGAAGTAGTATGCATGATTATACACTAGTTTTAGTCATTCCTTAATTGGTGTCATGTTTGCCCATGAAAGACGGCTATCTCACAGCCTATTCATACAGTTGATGGAGCATGGAAAAACACATCTCTACACTCTGTTTCAGTATGCCTTCTGCTGTAACCAAGAGGATGAGGTTGCCTGGATCAATTCATTAATTCCCGTTAGTGATGGCAAGGTTCACATTGTTAATATCAGGTATGTTCTTTGTTATATACAATTAACCTTTTGAATCCGAGTGTAAATGCTCAGATCTGTATTGTGGTCAAGTTCTGCTGCTAAAATGTGAGAACAAAATATTATGTCAGAATAGATATATTGTAATATTATGTTACAGCAACAAACCCATCAACCTAGACGCAGATGCAATATTTCTGCTTCAGGCTAGAGTATATTAGGCACATTTACAATAAGCTGCCTGCTTACAGTGGTGAAATACAATTTTTTTATCAAATAGGATTAGCACCTCAGGTGGTACTAACTTGATCCTTAGTTATCCACTTATTTCAAGTGTGGCAGGCCTTCTTTTTTTATGACTAATACGGGGAAGATATATATATATATAATTGGCAGGAATCTGGAGTGTAAGAATGTAGCTGTTATTACGAATGAGCAAACGGGCTTACATTTTAAAGAACTGAAGCAAACGTCAGAATGTGCCTATTAAAATACATTAGTATCACTAACCATGTTTTATTGGCTTTTCTAAAGTCTTAATTTGCAGTTTTTCATTACGAAAAGATTAACAAGCGAGAGCCAAGCACAAAATCAATGTTTAAATGATTTAAAGTGAGGCTGTGGCCCCTTTAGTTATATTGTTCAGAAGCCCATGTGCAATCTTGCTGCCAGCCCTTCATTATTGTCTGACACGAGAACGATGTGGTTCAGTTTCAAATCACAAAGTGTACTCTGTCTGAGCTGGAAGCGGAAACAAAGGGGCTTCTATTTGACCCACATCAAAGCAGTTTACTTTGCAATTTGGAAGAGAGTATGAAAACTTTATTTATTTTTGCAAAGTGCCCATTTTAAGTTTTGCTTTTGCAAAGAGACTATTTTGTAAAACAATATTCCATTGAGGTTAACTGATCCAAACCATTGGGATTGATAGACTGAGAAACACATGTATTAACCCTCCTGTTACCTTTACATTTAAAAACATATTTTACCCGTGGGGTCAATTTGACCTCAGCAATTAAACCTCCAGAAAATTATTAGAATTAATATTGTTTCCCAAGTTTAAGTGTGAGGTACTTTGTTTGTTTGTTGACCTAAATAGCCCTTTAAATATATAAAAAAGGTGATATTTCTTCTATGTTTGACACAGTGAAAAACAGCCTGGGGTCAAATTGACCCCAAAGAACACCAACGTTAAACATTGAATGGAGTCAAATTGACCCTAAAGGTAACAGGAGGGTTAAGACTTTCAGAAGTTGATATTTTTTTCAAAGACAAGATAAAATAGGCACTGAAGGTGATTATGAACATCCTGTGGCAAAGGTGAACAAACGATCTCCTGTGGAAACAAAGCGGAGTGGGAAGGTTGCCTCGTGTTTCTTGGCAGAAAACTGCACTGCCCTAAATATGCAAGTGCAGCTCGAGAGGCCTATCCTGTTGAAGGTTCTGCAAGGCTCCGCCCCTGTTTCTTTTGTTTTTTCCCGGAGTAAAAATACAACAGCAGTATGAATCAATCATAATGTTCCGTACCAATCCCTTGGAGACATTGCGAGAAAGAGAGCTGTCATAACCAGAGGGTAGTGAGAGTGGACAAATGGTTCCTGGTGTCACAAAGCAAATTCTTTGTAATTGTTTGATGGCCGAGTTCGTCCATCTTTGTCTGATTTGACCCAGAGCTACAACACCGTGGCCATCCTCGACGTCAACGCCTAACTCATTATAGACTTTTAATATATCTTCCCGTCAAAGTCGCTTTTCAATATGTTAAATAGAAACCCGGTGGGGCTGACTTCTCAAGGACAGTGAGCGTAGTGCCCTCTGGCTGCTGGCCAGGCCGCTCTGGCAGACTGCTTCTAAATTAACCGCTTCTCCACGCCGACTCTAGAGGAAGGACTTACGAAGCTCCGAGTTAGTGCCCCCAGTGTTTAGCCGGCATATGCAACCGCCTGCAAAGCACGGGCTTAACAAATCAGACTAGATTGCTTTGTGGACCTCCTAACTTCCACTCAGGGAACGGGGGGTATCAGGAGACAGTGGAGAGGAGACTGAGCATCCATGGCCCGAGTACCCTCGAGCTGCAGATGGTTAGTCCAGAATATGCACTTAGGTAATTATCGGCTTTCCCCTGTTGTTTCAAAGTGGAGAAATGTTTTTTTTAAATCTATGAATGGCTCTGGGGTGGGTCCAAAATATTTGTGTGACGGCGTAAAAGATGCCTAGAGAATAATATTTGTGATCAATTAATTTACAAACAAAATAACTCTATGCATTCACCATCATTTTTAAAGCTGAGCGTTCGGTATTTCCCCCCTACTTCTCAAACTACTGTTTTTAAATTCCGTGTTTTCTGCACCGGAAAGTTTTTTTGTCATCTCAGAGGTTTTTGTCCTGGTCTTCGAGTTTTTAAACGCTGCTTTTCTTTTGTCGGCTAAACAAGGCCACACAAATATCTTCCTTTATTATTTGACAGATTTCAGTAGATGTTAATGTTTTTGATATCTTTAGTGTTATTGTTATTACTAAATACCTAGTGAAAAGGTTCTACGTAGAGAGAAGAGAGATTTAGGAATAAGCAGAATGATAACTGAAAGATGCACAATCCACAATTTCTGTTACAAATTACATATTGAAAGTATTTCATCTGTTACAAAAACCTGCTAATACTTGCTGACTGTTTGATATGAAATGTTAATGCATGTATTTATTTATTTTTTAGACAGCACCTGACCCCCTGTGAGGCAGAGATGACACTTTCTGGTTATGAGAAAATCAAAAGTACAACAAGTAATTACTGGTTGGGAAACATCCTAATGAGAACAAACCACATCTTCACGGGTGGTCTGCCGCAACAATATCTCCCCAATCAGGTAAGATATGCAGTTCCTTCTGTATGGATTATCAACTAGCTACAGAAATCATGAATTCAATATGATTTATGTTCCCATAGAGATCGAAACCTTTCCAGAACTATAACGGCTGCATTGAAATAATTGAAATGAATAAACTGAGGAGTTTTTATACATCTGATGCCATCGCCACCAGCAACATAGATCAATGCAGGTAAAGAAATGTTTTTAGTTATGAAAATCCCCCCAACTCATTAACACACTTGTAAAAGAATATGTAGAAGTACCAGTAGCCAGATTTAGTTTTATTTGATGCAGTGATAATAATCCTAGATAATACTTGACTTCCTTTTGGCCTGGGATTGTGATTTTAAATAGGTCTACTTTTTAAATGACTGCACTTCACATTTACATTTTATATAATAGGTCTTTTTTGATGCACATGAATCTAGTTCATATCTTTAGGCTTCAAAGCAGATCATTCTAATGCTAAATTGGATTTTTACTTAGTGACTACAACATTTGCACAATTTTACAGATCTACTCTGCATGTCATTGAAGTCTCCACAATGAGTTCTTCAAATTGGACAACTCAATCAACGACCTCTGACCCAGTGAACACAGCAACAACAACAACAATGGCAGCTTCCACACAAACAACAAAACCTCCTCTGCAAAAACCTCAAGTTTGCCACGACAGTCTTTGCCTGAACGGAGGAACATGTCATCAGCTGCAGCGGCCGGGCGCTGCTCTGCCTTCCTGCCTCTGCCCGCTGCATTTCACCGGCACCTTCTGTGAGAAAGGTAGGCTTTACTGACACATCTTACAGAGCCTCGATAATCCATGTAGCACAGGTACATTAATACATGAAATACCACAACTGCTTATTTTATATATATATATATATATATATATATATATATATATATATATATATATATGTGTGTGTGTATATATATATATATATATATATATATGTGTGTGTGTGTGTATGTATATATATATATATATATGTGTGTGTGTGTATGTATATATATATATATATATATATATATATATATATATATATATGTTTATATATATATATGTATGTATATATATATATATATGTTTATATATATATGTGTATATATATACATATATGTATATACATATATATGTGTGTCTGTATGTATGTATATATAAATAAGCAGTTGTGGTTATTTTATGTATTAATGTACCTGTGCTTCATATATATATATATATATATATATATATATATATATATATATATATATATATACATATACTGTGACCTCCATAGTTGTATCATGAAGAGCCAGCCAACAAATGGTATTGTTTAATATATGTTGAGCCTCTTTGGCTAATAGGTTTCACTATGAGGGGAAAATGGAGTGAGCTGCATTAAGAATTTTGAGCGATGTGAATTATTCAGGATGTGATTAATGAAATGAAAGATCCATATAAGCGGCTTGAACCATCGGCGTGGTTCCATGTTCGCCCCCAGCGCTCATTGAGGATGAGAACACAACCTTGCAGCACTCGCTCAACATTCAGCTACGTAATGTTTGCGAGCTCAAAACATCCCCGCAGAATAAACATCACCCCAACACACAAAATATTTGTTTCTTACCAACCGGTCCGACACTCATACCAAGGAGACAGCCATGCTAGACACACATACTGTGGTGCTTCTTCTTTGCAGACGTCTTCTCCGTGCACTTACAATGTGGCAACTGACGCCGCCCCGGTCCGCCTCTCCTTGATCCGCTCTGACAGGGAAGAAAACAGCATCCTGTATTTTGCTGTTGTCGGCATTCTCAGTCAGTGACAACATTAGTAACACTAGAGGTGGAAATTAATTTGCTTAATTAATTGTTTGTAAGCTTAATAAGGTAAGCTGCTCTCAACTGATTGACATTTCCTATATTGTGTTGGGATGTTCTGGCTACAGTATGTAACTAATCCAAAAACACATAAGCAAAATGGTATGAATAGATTAATTTAAGGTGTGTTTATCTGCTTGGATGAAATCTGCAATCTTTAGCAATTCCGGCTTTTATTAATAATTCTACCATTACTAGTTAAAACAATACAACACCATTTGCGAAGCGCTTTATATAATGGTTATGGTTATGGTTATGTATTGATCTGGAATGGTTAACGTTAGCATAGGTTGTTGGGCAGTAGGTCTCGCAGGTTACAATCTACAAACCACCAGGCTAGGAAGCATATAAATCCTAACTACTGTATAAGAATGGAGTACGTAGACATACAGGTGACTTAAAAAAAAAAAAAGCACATCCATTGTGTGGTATTTTTGCACAGTGTAGAAGCTTTTACACGGCGCTATCAGAGTTAAGCTAATGCTAGCAGCTATGAAATTAATTGTTTAAAAGAAAACTCTGAATTTTGAGTGTTTTTCTGCCATCTGTTATGCTTCTGTTTTCTTTGTAAACTAAAAAAAGTGCAATAACGTAAAGTGTTCCTATCATGTGCAATTCAGAGAGCTTTGCACTAGCAATGCTTTCAGTCATGGGCTTTCAATGTGGTTATGTGGTGTACATTATACCTGAGGAATATAGTAAACGATGGACGTTCCTATTAGCATTTCAGAAAGTTTCAACAATGAAAAGTGGATTGATCTTCACCTTCACAATCTCTGAATGGGGTTCAAGCTGATAGCATAATGCTGTGTTTCCAGAGTACATGGAGATCTGACAGTGAAGCTAACGTTGACTCTCATTAACATGGCGTGAGCAGCCTGTGTGCATCTGACACCCTTATTTGACACCTCTGCCATGTGTTGTAGAAATGCTAATTTACAGGTGTGTAAGTAATCTAGTGAAATGTGATTTGTCTCTTGAGGCACTGTAAAACAAAATTATGCTATTTTAAGGACTTCAATCTCATTAGCTTTTTCCCACGGCAGACGGCGACGTGCTGCTTACATGACAGCGGCGCTGCTTTGCTAAGCTGGTTATTAAATATGCTTTGGCCAACTTAGAAACAGCCAGTAGAGAATAAGAATTATGCATCATTCATCGAATTATGTCTCAACTGTGTACCTCTTGCATTCACAAGGGGGTTTACAAGTGTGCCTCTAAGTATCATCACGAGTCATCTGTAACATTTACGTGGACATCTGCGTGACAACATGCAAAGTTTTCGAATTTGAGATTAAGTATGATAAGCCAAAAATGCATTATATCCTGACTTTGCGAGGTTATAATGCATACTAATGTAATATACACTACCGTTCTAATGTTTGGGGTCACCAAGACAATCTTGTGTTTTCCATGAAAACTCACACTTTTATTTATCAAATTAATTGCAAAATTAATACAAAATATAGTCAAGACATTGATAAGGTTATAAATAATATTTTTTATTGTAAATATTAATGTTATTCTTCAAACTTGTGGCTCAAAAGAAGGCCAGTTTTATAGCTTCTTTCACCAGCGTAACTGTTTTCAGCTGCGCTCGCATAAAAGGGTTTTCAAGGGTTTTCTACCCCTGCGTTAGTCATCTAATAAAAGTAATAATACAGAACATTTCTATTGCGCTTTTCATAGTACTCAAAGACGCTTCTAAGGCGATAACACAATGTACCATTAGAACACTGGAGATGGGCCTCTACACACCTCTGGAGAGACTTCATTACACACCAGAGAATAGTCATTTACCACATTAACTATGTAGAGAGAGTATTCATGATTAATTTAATGTTATCTTCATTGAATAAAAAGAAAAATAAGGACATTTCTAAGTGACCGCAAACTTTTGAACAGTAGTGTATGTAGTAAACTCCCAACACCTATGAAATGAATCTGATGTTCTACATTCTCAACATTTTCTAATTCCATCCTTCTAATAAAACCTAACCCCCCCCCAGCCTTTTTTTTCCATGACCATAAAGTAAGTTCTTGCTTATCCTTTAACTTGTCACACTCATAAAACTTTTCCTTTTTAAATACCAGCAGTGGCCTTTTCGAGTAATTTCTGCTGAGTTTGAGTAATATCTCTTCAAACGCATTTCAGTCTCTCAGGTTAACCGAGTGCAATCTCATCCAGCGATGTGCTTTGCGATCGGACTTCTAATAGCAGGCAGCCAGAGTCCGGAGGCTGTTTACATGCTGACAAAGTCTGAGAATGTGTCAACTTGTCCTCGCATCTCATTGAATTAAGACCAGACACAAGAGAAGAATCAAGCCCCCACTCTGAGTTAATTATAGATGTGTCAACCTACCCGGTGACTAATGCCACGTTCTTGTTTGTGTCCTCGATGAAATGCAGACATGTATGTAAGAACTTCATCAAGATGCTAAGAGTCTCTGCTACCTCTTATAGTATTGTTCAAGAAGATCTAATATGCTCCTAGTGTTATTAAGGTTAATAACACATGTTCTAACATGTAACCTAATAGTTTATCCTTTGTCTTGATAAAAACAAAGAGATATAAGATAAGATAAGATAAGATAATATATTCATGTATTAGTCCCGCAGTGGGGAGATTACAGCAGTGGGTGTACATAGAGCATTAATAAAAATAAAAGATACAAATAAAAACGCAAAACACAATACTAAATACTAAAATACTAATACTACTACTAAAATACAAAATACTAATAGTAAATTACTAATTACTAATATAGGTCCGCTACAGTCATAATAGCTGTAGATAAGAACATCTTATCTATAAAACATGCAATGTGTTATTCTAAAATATAATATAATGCTATAGTTTATACTAACGAGCAGTATATGAATTAGTTAGAATTAGCTTCACCTCGTCGATTTAATCACTGCTTAATGCAACAGAAATGAGTGCTTAGATTTTATACTGGTGTATATATTCATTATTGTGGCCATTTTACATTATGAGTACATTCAATTTAGATTATTGCGTTTTTATTATGGGATTTATTGGCCACTTGGGGGCAGTAGCACCAAGTATCCACAACACATCGTCACCGTTTAAGTTATTATAGTGAACGTGTTTCCAAACATTCTCTTATTTACACTCCTAGAAGTTAAGCATTGGATTGGTGAATGCAAGTCTAATCTTCGCTCTCTTACCTCGATCTCCCGAGGGAAAGATATGTCTCTCTAACTGCTAAATGCTCGTCTTTTTTGACCTGTTCGTCTCCAACTGTGCCTGTCTGCAGACTGGTGCTGAGCAGGTAGCGCAAAGTGGGTTGTTAGAGCTTTTTGCAGAAAATAGCTGCCTGCTGTGGACAAAAAACAATTCTTTTTGAGATGGTGAAAGCCAGACAGCTAAAAAATAAAAAATAAAAAATCACGATGAAGCTCATTAAAGCGACACTATGTAACTTTTCCCCTGTAGCGCCCCCTTCAGGTATTTAACGTCTGGCTCTCGAGCCATATATGGCTCTTCAGGCTCGTGCCCTCACAGCTGATCGAACAGCTGATCAATGCGCGCTACCGGCAGCGTCTCGGCAGCCGCAGCGAGCCGTTCAGCCGCGGCATGTCATTCTGTTTGTACTCGTCGCGTAGCGGAGCAAATAAAAAGTCACCTGCGAGCGTGTACTGGCACTATATGACGTTGGTAATCACTGCCAGACAGCAAGTTTAAGTACTTCCCGTTCCTCAACCGGAAGTACCAGGTTGTTACCAACCATCTTACATTCAGCAGTATTCTGGCCACAGACCCCCGATGGCGGAGGCGCAAATCAACATATTAAAAGTCATTGTAGCGGCACCATTTTTTTCAAGCTGTTATTTTAAGGTGAAAAAGTTACATAGTGGGGCTTTAAAGCTGAGGGGAGCTGCAGATTCAAAGGATAATTCCCTGTATGGGTGACCCCTTTGACGTCGTCATTTGATAGATTGTAAAAAATCAATTTAAGCTCATTTTAAGTAAAACATGAAATGCAGGATTTGCAGTACTACCCCACAGTATGGTAAACAATGTTAGTTGATATTCTGTGTGTGGCATGTAAATTGGAAGCTTGACGTGTGTGAGCTGTGAGTCTTGCTCCCTTATGTTTGGACCCTGGTGCTGCATCTCTGGTGGGGTGTCCCGTAATCCAGGCCAGTGCCAGGTGGTTGAGTGAGTATTTGATATCAAGTAGCCAACCATAAGACAGGTTTTGTCAAGATAAAGCCAGTTCATCTGGGCATGGCAGAGTTGTAAGCTATGATGAATTGTCTCTCCAAAGAAGACACAGTGGGTTGTGGACCTTGCCAAAGACATTCTGTCAAGTATGTAAGCATTAAACTGAAAGCTAAGTGATCACACAAATTAGTTACGGAGTAAATGGTTGCAAGGTATGGAAGTGGGCAAAAAAAAGGAAACCAGTGAGGCAGGAAATTATTCAGACTTGGTCTGCATTGATCATGACCTCCTTTTACGGCTCATTACCTTCTGTCCTTACTACTCGGATACTTGAAAGTTGAGAGCACGTTGTCTCATTTATATCTTTTCAGCAACTTCTAACCATGACATAAATCCAAATAAGAAAAATCTTTTTTTTCAGTTAAATTAACATTATATTTTGATCAAAGTTATTTTAAAATCTGTAAAGAAAAGGAGCTTCTATCCTAAGTGATCTTTTTGATCATCTCCAATTACTCTAAAGTCAATTATAACCCATATTAATTTTTAAAACTACGCTTTTGTTTGGGTTTTTACAACCACAGCAAAATGAGAATAGGAGGTATTTAATTGACTGTGATTACTTTTCTTTTTTTTATGAAAATTAAATAATTACAAAATTGAATATGTCTTTGGTGCTGGTAATGCTTTCATAGATCAGGACCCGAAAAAATCATGGAAATGTTTTTTTCTTTTTAAGCAATCATAAAATACTTTTTTTAGTGTCGAGAACATTTGCTGCTTTTGTGTTTTCCATTAATGGGTTGGCTTACTGCTTTGCCATCACGCTGCCAGTGCTTTTTGCTGTAATTGCTGATGCTTTTAAAAATGAGCCAGCTCAATCTGCCTTACTCGAAAAATTGCCAACAAACATGACAGAATGTATTCATTATGATCAGCCCAAGAAAAAATCTCCTCCTACAACAAAAGAAACACCGTTTTTTATTTTCTCTTTGTCATTTGAAGTATTGGCTTGTATGTTTGCTCCACTTAACTCTTTGCGCAACTCTGAAGAGTCCTCTACTTTGATTGGCTGCAAAGAGCAAGACCAATATCTGTTCTCAGGTGTTGGCCTGATGACTGTTCAATCAACTGGACCAGGTCTGTGTCTTACTGACCTGTTAGACCCAGCTGATATTCTCACATACCGTATAACTCGGCTGCTTTTTCTGGCCTTGTTAATGCAATCTTCAGGATAAAGCGTTGACAAGAAAAACTGAGATGGAACAATTACGTTACCCCTAGTGTCTGTAATAGTGTCTGAATCTAGCAGTCCAACAGTCATTTTTTTGTATTTTAGTATTAGTATTTAGTATTAGTAATTTAGTATTTAGTATTTTGTAGTGGTATTAGTATTTTGTATTTTAGTATTTAGTATTGTGTTTTTATTTGTATCTTTTATTTTTTATTAATGATCTATGATGTGATCCTGAAATTTCCCCACTGTGGGACTAATAAATGAATATCTAATCTTATCTTAATTTACAAAAATAACAGCAGCAGCCACTGAGTCCTATTTTCTGAATATCCAATAGTAGTTTATAGCATACAAATTATTACTAAAGTGTGCATTAAATTACATTAAATAACAAAGAACATGTTAAAATGTCTCCCTAGCTCATATTTAATTGCATCTGATATGTCAACTTATTCACTGAGTTGTGACATTTACATGTGTTTACATCCAAGACCTCATTACTTGAATAATCTTTGACGCTAATTGAACATGTGTTTTTCTAAACCATTGTTATTGTTAAGCTTTCACTTTTAAGACCATTGTTCGCTGAATGTTACATCATAATCAAATTCCTCTGTTCATTAAATTGCTTTTCTTTTACTTTCTTTTCTTTTACTTTCTTTTCTTAAAGCGGTCAGTCATTCGCAGGCGTGCTTCCACGAAACATCAAAGCACCAACACAGTTGAACACAAGAGTTCTGAAAGGATATTTATATTTCTGTGACAATAAAGAAAACAATGCTGTGTCACATTACATATAGTGTATGTTACGAGCGCTCAGCTGACGTTCAACTGCAGTTTTCTTTGAGAGCTGTTTCCTGAAGGTAGAATCCCCTGAGCTGAGGCCAGGGTGACCTATTTTGAAATGACTTGCCATGCACCTGAGAAGCCTGCCATCCACCAGGTGGAGAGTGTCTTTTTTTATAAAAGCCAGCAGAGCATCATTGACTTGTGGAGTTGATGACCTGAGCGGGTTCCTCTACCACCTCTCCTCCAAATCATACCCCTTTTTCATCCAGTGGGAAATAACTGACGGGGGCCTGGCTGACTCTGATCTCGGCGCTGCGAAAGGACATGCCAGCCAATTCTTGTTGACTAACAGAAGCACTGTGGGGCGTTGCGTTTACTCCATATGTAATTCCAAGTACATTACATTACATTACATGTCATTCATCAGACGCTTTTATCCCAAGCGACTTACAATAAGTGCATTTCAACCTAGAGTACAAACTAAGAACAACAAGAATACAGAAAGTAACATTTCCTCAACATAGTCAAACTACAAAAGTACCATAATAAGAGATATTTAAGTGCTAATCTGTGTTTTAATCCAAGTCTGTGTTTTAATCCAAGTCTAATTACATCACATTTTTAGCTGGAAACGTATTCATAAGGAATATTAGGATTCCACTCACATTTCTTAGTTTGATTTTAAAAGCACGTCTTCACTTTGTATTTGTTTTTTTCTCCTTTGCAGATACTACAGTATATATACCCTCCTTCGATGGCACGTCTTATTTGGAGCTGCCGCCTCTTTCATCTCTTCTGCAGCCTTCTGGCGCCGGCAATAATCTCCCGGCTACTGTCAAGGACACCACTGTTATTCTCTACTTGACAGTGAAAACAAGATCTACACAGGGCAGCATCCTCTACAGTGAGTACAGGCCGTGTTTAAAGCTAACATTTAAAAGAGCTGCAAGGTTGTGAAAGCAAGCAGAGATAAAGGTTGTAATATAGGCTATTCTGCTGAATACCTTTTCTAACGTCTTTTTTTGTTACGACTGTCCTTTTGAGTGCACATGGATTATCTTTAAAGCAATGAAAACCATCATCTCCTATGATGATGGTTTTGGTGGGTAACACAGGGCTGCTATGTATGAGGGATAAATGTTCATTTTGATTGGTATCTGCTATATAAGAGGTATACAGGTTATCCTATAACTATAATCTTTTACAATCCGTTGCATTTATAGTATAGTTTGTATCCTTATTATTAAAGTCAAAGCTAGCCTAATCCAATCTAATTCCACTCTGGAGTGCGTACATTTACACAATATGGCAAAAAAAACAACTGCTGGCAAGATCCACTCATGCAATTTATTGACAATAATCCAGATATTTGTGTGTTTTAATGTTCTCATAAGACTCTTTACAAATAAATAAGCAAATCTTCAAAATCGTCAAACTATATTCTAGGATATTTGTTGATTTCTGTAGATGAATATCCCACAAACTGTGGGCTGAACAGATCACCCGAAATATTATTTCTGTTGTGATGTAAACCCATAAAAATAATATGCAGATAG
Source organism: Liparis tanakae (assembly GCA_036178185.1). NCBI lineage: Eukaryota > Metazoa > Chordata > Actinopteri > Perciformes > Liparidae > Liparis > Liparis tanakae. Next base: position 18,337,136 of record CM070100.1, read on the forward strand.
ATAGATATATGGAAATTTAGATAAATGTATAGTCTATGCTTCATAAAGCTGTCGAGACATGTTATAAATAAGGGACATTTCTTCCCCTATTGGTACGGATATTATTTTGCTCAAATTCTGTTTTTGGATCACTTATAATGTCCAAATGATGCCTCAGTCTGGGCCTGATAATCAGCCTCTGATTATACTTTACTATACTATACTTTTACAATGAGATCCACTGTTTCCACTTTGCATTATTTATTTTTTTCATTTTATTTTTTCTTTAAATTCTTAAATATAATATGCCCTGCTTTTTTACTTTCTTATACACTATATATATTTTTTTTTTTTATATATTGTAAACATGCTTGCCGCTGCTATAAACAAATTTCCCACCGGGAAGTATATCCAACCTAATATTGAAAAGATAATGTTTCTGAGCGCTAGCAAGAAGGATGCTCGGCAACAGTGCTGGTGCCAAAAGAAAAATAAATAAACCGCTAAATTAAATCTGAATTTATCAGTTCGATAACGCCATGTAGCGCATGATGACACAAAGGATGAGAAAAGGAGTCGAGCAACTACTTGCGCTGTTTAGTTATATTTATTTCAAAACATTTGCACATATTAAAGCCAAATATTAATATAAAATAATCACTAAACTGATAGAAAGCCACCTTTGGACACTGGCACCATGAGTCATCTATTGTTGTTGCAGCGACGAGTAGGGCACAAAGATGAGTACTTTGTTTTCAAGGCTCCAGGAGTAAGGCAAGAAAGCACATTTTCCTTTTCTTTTTTAAGATAATTTACCAGTTTTCTACCATGCCTGACACCTAAGATACACTTGGGTCCATTTATGTAGTTATGGACATTCATCCTTTTTCAAAAATGCTTTCAACCGCAACTAAAGATCATGTGAAAGTAGGAGAGAAGGGAAGGGAAGTGCACAATGCTCTGGTGCCGGACTAAGGAAAGTAGCCTCTCGTTCTGTAGACAGCTGCTGTCATATTTCTCCACTGCTGATAATCTGAGCAAATACCTAAATGCGAACAAAGGAATCCTCATAAGGAGGAAAGAGCTGGTCGGTCACATGGGGGTCGAGGATTGGACTGACCCTTTACATCAACCAGAGCTTCTACATCTCCCTCTTGCTGCCTCTTTGTTCCCACACCGGCACTTACATACACATTCTTGTTTCAGAAGGAGATTTTGGATAGGTGGGCCCGACGGCCACTAAGTAGACCTTCTAAACAAGAGAGCATTGTTTTTGGGGGAAAGGAGGCTGTAATTGTGTAGGGTTTGTGAAAGCTGAGCCATGAGAACGTAGTTCCATTTACCCAGCTTTGTGTGCATTATACATCTTTATGTATCCATATACCACGTATCTGAGAAGTGAGCAGGGCTCTCAAGTTTAGAAGACAGCCAAGCGTGAAACATATCCATCAGCGCACCCATCCCCCCCGCAGAACGAAACTTTAGGATATTAGTCGTGCAATTCCAGGATGCTTGCTTTATTGTCATTGGTTGCTGGATTAAATCTTACCCAGATACAACGGATACATCTGTTTTCTGATTGGCTATTGTGTAGCCCATTTCTTTTTTTTGATTGGCTGATAAGTGGCACCTCACAGCAGAACTCCAGAGGAGCGCTTGATTCCTCCACGGTGAGGGCAGCTCATGTTAGCGCTGCGGCACATTACAACATTAAATAGCCGAGAGTTATTTTCCCGTGTGAGAAATACAATGTGTGGCGGGAGTGCGGGAGTTAAGACCGAAATGCATGAGTCTCACGCTCAATGCGTGACACTTGAGAGCCCTGAGTGAGTCCTATCCATGAATGTCTGGTTGTGCGGGTCCTGCAACGACTGAGAAAACACCCGCCCGTATGTCTTGGTGGGCCGCAGTTTTGCAGCGTCTTGCTCTAAAAACTCCATCCATCTTGACCTTGTGAGGTTATCGATGTTCCCCAACAAGTCTGGTGCAGGTCCAGCACAACTGTAACCACCGTGTGGGGTGATCACAGTTGATTTATTCCTCACAGGCATCACTACATTCATCTTGCTGGTGTAACCTCGATCCGCCCCTTATCTCTGACACTGTCTGGAGGTTTGTGGCCTTTTTACGTTTACAGACCAATTAAACATGGCAGTATACCACATGGTGCATCTGCACTTTAGCTCCTTTTTGATTATCTGTCTCGTTTAACAGACAGTGTTTGGGGTGAGCAGTAGGCTCACATCCACGTGTAAAATGCATCAAAAAACCCAAATTTCATCTTAGTGACAATGCTTGCAATTACAAAGTCATTTTAATTTATTAAATAGAACGCTAGTACAATTTGCATTTGTACAACACATTAGCTAGTCTCTCCAGTTTCTGGATTCAACAGTGTAACAGTGTTAAAAAACAAACTTAGCCATAATAAAGTAAAAGGATGCATTCATTGGAGTAATAAAAGCTTCACTTGTCCTTCTCTGAGCTGACACTGACCTTCCATGATGGCTGCTGAGTGCCTTAGTGTCCCACCAAAGATTTAAATCTAGACTAAATTTTTAGGAGCTATTAATTAGCCATCTCTTAAAACCTAATAGGGCTCTCAATTAGTGCTTTATAGGAGTTTGGTTCAATTGAAAGGTCAGTTAGCGAAGCCTTAAATACACATCGCCATTGGTTCAAGTCAAACAGTATCCTCTCTGACACAGACGCTTAATTAAAGACAAATGACATGTTTCCAATTAGATTTATTTAAATATGCTAGCATTTCTCACGTTTGAAACCTTGAAACCGTGACCTTCAGCATTTTGCAGCAGAGTGTGAAGCGAATGACAGATAGTACCATCAGATCTGAGGTCATGGCGCTCTGTTGGAAACCGTTGGATCGCTCCCTCCTGGTGGGGACAGAACTCCTCGCCCAATCGAAAAATAAAACGAGGTCTCGGATACAAGAGACTAGAAGGAGTTTCCTCCATAGGGTGTCCGGGCTCAGCCTTAGAGAGAGTACGGAGCTCGGCCATCAGGAGGGAGCTTGGAGTCGAGCCGCTACTCCTTCGTGTCGAAAGGAGTCAGCTGAGTTGGTTCGGGCATCTAATTCGGACGCCTCCTGGACATTTCCCATTCGAGGTTTTACACGCACGTCCATCTGGTAGGAGACCCAGGGGAAGACCGCATCTCGGAGGGATCATATCTCCCAGCTGGGTCTGCTAACCCCCCCCCCCCCCCCCCCCCCCCCGATAAGTGGCTCATAATGGATGGATGGATGTTCTTAGATGCTTTTCAATATTTGATTGAGGATCCCTTTACAGCTGTCAAAAAGCATGAAATACAGCAAACAGAATGATGTTCTAACAAGGTGTTCCCTCAATGTTCTCTTTAGTAATTGTCATATCCCCATGTGAGGTCACTAACAGTGGAAAATTTATTTTATTTTCAAACCTGTACTAATACAGACATGAACATTATAAATATACGTATAATAATAATAATAATGATAATGATAATAATAATAATATATTTAATACAAACATTTGTTGAAAATAATACAAAGTTTAAAGTAATTTTTCCTACATATTGAAGTTTTATTTCGGAGCTCAGAATTTGGGAGATAAATGTCACCAAAGAGAATTGAAGAGCATCTCTAGAGCAGGATAGAGGAAGTTCAGATTGTAAAAAAAGCCTGATGTTAGTTATCAGATGTGATATATGTCAAGTGAACTGGATTGTGCTTGATGTCGAGCTATCCGTGTCATATTGGTGCCTCGTGTATCCACTGCCACCCGCTATCCGGTCGCGGTGGTCTTAAGTCACTGCTTATTTAAAATAATGTCTGCTGTGACTTCCATCATCCAGAGATTACATGCTATCTATGAGTTGGGCAGTTCAATTTAACCTTCACTATTCTTTAATTCATCACCATATTTACAATATTTCCTTGCCGCAGCAAATGTAAGCCAGAGACAGAGAGCGGACTGTGAGCCTCGTCATGAAAAGAGATCAATGTTCAGAAAGCATATATAGAGGGCACACTGCCTTTTATCTCGTAAAGCTTCCTGCCGCATAGTGCACCATATTTTCCACATCAGAGGAACTGAAAAGAAAACTCCAGAGATCAAACAGACAAAGTTAATCAGAAGAGAACCAAAAAAGAACATTGAGATGCAGAGAAACTCTTCGCCAGACCTTCTCCACTCTCTTCTTTACACCTCTCCCTGAAGCAAACTTGCAAGTCTGGACTTTAATTGTCACATCGAGAAAAGAAATACAAGAAGGTGGGGAGGGAGGAAGAGGAAGAACAGGTGACAGGCGCTGACAAAAGGACCAACGCTCTGTTAGGCTGGGTGCAGAGCAGCAGGGCCACGGGGACCGCAGGAAACGGCTTCTTGCAGAAGAAGAATGGCTAAATAAAAGATCGGGCAACATTTACATCTACGGGGAATAAATAATAGCTGTCAACAAATGAGTTATGGTGCTTAGTCGGAACAACTGCTTTGAAAGGACTCACTGTTGAAGAAAGAAGTTGCGTATGCGATTTCCGTTGTATTTGCTGCCGCATTCGTTAAAGCCCCATTATGTAGTTTTTCCCTTGTAGCGCCCCCTTCAGGTATTTAACGTTTACTTCAGTGTCGTAAATACCCAGTTACGATAGATCAGGGGTCGTGAACCTCTGGCTCTCGAGCCATATATGGCTCTTCTGGTAACCGCATACGGCTCTTTTGAGTTTGAGTTAAAACTCCGCCCGCCCCCCTGTAACTTTCTCTATCGCGCCAGATTACAGCAGAAGTAATTTAAGGACCCTTTTTTAAAGAAATCTTTGTTCTTTTATTAAACTAAACGTTTGTTATTGTCCAAGTACCGGGCGGCTCAAAAATGTTACAAAGCAGAGTTTTCTCCCCACAGACCCCCGAAAAGTCATTGTAGCGGCACCATTTTTTTCAAGCTGTTATTATAAGGTACAATTGTTACATGGTGTTGCTTTAAGTCTCAACTGTATCGGTAGTCGAGCAATAACAATGATCGAAGTTTGGATGTCAAGAATTAGTCTCCGATGGTCATATGTTTCCAGTTCAACACAACGTTTGAAGCATGTTTCCATTGTATTTTTAAGCGGTCCTGAAAAAGCTCTTGCATCTGACATTTCTTTTTGAAAGAATCTCTTTTCCCCACAACAAACAAACAAAACGATTTGTGTCAAAAATAATACTTTGAGACATAGAAGTCCAAGTATTAAACTGTTTCTTTGAATACACAGCCATCAGCAGATGTCCTTCTTTCTTGCCACAAATTAAAGACAAACTAAATATTAGAGATTGTCCCTAATTGTGCCATATGGTAGTATATTTAGCAGTCAAATACAGGGTTTATGTAGCGTAAAATGTAGCTAGGCTCTGTTTGTCACGGACACTGCATCAGAATATTTAGTGATGATGTTGTACTGCACTTCATTATACAGTTTGTATGTTCTGTCTGTCCATAAAGAAGACAAAAGAAACACATTTCAATAGCGTGTAATCCACTACAACACCATTTTGTTTTTATATCAAAAGCAGCATTTACAAAAAGCAAGGCTCATCAATGTTTTCTTTCTGTGATCTAAACCATTTAGCGTGTGTAATGCTCTGTTAGAGAATTTCAGCAGGCAGAAGCAAAACTATAAGCACATTTGTCAGCTTCTAATAACCCTTGGGGAAAAAAGGGGCCGTACCAGATAACCTTAAAGTCCAGATGTCCTAATAATGACATGCATCTCGGTGATGTACGGTGGGGCAAGGCCACAGACGAGAGGTCACATCGTATAATCAGTTTGAAAATGAACACCAAGCGAATACTGGGATCTGTCTGATCAAATTCTGATCAAATTGTGTCTTGTGAAGACATTTGAATGAGCTGGAATCAGCCCTGTGTCCTGCATAGTTAACCAACAGGAGGGATTTTGTTACGGGCCTTTGACAAGAAGCCTGTGATGTAATGTTGGTTTTAACAAAGAGGAGTTCTGGTTGCAAACTAGCCTCGGTATTCCATTTAGATTGTTTAACTTGTTTTTAAGATATTCATTTATTAGTCCCACAGTGGGGACATTTCAGGATCACAGGTGTACATTAGAGCATTAATAAAAAAATAAAAAAATATATAAATAAAATAAAAACTAAATACTAAAATATAAAATACTAATACTAAACTACTAAATACTAAAACTAAAATACTAAATACTACAAGGGGAAAACAAAGTAAAGTGCTGAGTAAAGTATTATGGGCGACTATGGGTCAGTGGGTAGCAGGGCCGTCTTTCAATCACGGGGTTGGAGGTTCGATCCCCGCCCTAGTCGATGTGTCCTTGAGCAAGACACTTAACCCTGAGTTGCTCCCTGTAGCTGCGTCTACTGTGTATGAATGTAACATGATTGTAAGTCGCTTTGGATAAAAACGTCAGCTAAATGACGTGTAATGTAATTATTATTTATTATTATTATTAACAAGTATACGTGCACTTGTTCAGTTGCAGGGACATTTTGTACGTACATTTTTGTATTACTTCATTCTTTATTTTATTACTATGATCAAAGAAATGTGTGTTAAAGATATGACCTGCTGCGAGCATATTCCAACTGAAAAGCAGGAGACCCATAATTGATCCCAGGAGAATTTCAACCTTACTTGTCCCTTCAAGTAGGATGTAATCTAACCAAATGCTGCAGGAAAATAAATATATTTTCACTACAACTTCTTTCTTCTCATGTTGTGAGTATAAGGTATTCCCTTCCACAGAATATCTGAGAAAGATAATTTCTCCTGTGTTCCATTCGGCAACAGCGGTTAGTAATATGTCTCTTGTGAAGTGCATCCCTGTCGAGTCGTAGCACAGGGAAGACCTCCATGTCGGCTTAAAAAATGCATTATCAAAGTGCAGCATATTAAGCTAAGCAAAGCCTCCTTCTGACAAAGAGACCGGGGATGTACTGGATGCCCTTGTTGCCCTGGAGGAATTGATCAGAGCTCTCATATCGGCAGCAATGCAGACCTGAAACAACAACAACAACAACAACTTTTGCCCCCTTTTTCTGGAGTGTCCAAAACCTCCACCCATACCATTATTTCATGAGAGATGGCGGACACACATTGTGAAGGCAGCCCACACACACCGACATCCAAGCCCAGCGAGCTACACCAGCCTCTCACTGAAGCGTGGCTCAATTGTCATTGTGAAATCCAAGCGGTCATTGTTGCTCCTACTCGGTAGCTCTCGCTTTATTTTTGGCTCCCTGTCAATGTCTCTAATCCAGCTGTGAAATGTGTCTTGCAAAAAAAAAACTGAAACATTTAAAGTGTCTTCAACAGGGCAGTATTGCTGTTCTGTCCTCTAATCTACAACCTTGTCTTGCCGGACAGTGGCACAAGAGTTGCAGGCTCTCTTTAGCATCTCCTTTACATAGATGTCCTCTAGTGTTGCCTGTCTTCTCAGGTCTTCTGTGACAGACGGGAGGGACTGATGTAAACCCTCGCTCTGCCTTCCTCCTGAACAGCCCTGTAGCCCATGTGGAAGGAGTAATGATGCTGCTGTCTGTTGTTCCCCCTCTGCCTCTGTCTCACTTGCAAGAGACTGTGCAATGTGTGATATACTGTACTGGAGTCTGACAAGTGGCATATCTAATAATGCAACATCACAAGCAGCACCTGGTGACCACCCTCTTGGTAGCCAGGCAGGATCAGACCTACCTGTCATTCATGATGGAAGGAACTGCTGTTTGGCGGAAAGCCTCTTGCTTTATACCTTTCACCTCCCGTGTGGGATGCAAGAAACTTTAATGACAAGATCAGCAGATCACAGTGACCATACCACCCTGCTGGAACAACTCTTTTTAAGTGGAAAGAAGTGAATCTTTCCTTTTTGAAGTAGACAACTATCATCCTTCTGCTAACCCAAGACAGTCCATACTTGAAGATGCCTGAATGCCACAGCCATGAACGCATGTTGCTCAATGGGTAGTCTGACAAAGTGGATGGTTAGTATCCACAGATGTTCCAACCGTAGGTTTCTGAAATCCCAAAATGTACGAGGGGAACATTTATGGACGTATGCTTGGGATAGTTAAAATGCTAGGCGATATTGAATTGAATTCAATCTACGGTCATTGCACAGAGTCCAACGAAATGTGTTATCTGCATTTAACCCATCCTTAGTTATTAAAGAGCAGTGGGCTGCAGTGATGGGCCCGGGAAGCAACTGGCAGTTCAGTGCCTTGCTCAGGGACACTTTGACTTGCAACTAATGGGGAGAGCGGGGATCGAACCAACAACCTTGGGGTTGCAGGATGACCCCCTTACCCCACTGAGCTACAGCCGCCCCCATATGTTGCTATGTGTGGGACCCAGCTAACGATAACCCTGTGGTTGCCGGTTGCTAACGTATAACTGAAATCATACTAACCTTAGATGTTCACTTCCCGGAGAAATTGGAGCATATACTTTATCAATCAATTCAATTGTCACAATAAATTGTACAATCTTATGTTACAACTTCAGCGAAATGCAATCCTGTCGGATCCTTCAATTTGTGCACCGTCAAGCACACACTTCCTCTTTCCTTCCTGCCACATTCCTCTGATCTGTTGGGTTCTGTCACATTGCTTTCAAAGAATAAAGTCATGGCTGAATGCCACTGTCCATCCTGGATTTAGAACCGGCATGGACATTACAGATTCTTACATCCCGTTGAAAACTGAGCTCATCATCCTATAGTTCCACATTAGTCATCAGTTAGCTGCACAGCAAGCCATTTTATTTGTCTGATAGTGGCAGGAAAAAATATGAAAAGGTCCCTTAAGTGGACTTCAGTTACTTGAATTAGCTGAGGTGACACCTAGCAGACAGCTAGTGGCTGGTAGACCTACGGCATCCACCTGTCAATTACCCACCTGTCATTCATAGTCTGGAGTAGCATTTAATGCTCTTATACTGAGGAGGCCTTGCACTCCTTGTTCCTTGTTTGTCTACTAGTGTATTATGTGGAGTTCACAACAATGTGAATGTCATACCCTTTTGCTGTACAGTGTCATTTTTTGGCAAGCAGGAAACCTCCCTCTTGTTTTTATTTTTTTATATTGATCCTGACAAGTATCGCCCTGTGGTCAACACAGATATTATTCTGGTTCTACTATCTGTGTATGTCCAGGTTCCTTTACTTGCTCATTTTAGTACAATTATTGTACGCTGCTTCGTGGGACGGATGGATTGGGATTCACCCTGAGCATAATGCTACTTATCACTATGAATATGTCAAACAGTGTTCTCTTCCTAACTATCTCTCCATCATCATCTTGTTTAAACATTTCGATGTAATTTTGCATTCACTAATTTTCCATGTTCAGTATTTTGAGAGTACCCCCTGAAGTAATTTCATATTTTGTGATACTACGGAGACAGAGAATCATCATTAAACTATTTTCTTACCATTCCAGCTCAGCAGCAGAACTTCGGGGATCAGTACCTTCATGTGTTCCTTCAAGATGGAAGCACTGTTGCTGAACTCGGCTGTGGTGGCAGTCGTGTTGTGAATGCAGCTACAGGCCAGGTCATTAATAATGACAGATGGACACCAATCACAATCCGGTATGATATGTCTCCTACTTTCCTCTCTAGTCTCTAATATGGAAAATACCTTTTTGTAATCAGTTTTGAATATGGTATTTATGTTATTAACCACGAGTTCATAAATCAGGATGTTAGTATGTAGGATGCGAAGTATAAAGTGTAAATTAAGTAAAGAATGTAACGTGAATCTTGCTGAAAAAACAAGAATTTACTGAATAGAATACACTTGAATAAAAGAAAGGTCAGAATTAGCACTTAATTTAGCAATAGTTCGCTTTTTTTAATGAATTTCAAGCAACAAAACTACTTTATTAAAGGTTTATTAAGGTAAAAGAAAAATATACATAGTCTCCAGTAGGGTACCACTATCTAAAAAGTATTGTTGGCTTCTTACAGCTGGGAGCCATAAGCATCGGCCTGAAAGATACAATGTGGGTAGGGTGCACGTTCACCAATTATATACCTTTAAAAGTCTGCGGTGCTCATTGATTTCCACTTTCATTATGTTCAGTGGGGTCTCAAAACAAGGCTACATGTCATGCTGTCTTTGATAATATCCTTGTGAAAGCTTGTCCGTCCAGAAGTGCTCATCATCATCAGTCTTGATCATCAAATGAATTATGTTGTAATACAGAAGTGCAACGAAAGCTCACTACATCCGACATTTCCCAACTGTAATGTCCTGGTTTCTTCTGCACCTCTGGCAATGGCAATGGGAGGCTGAGGGTGGGATACACTTTCAGTGGAAAAAAAGGTGATTAAGTGCTCTCGTTTAGTTGATGCATACTGGAGCTCCACCATGTGCAGCTGGTGCCCTTTGTATATTTTGCATCGCTGCCCCTCAGACAGCCTGAGTACGTCACTTACCTGCAGAAAAGTGCAGGCCCTGACCTGTGCTAAGAAGTCACAGTCACATAAACAAAGACATGCGTCTAGTTGGCACGGTTGGGTAAGGCATGGTCAGTAAGAAAATTATACATAGAAATAGCAATCACATATTTAGCGATTTTGAAACTTATTTCAATATTTTTAACATAAACATTGTGATATAGATATATATATTAGGGCTGTGAAACGATTAAACATTTTAATTAATTTAATTTTAAGTTTAAAAAAAACACAAATTAATCCTGTAATTTAATCATAGTGCATTAACGCATTATTTTTCACAGCACTAATAGATACATGACCTTATTATAGTTATCAAATAGAGTTCCAATCATGCAAGAATAAATAAGTCAGCACAAACTAATAGTGTCATGCTCAATAAGAACTATGGCTCACTGGCAATATATCACCTCACTCTACATTTTTATTTTCGACCATGCAAAAATGGGAAGAATATCTCTTACCATCCACGACACCTTGTAGATCACTTGCAGACAGTTCACAGAAACATTTAGGGTCATTAACCTTTGATATTCAGTCTGCTGTGGAAAGTGACCATTTCAGCAAATGGTTGCAGGACATTTACCGTAAGTGAAAAAAATACTTTGATCTTGACTACATCCAGACTTTACACCTTCTGAATGACCAAGTCTTTTTCTTCTACTTATTTCAAGATGATTATGATCAAGTATGTGCCGCATTTCATGTGCAGCAATACATCACTCAAATAAAAGAGATAGTTCATGCAGGATGAGGCCGTATTAAGCATACATGGATCAATGAGTCCCATCAATGGAGCCATGACTATTCAAATTGAATATCTAAAATACAATGCACACCTGCACACTTCAACACAGCATTCAAATAACTTTAAATGGTATTCAGCAGTCCAATTATTAAATTTTGATGTATGGTACCTTTTTTAAAACTAGTTCTCATTAGAAAGCTTAGATTTAACCTTGTTTAAATAATGATAAAGACGTGATTAAAGTACAATAGAGAATTGAGTACATTATTCTATAAAACCATGAATATGTTGCATGTTGCTTGTTAAAGCAATAAATAGAAATTGTGTCCGTATTAAAATTCAATGTGTCCAACTAATAGTGTTTTCTTGGAGCATTTCAAAAGATCCCAGCGTAAACACACAACCAAAAATTATGCAAATGCATTGATGTTGTATGGCTACAGTGCATGCACTGCATATCAGAAACTCCACTGGAGTCAGATGGTTACAGCTTAGTAAGATCATTTAATAATCAAAAGCAATGACCTTAACTTCCCACGCTTGTCACTAGATTTAGCAAATTAATGTAGACGCATCCCCGGGTGAAATCATGTCTTTAAAGCCACCAGAACACCTGATTTATGTGCTCCTCTTGCTCCTCTTTTTTATGACAGTTGTAGTTTGGAAAATAGTTGACTTCCCAGCTCTCTGCAACACATTTGGTACCAAATGTACTCGCTGATCTCCATGCTTTCCCCATGCACAGCTTATCCTCTCCCTCCATACACAGGCTTACAGCTAGTGGGAGAAATGAGAGAGAGCCTGCTGCTGAGCTCTCCCTCTATTTATTCTTGATCGGTTCAGCAATTTTATTCATATGCAAATGTGTGCATGACATCATCTAGTCTTGTTTGAGCAGTGAATACCTTCTTTCCTGGATGATTGTTGGCAACACTGAAGCTGCTTGAACTTGCCGTCAGCATCTATGCAGCGGAGGGCAGGAGTTGTATTTAACTGGAAATAATCCAAGCAACAACGACCACACATGGGAAAATGCAAATTGCCTGATATCACTGTAACACAGATTCAACAGCATCTGTTCTTTCTAATGTTTCCACATCACACACTTTTATTTTCAATCCACCAATCTTATTATCATCATCTTAAGCACTGTTCTGATCACATTTTAGACGAGGAGGAACCTCTGTTCAACTTTACACACTATCGTGAAACATATGATAAATAAAATAATATTATGACATGCTTACAATTCACTGAAGTTTTGATTTTGATCTCATTGGTCGTAAGTACAAAGCAACATGCTTAACAATGTGGGGAGTTATTTTAAATGGCATTAAAAGCCCCCTCGGGGGTGGTCTACACTGCTGTGGCTGCAGCTTAAATGTTTCAGCTCCATTATCGACGCAACTTAGCTAATTCATGTCAAATGTATACCGTATTTCTCAAAAATCCGCTTGAAACCCTGTGAAGGAATGTCAGGCTTTCTTCACTCTATTCCCAGATCTCTCCAAGCCACTGAGCTGTTCAATGGTTTTACACCACATCCATTTCACAAACCACCCCCAACAAAGAGATGAAAGACATGGTGAATATCTAATCAGGAACTTATCAGCCTGTTCTGACAGTAAACGTAACTGAATGGATCACATTTTCCTCTGTCGAGCAAGATTGCACTAAAATGAACAGAACAATCCATCCCAGCTGCCACATACAGTACGTGAAACATACAGGGTACAACTTTCTTAAATATGAGCACATCAAAGCGTGTATTCATTCAGGTGCTCTATCAATAGCTATGTAGATTTTCTGAATGTAATAATGGCAGAATGGTATGTTTTTTACCAGTGAAAATGTATAATAGATAGGCATATTGATGGTAGATGTGAAATGCTCAAAACCATGGCAACGAGGTGGCGTTGAGGGGTTAAAGGTGACGAGCTGTCAGTGTCGTGAGTGATTTGTTTGCGAGTGGAATAAACGGCCACAGAGATCAACTTTGTCTGCTGCGTTCATTCCCGCGCTCCTACAACAGCAACTTTACATTATGTTTTATGTTTCTAGAAGTATTACATCTTGTGTTTTTAAAATTAAATATACTACCAATTTGTAGCGCTCCTTTATCGCGTATCATAGCAAGATCAAAAGCCACTAGCGAAAAGCCCTGTACTGCCATATCATTTCATAAAGGGCAGTGTGCAGGGAGAGGCTGTGTCATTTTTCATTTGGGGAGGACATGTTTGTTGTTTGCTTGTATTTTGATGTCGGAAAGTTTTCCTTTGGGGATGTCCGGGGCAATTCTTCTACGATTAAAGTCTAGGAGTGGCAGACTCGTATCGCTACCCTGATCCTTTGCAGGGTGGGTCCATTATTGGTTGAATCCCGTTGTGCTAGGCATTCACTGTTAGAGTAATCTTCTTTCCCACACAGTCAAAGATCAACAAGGATGAGACAAGAATTATGCGGCGTTACATTTCTTCCCTTGTCGCAAGTGAACTCGGAGTCCCAGGCCGATATGATTATTCAAATGTATGCCACTTTTGCGAGTGCTTTTTTTTCTACCATCAGAGGAAAGGGAGTGGTATGTTTCTGACTTACTTGGAGTTTTCTTCTTTTACGATAGAGAATATATGTCTAAAAACTCATAGGTTTTGATGTTTATGTCGGTGTCTTTATAGACCTTTATGTTATTTCTATTTTTTTTTAAACGTCAGCATGTGCCTTGCTTAAATACTTGGCCATCACATCTGCACAGTTCTCAGTTTCTTTTAACTTCTTTGTTGGATAATGTTTAAATATCAATGTAATGCTTGATCACAACAAAAGAAAGGCACCATAATACCTTGCCTGTATGCTTATTTGGTGATTGGCTACAGTGACATAGTGTTGCATGTCATTTTATAATTCAGACTTGCTTAACTTATGTGTGATGGATTAATTCAACGTGCTCTCACTCCAACCAAACATGACTTGCACCATCAATCTTTTTCAACAGGGCACTGCAGTGATTATTATTATGACGAATTATGTAATCCAACTTTAAAGCAAGGAATCCGTCTGTTTATCCTTCTGTGCGTCTTTTGCATATCTCGAGAACCACTCATCCGATCTACTGTGTGCATGTGTGTGTGGCTTGGGGGACAACATGGAGTGTGTTTTTAAAAAATACAGTGCAATTTAGACCTGTTCAAATTGAATAAACTTTGAATAAAAAATAAAAAAACGTCCCTCTGTGTATCAACAGCCTCCTCCAGCAGACAGCAGCTCGTTGCTTTTACTTCTGCTGCATGGGTCATCATGGATATAGCTTGCTAACGCAATACAAATGGGCAATAATGGTACAACAAAAATGTTCTTTATTTCCTTGGAGTCAACGAGCCCCAGCGGAGAGATGTTGTGTTTTCAAAGACACTTAATGCACGTGAGAATAAACTGCTCTTAACTGCTGAAACATGAACAAAGGCTGGATTTATTTTCTTTAAACGGTAACCTTAACATCTCTTTTCTTTACACATTTCCTTTTTTTTTTGATTGGCAGTTCACAGGTTAGGACTACACGGTTTAACGATGATCTGAATGTTGGAGCCTCTGAAGGTGTCGCTATCGGTATCACAGCAGGTGACACAGGTGTCTGCTCAGCAGCTGGCTTATTCGTTGCTGTGATGGCGAACCGTGTCTCGTGCAGATGTGTGCAGAGGTATCAGGTGCTTGATTGGAATGGATCTGAAGCACGGTTCCAGATAACGTTGTATCCGTTACCCAAACCCATTCTCCTGGTGACAAGACCCTGAGAGTTTCGAATACCTCCTTCTCCTTTTCCTTCCAAGCAAACTTGGTGCTGTTAGGCAAAGAATAATTGTCACTGTGGTTCAAAGATGTCTGGTCATGACTAGCTGAGCTGGACTATACCCACTCTAGAGTGATGTGGTCTCTAAGCAAACATAGCCAAGTCGGGGGTCTCCTGTCCTGACCTCTTCGGTAGATTCTTCAGTCTGGACTTTCCGTTTCGTCTTGTGGTTAATCTGCAGAAACCTTGAGCCGCTGGTAACATGCCTGAACCAATACACATCTGCAAAGGAAGTGAAGGCATGTCCAGACAATTGTGCCCAATTATCCAAGAGCAGAACCTCTCAAACGTCTTGGAGGCCTAAACAATATTGTAAAGGGTCAACGACGGCGGTAGACCTGGTGTGGGACAATAGTGCAATCCCAACATGTCTTAGGAAATAACCAACGTCATGCTGATGAGATTTGCTTCTCAGGTGAAACCGGTCCGCCCCAAACCTTTGCACTTGTCCACATTCAGAGGGATGCTTTCCTTTTCTGGTATTTGTAGCACAGCATAGAGCCAAGCATTATGCTCTCCTTGATCCCGCCACCCACGTCCCAAATTATCATGTGGCAGACCGAGCCTTCTACCTCCTTTGTGACATCAGCCATCATACACAGGAAATGCTCAGGTTCTGAGGCAATGTGCAACTGTTTTACTGATGGCCAAATGTCATTTTCTCAGTCATGTTCACAGATAAACACACCATTTCACCATCTTTCTTGGGTATGACAACTATGCCAGCGCACCAACTAGTTGGCACTTCAAGAAGGCTGATGAAGCCCAGGCTGGAGCCCCTCTTTAACAGCCAAGGAAGAAACATTCCTCCGCTTCCTCAAAACCAAGAATGACTTTACCAACAAGGCACATGCTAGTCGTGACCTTTTTTACACAGAAACTGCATCCTTAGTAGAGCACTCGTGTTTAGGATGGGGGAATACATTTGTAACACTGATCTTTTTAGTCTTCTTTTTAGACTTTTTAGCTATTATTTCAGAATTTGTCGAATTTAGGCTTTTCCTTTAGCGGTCTACCTTTTAAACACTCCTCATCCCGAGCTGATATCTATCCCATTCATACTACTAGCATCACTCTTTAGTGTGTTTTGATCTGTTCTGATTGTCTTACCTTGATAATTGATTTGTTCAGGTCGAGATCTTTTCTCATTTGCATGCGTTCCGAGAGCCGTGTGTCCGCCGACCCTAACACAATCCAGCCTCTGATGAATTCATCGTGCAACGTCCCGTAATTGCAGTGCTCAGCCAATGCACTCAGGACAGGGACAAATCCATCAATAGTCTCATTTGCTTCTTGCTTGCTCATATTAAAATGTGCACAGTCGTGAACAATATTCTTTTTCACAACAAAGAACGACAATAAACTAACCTTCCCGTTAGCGCATTGCCCCTGGTCTGCATCACTGGGCTGCAAGCCTCTCAGGACATCATCATCTCCGTCTCCCATACAATAGATCAAAGCCTTCACCTGATTCTCCTCAGAGCTCGCCGTTAGGTTGCTTGTTGGCAGAATCCCTCGAATCTAAGGATCCATTTTGACCACTCGTGCGGCTTGGGAAAATCAAAGGGCTGGGGGAGAGGGAGGAGGGGGGCTGGATTATGGTTGCAGCCTCAGCCCGACTATCTACAAATAGCTCCCAGCAAAACAATTAGATGAGCAATTAGCTTTCATTGATTAGGCTTCTCTTATTATCAAACCCTGTATGGCATTGATAATGTTACCCGCCGTGGACGAGGATGGACGGCTGCTCGCCAAACAGTCGTAGACTGTTCATTTCTGCAGATTTATGTTCTCCTTGTTGGCCAATTTTTTTCGTAGATTGCTGGTATTTCTTCCCTTACTTATGAGGGCGTTCTTGCATTTTGTTATACGACGAGAGTTCTTAGCATCTACTGGAGTAAACTGAAGCCACATGTTGGATCTTTTACTTCTCTCTACCATGATGTTTCTGAGCCGGTAAAGCACGGCTCCGCCCCTCGTGCAAAGACAGGCACAGAGGCAGAGCGAGGAGATGTGCAACGCCGTGTGTTTCTTCTAAAGTATCAATAGCAGAACTGTTGACTGCGGACTGTTTGGATACTCTTTACTAATGTTTTATCGGTTCCCGTTTTGAACAAGGTATTGGGGGACATCTCTATTCAGACAGATGTAGCACTTCTGTATTTTCCTCTGAAGTAGAGGTACACAGTTAGAATGAGGCTATATATTTGCATATGTTTTAAGTGCTTTTAGATGTATAATGTATAATTAGTTAGCATAGTAACAGAATTAAATATTTTTCATATTTCAACATCGTGATAAATATATTGCTGTTTGGGTCCATTTTAGTCAGGGGCCCTAGGCCTAGGTGGTCTACTTTGCCTACGCTCAAGTCTGGTGTTTTTGTCCTGTGAACCCGACCCGAGACTTATTTCACTGGTTTCTCTGATCATGAGTTGCTGCGACTTGCGTGTGACACAACTATGTCGTAGCAGTTGTATTGCTGAGGACCAAAGGAAGAGCGGTAATGAGTGTGAAGTTCTTTGTAGGAGTGCTTCTCTGGAAAGCTGCAAGCAGCAACACCACATGCCAAGCACATGGCCCGTTCTGAACAGTTAAGTTATTCATTTACAGAACGCCGACGGAACCTGGCTTTTATTCCCTAAAGGTCAAGCTCCAAAAACACTGCATCTTAAAATGTATACTGCGCAACTTAATAGCAACTTATAGCCTTGTATTGCCCATGTCTTTGAACTTTACCCCATGTACACTGGCTTTTAGTTGTTGAGGTCTGCAGGGCTTGCAACCTTGCTTACATCGTCACCGTTATTTTGTCAAAGAAACGGGAGATATTACTCAAATAATGAGTATCAAATAATGAAACACTAGTATTATATAATACACAATAATATACCATTCACTAACTATTGAATATGTTGTATGTAATAATGCAAATGTAGATGTGAATTGTTGCCTAGCAACAGCTGCAATAACAGAAAAAAGAACAGAAGAGTGTTGTGAGAAGAAAAGTAAAAGTAGTATGAATGTTCTGAATGAATGCCAAGGGAACTTAAGACGCATACTTTTAGTTTCTGTTATGTTCAGGTTAGAACCGACCGTCACCTCTCGTCACCTCAGCCAATAAAAAATTATTAAAGAACTCAGACGTCTGTTAAGTCACATTTGAGCATGTGTAATGGCTTTAGGTCAAATAATCGCGGCTGTAATTAGTGGTTATCTAAGTAATGTGTACAATTTGAGTAAGTAATTCTTAATCATTGATTACTTTTTTGGAACTATTAGGAATTACTTTTTGAAATGAAAAAGTTTGATTTGTGTATAATGACTCCTTCATGACTCGTACATATTTCATATATTACACCTCTCCATCCTGGAGAGGGATCCTCCTCTGTTGCTCTCCTGAAGGTTTCTTCCCTTTTTTTCCCCTGAAGGGTTATTTGGGAGTTTTTCTTGATCCGATATCAGGTTTTGGGACAGGGTTGTCTCTGTGTACAGATGGTAAAGCACTCCGAGACACATTTGTGATTTGTGAAAATGGGCCATACAAATAAACTGAACTGAATTGAATTGAATAGAATATTGTTAAAACCAAATTCTTTTGACACTGTCCAAATCTCAGGCAATGCATGTTTATCAATCAGACAGCAGTCATTGTTGTATTGACGAGTAGTCCCATCAAATATGAATTGAAGAAGCGACCAGCAGGACTGCCTGCTCACTTGAAATGTATTTTGCCAAGAGGCTTGCTGTGTGCTGCCTAATTTCCAGAGATATAATGATAGAACACAGGCTACCCAAATTAATTGAGGCTTGCCAGTCACAGCACAAATTATGCAGCAAATGCTGCAGTGCCGCCGCGTGTGGGGAAGTCACTGCACCAGAGCCGGCACTACAGTCAACGTAGGTCTAGATTATGATCCGATGCTGTGCTTGTTGCACAGACGGATCCCTCCTGACGTCTTGGTCAGTGTGATGATAATGCATGATTATTAAGCACTTTTTTTCACTCTTTCTTTCCATTCATATCTGATGTATAACTCAACTGCATATTGTGGTACAATGAACAGGTGGCAGGGTACATCTTATATATGTGACCTGTGTGAATCATTTACATTGTATCTGCTCCAAGGTAATAAAAAAAACACTAGTGAGCATCATCTATTCTAGACTCTTGACTCCAGATCATTAAAGTGCTTGCTTATTATAAATGCACTACTATTATCATGTGCTTTTTGTAAGAATTAGGCATATGATTAGAATAAAAAACTATTTAAGGGTTTTAAAAAAGCCTTTCCGCCAGTGAAATCTGTTGCTAGGGTACGAGCACAGTGCATGATGTTTTACTGCCATCTGTTGCCAATACTTACTGATATTTTATGGAATAGTAATATTTTAATGATGATCCTGCCTCATTATTAATTTTCTTCAGGGGACTGTGAAGGAGTCACAATTAAATAAGACGGTAAAGACACACACCTACATGCAGGTTTAACAAGTACCTCTGTGCTGTGCAGAAAATATGTGCAGGGTCCCTCAATATTGCAGGTTATATTTCAGTAGTGATTCTCAGGAAAGTTGCAGTAGTGCAGTTCCACCGAATTAGTCACACAGCTGACACGGTCTAAATGAGGATATTAGAGATGACAAATCACTTATGATTAGAGCATTAGCCAGATGAAGAAATGCATAAATGAGGATTGATTAAGTAAAAATGATCACAGCCATATTATGGTTGTGTGTGTGTTTTGAAGAAAATGAAATAGTCATACTTTCTTGTTTGTTTATCTCAAGTTGGGAATTGTCTGTTGCTGGTCCAATGAGACCCAGCACTGAATGGTGCAATGTGAAATTACATAGACATTAGACAAAGCCCAGCCTCTTTTTCTTCTGGTTCCTACCTATGTTTGTTTGATATAATCCATTGTGGTGTTGTGTTTGTGGTGGTGGTGATTTAGTGTTTGGGCTGTGGGGACATATTCCAGCTATCTAGCGAATATACCAAATTAAGTAGGCATAGCCATCTTTACAAATAGTCATCTTTGTCTTTGGGCAAGTCTAATGTAAATTAGCCCGGTGGAGCATTCAATTTGCTCACGGGAGCTCATCAAGTAACATCATCCGATTTGCTTAGTATGCATGCTCTCTGTGTCTCATAGGAACCGTCTCTGCAGCCAAAACAATGCTACTGTAGTAAGCAGCACAATATGCCTCAAATGCCCTCAGCAAGAGGGAGTTTTAGTCACAATGTTGTGATGTTTCATACCTCACTAACACTATACAGACATGGATTGGAATATCATTTCAGTTTTTTCATTTGAATCTCGCCAGTGAGGCAATTTAGATGAAATCACTCACTCAGAATGGTAGAATGACTTAAGAAACACCCCATGCACCCCACATATGGTTAAAGGCCTTTTATCTCTTTCTGTATATTGCATTTCATGTTTACAGTCATATACGTGCCTGTATTGTTCAACGCGTTCGCGTACAAGCCTGCCTTTGCACCTTCCATACAGTACCTGTAATTAGTCCTACCTGAAGTTGTATGTGTGTGATTGCCTCAGGGAGGCGTCCTGGAAGGCTGTTTTCAAATTAGCAGGAGGGCGATCGTCCTGATTGTTTCCATCTGGTCGTTAAAGCAAACATTTGAGGGGTTTCTCTCATCAACGGCAGTACGATCGGAATAAATGGATGAAAACATCTTACAGGATTGGATTAGCAGGTAATACATGATCACAGGCAAACAATAAGGAATCTATGGCACGGGCGTTGCATCATGTAGATTACCCTCTCTCGGGATCTTGTTAATGCGCGTGGCAGAGAGCGTCCAACCTTTTACACGACGTACAGCCCTGCAAAGTGGCTGCTACTGTGTTATGCCCGTAGAAAGCCAATGATGAATTGGAAAGAAGCGATCACTTGATTTAGCAAAAGCTGTAATATGACACAATTAGACCAGCTACTTAACATCATGGCTGAAACATTAATGGCTAGAGCAATTGTATATTTCCCGAGAGAGACACAGAGGGTCAAATGATAAAATTGTCTTCCTACTCATTAGGTTTTATAATGTATATCTAGTTTGTGCCCTCATTTGTATCATCAATTAATCCTTGAATGACATAATGAGCACTCTCATGATGATGTTTTGCGGGCTGATATATTTCCTTTGTGTTGATGATAATCTAATCTAATCTAATCTATGATGTCTGTAGTGTATTTACAGGCGTTAGAAGATGAATGTATTATCTGTTGAGGAACAGAAAACAAGTTAAAAAAATATCAGTGAGGCAGAAACTTATTTTTCTGCTGATTATTTAAATCCAGCTGTGATAGACATTCTCAGTTGTTGTTGTTGTTGTTGTTGTTGTTGTTGTTGTTGTCTCCCCTGGGTGTAACACACCATTGCCTCCAACAAAACCCAATGTTTAAGGTTTCTTAGGCAATAGTGTGTAATATATACGTAGTAATCCATTTTGATCGTATAGTCTCAATGGTCACATTAGCCGCTTCATTGCTGAGACTCTTCTGTCTCTCCATCCGAATATTTTTTCAGCGTTGCTGGATTTATTGTGAGTATCGGATACAACAAATCATCTCTCTCTCAACAGATACAATCTCTCTGTTGGCAAACAGGGAGGGTCGTGTATGATTGAAATAGCTACGGATAACGGGACGCGTGTCGAGGAGTATGTGTCGAACCCGGCGTCAGAGGTACGTCAAACCAACTCTTTATCAGAGCCATTCACCCATAACCATGTGATGGTATCACCTTCCTCTTACACACACACACACACACACACACACACACACACACACACACACACACACACACACACACACACACACACACACACACACACACAGACATATAAATATGTAAGTTTAGTTTATTAAGGATCCCCATTAGTCTACACCATAGTGGAGACTATTCATCCTGGGGTCCAGGCAAAAAAAACATTACAATAAAATACAAATACATCAAATGCAGTACAGCATGATCAATTTTCACAAAAATACTTAGACTTAGAAAACAACATTTACATTAAATGTAAAACAATATACCTAAATACCTTAAATACCTAAAATAATACCTAATCTAGTATAATTTCCTTTCTGATTATTGCTGCCTTAAGTTTCCTTTTAAAATCACATTTATTTCTAAGTAAGTTAAGACGGTATTATTTATCCTGTACGACTTCAGATTCCGTGAGTCAGTCAAAGGAAATACATCAGATTTAATTTACTCGGATACATTATGTTCCCGTAGTTAACGGTTGTTCCTTATTCATGAAAACATTCCCTGTCACTATATTTGCTTATTTGGTACATTATTGCATAAGCAGGTGAGTTTCAGGTCAAACCAACTCATGCAATATGTATCGTTCTTGTTAGTGTAAATTAAGTGGGCGTTCAGACAGAAAACAGCTCCGCGGTTGGCGGTGTAGCTTCATGTTACTTTCATGAGGTATGAAATACTCATGGAGATAACATGAAGGGCTTGGAAGGCAGGAGCGATAGATCTATGAGATCAAATCAAATGAATGTTTTTGTCAAAAAATTCAACTCAAAGCAGTGAAAAAAATCTCATTATCTAGCAGCCTTCAGAATCCAGCACGTTCACACAAATATATTGGTAGCACCAAATAAATTGGTTTGAATCCTATATAGGACTCACGCAGCAACATCAAGCCTAGATTAAAATCCAGCCCAGCACACATTTTTGTTAACCCTCCTATGACCTTTGTGGTCAATTTGACCCTATTCAATGTTTAACGTCTCTAAAAATTGTAAAGCACTCTGAGACAAATTTGTAATTTGTGAAACTGGGCTATACAAATAAACTGAATTGAAAAGTGAATTAAAAATATGATTAAGATCTTTTTTTTGCTTCATATTTCATGACTTTTCCTGATTTATTGGGGAGAACTGGGAAAACCTCAAATTCACATGATGATATGTTTTCAATATCCTGTACACAAACTTGGGAAACAATATTAATTCTCATAATTTTCTGGAGATTTTAATTGCTGGGGTCAAATTGACCCCATGGGTAGAATATATTAGTATATTTGAAGATAACAGGAGGGTTAAGCAGTTACTTTACAAATGAATAATGACTAATGAAGTGCCCACTCAAACACACATGCTGGTTAAGAAAGCGGCTAATCTTGACCCGTGTGGTTATCAGGAACCGCTCATACACACTCAACATGGCGCTTCTGTTGGTCCTCATCAAAACACCCACCATGACATAGTCGAGTCACACACACACACACATCTCGGCTAATCGCCGTTAGAAACACTGGTGAATTAGGCTGTTGGATTCAATGGAAAAGAGACCAGGGGAAGACTTAAGGCAAGGTAGACAACTTGGGCCGAAACAAAAAGGGCCCCAAGCTGCTTTAAATGTATTATATGATGTTAAGATAAATATGGAATCATATCTATATTTTTATAAATCCTTGTACACCAAAATACCGTAGAAATGGGCTCCAAAGCACTTTAAAAAACAAAAATAGGAGAAATTGTCTCTTGCGTTGACAATACCACAACAGCTATAAAGTAAAGCATGGAATTATTGGGTAGAGGTATATTGCCACTTTGCCAGTAGTACTATTATAAGTTAGTATACACAAATGTATACTATTTTGCAGAGTGCCGACGCTCCTGTAACCTTTCTGCTCCTGCCCTTTGAATCAAGTGGAGTGAAGAAGTGTGTTTGTTACATTATCCTGCATACATTTAGTGTTATCACGCTCCATCCAGGATCCAGCAGCAAAAGACATTGGCTTCAAATACAAACACAAAAATCAGCATACAACACTTACAATGTCATGAATATTACATCAGTGCGTCTTTCAGAAGGGCCCTCCTCATAAACGTGGCAAACACACTTGAAGGCAAAAAAAAGTTATCCAAGTGTTGTATTTGAAACTTCTGCTTTGTTAGAGATACTTTCAGGGCTCTTTACATTTGCACTGACGTTACGTTCACGCTTCTGCAGACAGCTGTTATCCGTGTCTTTTTATAGGCTTTCAAATACGCCAAAGTTATGTAATTTAACGATTGCATTATTGCAACATCCCAAATAATATGGGGTGTGACGCCTCCCTCCACTGCAGCTGTCCAACACCTTTCCTCCAATGCCGGCATGGTGTCACGATGAATGTTACATTTTAGGGACATCAACGTCTGAATTCTGATCACTGCTTAGATTTAACGACTGAAATAAAAAATGTCTGTTGATTTGTTATTTCTGCTATAGGGGTGGAAGATGCTTGACAGGTCAACAGGTTTTTCAAATGCATCCACATTATTTTGGTACCCAGCGAAAAGGTTGAAGCAGCGTTTCCTGTTTATCTTGGATGGAAGTGAACCATATAAACATGACAGTGTCACATTGTAGAGGCTTGTGCCCCACTTGTGTTCTTATTATTATTTAGATTAGGATAGATTGACTCATGGGAGTTTTATTTTTTGTATCTACTGTCAGCAGGTTATGTAATTTGCAGCAATGTGTAATGAAGCTGTGATAAATGTTGATTTGCCTTTCATAAATAAATCATTATGCATGGCGTGAGCAGGAAAGTGTTATGTAAATTTTCAAATAGAAAATAGTAATTTGAACATCCGGAGACTCTGCTACGAATGAAATCTATATATTTTTTGTGCTTATATGATACCGTCTTGTGCTAAATTTATGTGTGCAGCACTGCTTTGGTCTCAGACACAATTATTCCTCACTTAAATTGACTGTTATGGTACAATAAACTGCAAGTTCACAAAATATATCTGCATTATTCCTCCCAATTATCTAGCGCATCAAAGGAAGCTTGCAGCAGTTTTTACATATTTTACCTCTCTGTCATTGTATCAGTCTGTGTATTACCATATGATGTTAGCAGGACTGAAACAATGTATCATTATAACTCCACGTTCTTGTCTAGGTCATTCTAAATCTGCTTTAATTAGGCTGGAGAGTAACACAAACCAATAGTGTTAATCTTTCTTGTTATTTTTAATATATGGTGCTATTAATGTAATATTAATTTTAATATTCTCACACACACCGATATTGAGGACCTTTTTTCAGTTGCGCAGCTCGTACATGCATGGAGATATATTGTGTATGATTTAGTGAGAGTAACTCAGTAATAACACTGACCACCAGCTTTCCACCATTTTTTGCAGGGAAACTTTGGACCCATATTTCTTGGGGATGTTTCATCCCATTGGGAGATGCATGGCGGGAGTGCAACGGGAGCGAGGAGATTCGTTGGATGTATCAAGGAACTTCAGGTCAACTCCAAAGAGATTTATCTGGTGGGCGAGGCAGTGAGAGGGCGAAACATCGAGGACTGTGACCCGCCTGTATGCCAACACCTTCCCTGTCGTAACGGAGGAACCTGTGTCAGGTACAAGTTCACGTTCTACACACATGACAACATACTAAACTAGAACGAGCACTTGGTAGAGTGCATACCTTCGCATATTACAAGATTAGGCATTGGATTATGAACATTTTGGAATTAGTTGCATGCCAATTGGATAGTTTGTTGCGCTATGGTAAAAATAAGATGTTGAACTTTTCATGACCTTGACCTTTGACCTTTGACTCAGGCGATCCCAACATCTAATCAAATGGTCTCCGGATAATAACCAATCATTGCACAAAATTTC
The DNA here is from genome assembly GCA_036178185.1 of Liparis tanakae. NCBI lineage: Eukaryota > Metazoa > Chordata > Actinopteri > Perciformes > Liparidae > Liparis > Liparis tanakae. Next base: position 18,362,866 of record CM070100.1, read on the forward strand.
ATGCGATTCAAGAAGATTTTGACCTTTTCATGATCTTGACCTTGAGCAGATCGATCCCAAAATATAATCAAATGGTCCCCAGATATTAATTAATCATCCCACCAAATTTTATGCAATTTGCTTTAATACTTTTTTAGTTATGTGAGTAACACGCATACAAATAAATAAATAAATATCAATATCGATCAAAACATAACCTTCCGCATTCAAGAAATACACATTCTACAATTCATTTTTATTCTGTAATAATAAAGCATAACATGCAAGACTCCAGAAATTAGGTGAATTGTAGCTGATTTTAAATGGTGCACAGAAAAAGTGAATACAAATTATTTAGAAAAAGGACCGGATACACCCGTGTGTGCGCCTGAGCCCCTCACGAGGTCACAACATACGTGACACATCTCAAGAGGTCACGTAATACGAAGAAAAAGATAAAAGCTAGCAATGGCATGAGTTATGACAAACCCAGAATGTAGCAAGAATGAGAGAAACAACAAAAATGTCTTTGGGGAGCTTATTTGGCACGAGGAAAAGGCCCAATAAAGAGACAGAAGAAGAAGAAAAGCCTCAAAACAAAGCTGCGTTCAAAGACATTATCAGGAGTCTTAAAGTTCAGGGTTATCGCTGCAGGCGAGTCTCACGCGCCGAACCCTCTGCCGGCGCCACATTCAGTGACTGAATGGAAGAATGGATCTTAAAACATATTCAACCTGCTCAATGAACTCTGTCACTTCAGGGGAAATGAAAACCGTTTTCAAGTTGGCCCATAAAGTCATTGCTGGGGGGGCGGCGAGTTTACGGGGGAAGACGAATACGGTCAAGCCAGCCTGCCCGATATTTTTGAGTACACGGATATACCAGGCATTACGGTGCGAGCGTGTGAAAACTGTCTTCAAAATGAGAGCGAACTTCCGGTGAACGTGATATGACGAAACACGCCTTTAAATACAGATATAGTCAAGTGTCATGCATTGAGCGCGAGACTCACGCATTTCGGTCTTAACTCCCGCACTCCCGCCATACATCGTATTTCTCACGCTGAAAAAAACTTGGCTATTTAATGTTTTAATGTGCCGCAGCGCCAACATGAGCCGTGCTTCTCTCACCGTGGGGAAATCAAGCGCTCCCCTGGAGTTCTGCTGTGAGGTGCCACTTATCAGCCAATCAAAAAAAAGAAATGGGCTATATCCCATCAGAACACAAAAGTATCTGTTGTATCTGGGTAAGATTTATCCAGCAACCAATGAAAATGAAGCATCCTGGAATTGCGTGACTGATATCCTAAAGTTTCGTTCTGCGTTTTGTCTTTAAAACTTGAGAGCCCTGTATAGTGATACATTAAACTAAATGCTGGGCCTGTGTGAGTAGTACTTTTTTAGTATTATGAGTGGAGTCCGATAAATGCACACCATGCCCGCACTGATCCACACCCGAGTCATAGGAGGCCGCGGCCCACCCAGTTAGTACGCAACTGAACTAGGTAGAGCCATAGCCGAGTCAAAACAGGCCGTGGACACCCTGCACTAACATTCCCCAGGATATCAAGTAGCAAGGAAACATGCAGGAAGTACACAAACACCTGTTCAGTGTGCCTGATGGGAGCAGCACTTTCAAGATAACCTGGCAACGCGCAGACCGGGCAAGCAGATGTAACGGCTCCCTGTTCCCCGCATGGGGCGGAAGACGAAAGGAATCCAGCTGTACGTCCCTCGGCTTGAATTTACTCCTGAAGTGTTTTAGCAGCAAGAACTGTTTTTGTCTGAGGATAGCTCTGCTGCAGCCTTTGTGAGTTAAAACAATGGCTTTTGTTCTTACCTCACATTGATTTTTACAAAAGAATATGTGATAATCCTTCAGATGGTCTACTAGACGAAGGGTGAGACGAATTCCTTGAGTAGCGGCGTATGAAAGGAGAAACTGAGTCATGTCCTGTTCCTTCCCACTTCTTTCTATCAATCGAGAGTCTTTTCATTGCCCAGTAAAGGTAGTCCAAGGGCACATGTGTGAGGATCCATACTCTCTTTATCTAGTACAGCTCATCAGACTGCCATAACACCCCACTTACCACCAGCACTACGTACGATGCTCTTTCACCTGAGGTAATCCAGAAGACAGCTCCTCTAAATGTCTTTTTCATTGTGTTATGACACTGTCAATTAACAGTTGCTTGTATTAAACAGGAAATGAAAAGGGGCACCTAGAATATTGGAATAGGAATGGCTCTAAGGCAGACCAATTAAGAGTCGTGGCATCGTGGTCACATTGGTTTGTCATGTTTGAGAGAGTGCACCTTGCAATTATCTGTGGGATGAATATGTGTTAATGCAGTATCCTCTTGCACTACACAGCATGCAGGGGTCATCGGGAGTGTATCGGGCTCTCGTCATTCCCTTAGCTGCCTCGGATTGCTCTGTAACAACATAATAAGGTGAAAAATGATTTTGATAGTGGGTTCAGTCGGGGTGATATTGGCGCTGTCCCATTTTCACATGATTTCCTGTTCACTTAAGCATGTAGATATATCGATATTAAACCTAAGAGGATAATGGCGTGTGGTTGTCGGATGAAACATAAATATTAGGTATTTCAATGGGGAAGATGGGGAAAGCTGACCTCTTAGGACCTACTGTAAGGACTTTGGCCTTCTTGTTCTTTAGCTGCTCTATAACGTCTGATATCTGTGTAATGTATAAACCTCAGCTAGAGGTTGTTTAGACTGTCATTAGACTAACTGCATATAAAACAGATAGAAATATTATGGTTTCTAAGTAACACACACCAATTATGGAAGTACCTTGAAGTCCCCCTATAACACATTTTCTATAAATAAAAAAAGATTATTTAATCAGAGGAGAATTAACAGCTGTATGTATACAGCCAGACGGTTAGTTATGAAATCCAACGTGTTAGCTTCCAATTAGGGAAATATATATATACAGCTGCACCATCCCTGTATAATCTGCATTCAAATGCACAGATGTGACCGGTCATAGTGGGTGTGCTGTGAAGAGACTTAAGCATATAATGGGCTTGACGCACCAGTGAGGGTTGCAAGTGTAGGAGCAGGTGGTTATCGCTTGGAGACTATGAATTCGGACCATCTATTTTTGCACCCAGTGGAGATGTGATAACACAGGTCCAATATTTACTCTCCTTTTAGTTTTGTTTGAAAAGATATTGTTATTTAGCCGCTAAATTCTCCATTAAGTTCAGAGTCTTTTACTGCAGAGCCGGGTAATACTTCTTTCACACACACTCATTTTTTTATGTCAAAATATTAAAGCTGCTTTAAAGATTTGATCAGAACGTGACCTCACGTGACATCCTCATTGAAGTAAATTGCATGAATAGATTCACATGAGTAAGTGAGGAGAGAATGAACGTATGCACTCTCTGACGGAGAGCAGGAATCATGTAGTCGGTGCTACTTCTGCTCATTGGCTGCAGGAGAGAGGATGCCTTGCTCATTACCTCCTCATTGAAAATGCGGAAGGTAATGTTTTGATCGCCGCGTATTTGTATGGGTGCGTGTTATTCGCATAAGTCAGAAAGTATTAAACCGGATCACATCAAATTTGGTGAGATGATTGGTTATTATCTGGGGACCATTTGATTAGGTTTTTGGGATTGATTAGGTCAAAGGTCAAGGTCATGAAAAGGTCAGAATCTTCTTTTTACCATAGTCAAGTTTTATCCAATTTGGCATGCAACTAATGCCAACATGTTCATAATTCAATGCCCAATCTTGTGACATGCGAAGGTATGCGCTCTACCGAGTGCCCGTTCTAGTTCTGGGATGTTCCAGCTCCGGCGGTACACAAACCTCCACAGTGATTTCTCCCTGTGTTCCATTTTACTGCCTGCAAGCGTTCTTCACAAAAAACCCGCCTAATTGTACCTCTATCAGATTTCTAGCTATGCTTGTTTCAAAGTACCGATCAAATAACTCAAGGTCCAAGAAACAATTATTTTAATTTACCATGAGAAAAACAAACATAGCTATGTGTGCGTTAGCAGTCCCTTAAGTATATTTCCAGAGAACTTGCTCATTACAGAGTTTATTGTCATTGGATTTTGGAGGACGAATGCTTTCAAAACAAACTGCGCGATGGTGTGTTTTGGCCAAATTGGCCATTATTTTTATACATAGATATTATTTGTTTAAAAATGAGTTACTGTGTAACCTTGACATACCTTGAAGTATTCAATAATAATTGTAAGTGTTATAAGGACTTGGGGATGAGTCTCACAAAATACAGAGTACAACTATGTAACTAAAGGTATAAGAGAAGGAGAATAGGCCAAGGATTTTTTGTTTTCAAATATGTTATTCTGGTGCATTAGGAAAGTTTCATAAACATGCTGCACTGCCCCTTAAGGACAGGACTAAATATAAATAATGGTAACTTAAAATAGCGTGGATGATCTCAAGGGTCCTAATCCGATTCCCCCAACCCGTCTGTGGCAATCAGCCACAAGACGTACATCTTCAGAGAGGAGTCATAAACATAGTTTTACTATTACTAGTTGTCAGAGGACTACTTTCAGCAGTGAGGATGGTGCATTGAATTGAATAATGGTAACGGAGACGGAAGCATGTCAACAAGTTGAACACGGAGCCCTACTTTTTGTATTTATCTGTGTGTAAACTGATGGGCTGATAACCAACTTCATGAGATTTGATGGCCTGTAGAATAGCACACGTGTCTTTTATTGGGTCTCAAAATTCATTAGTTCACACAAAATATTATAACTTCTTATGGCCTTAGTAAAACTCAAACTAATTATTACCTTCGCATTGAAAATGCGGAAGGTAATGTGTTGATCGCCGTGTATTTGTATGTGTGCGTGTGTGTTATTCGCATAAGTCAAAAAGTATTCAACCGAATCGCATGAAATTTGATGGGGTGATTGGTTATTATCCGGGGACCATTTGATTAGATTTTGGGATCGATCGGGTCAAAGGTCAAGGTCATGAAAAGGTCAAAATCTTCTTTTTACTATAGTGCGTTCAATTTCTATCCAATTGGCATGCAACTAATGCCAACATGTTCATAATTTAATGCCCAATCTTGTGATATGTGAAGGTATGCTCTCTACCGAGTGCTCGTTCTAGTTACTAACGTGTCTATGATGGTATTCCTAGTTCATCAATAGACATACAGCTAACGCCGAATAAAATGATCTCTTTACTGCAATATAATATAAGTCAAAAAGAAATATCCCAATATGTGTCAAACCAATGTGTGTGCGCGCATGTGTGTTTTCTTTGTTTGTCTGCGCATGTGTGCGTGCGTACAGGCACTCGTTAATGATGCCGTCATCTGCAGATGTTTATTGTGGAACATATTGTGAAGAAAAATCTGTTTTCTACAGAGAAGAGAACAAAACGTCATGCTATTCTGTTCATCCAGCACAAGCCAGCCTTCGACGTTCGCACCATTTCTTATTCAGCAGCTGTATTTCGTTTCCTTTCAGACTTGTTTTTTTTGTCTAGCACCCCGTCGTCATGTCAGTGATACTTTGAGCTGTTTTTTTGTTCTCCTTCCATCTTTTAAATCCTATTTCGGTTTTGGTTCCAACAATAATACAGCTCAGCATCTTGCATATTTTTTGTCTTTGCAATTTCTGCATCTGTTTCATATAAGTAAGTGTAACATTTGGCTCGACGCTTGTGATTAGAGGGAGAACACAGTGGTAGTGCTACATCCCAGCATGCAGTCAAAGTAGAGGACAGCCGATTCTTACTCCAGTCTGAAGCAAATAAATGTTATCTCGTATGAATTCAACTGTCTGTGAAGAAATGTTAAATCCTAATATCACAAGTTTACTTCTGAGACTCAGGGGAAATGCAGTTTATTAAAGGAAAGCGTTTTGAAGGGTATGATAAATTTTTTTTCCGGGTTTTTTTTATTTCACAAAAAGTCAAATAAACTCTTTGAATAAATTCACTGGCACATTTGAAAGGTTTAGCATTTAAACATGATAATATAAGTGTTTCAGAAAAGCACCGCTTCTGCAGAGTCCAGCGTGTTCCAGGTTGGACCAAAGAAAATCCCATCTGATCCCTTGAGAAATGTTCTCTCATGCTTCATGCCTTCTTTCTCTACGGATTTTAGTTTCAAGTATCATGTAATATACTTTTCTATGGCTATGTGTTCAAAAGGCTCTGTGGTGGAGGCTCCTGCTCCTTCACTGACAGTGATATATCGAACAGATGCCCGTCAGGTGAATGCCATGTGTAAATTCCACTTCATCCCTCTCTGCTCATATTGAAAATTCAGATGACAAATAATTGAGTAAGGAACCAGCCTTCTTTCAGATGATTTTCACTCCCACCAACCAAGAAAACCATAACGGTGTCCAATTGGCTGTTTACAATCCTGAAACGCAAATAGCGTTTCAGGACCGAAGCAGTTCTTCTCTATAAATAATATCTGCGAAAAACACAGAGGTCTCTTTTATTTTAACGAAGGAAGAAGCGGGATAAACACTTTCAACCCGAGAACTGAAGACTGCCATGACAGCAGAGCCTCATCAGGGTCTGACTGTAAAAGTGGATTTGCATACTAACAAGCACTTGAAAGAAGTGTTCTGTAAATAACTTACCAGGGAGGAAATTTGAGAAATGCATATGGCGGCAGAGCTTATTGTCCCCGCTGAGAGGGCTATCATAAACTCACTGGTCAATTATTCATCATTTTGTCTGGTACTCATTAGATTAAAAATGTAGTCTTTCTTAATATTTGATCCAACCCGTGCGCTTGCAGCAGTGCAGTCTGGGAATGAGATTTGACGAGCAACAACTTCACGTATTTGTGATTAAAGCGCTCAAATTAGTCTGCAAACATTCCAACAATTACATAATCAAAGTGATTACCTCATTTGAATAGAAATAACCTATTGTCATCCCACAGATTGCGTTATTTGATGAGACCAATTAAAGTTCAAATGTTTTCAAATATCCTCATTTGACTCTTCTATCTACACGTTGCCAGATTCAATGCAGACATATCTGATGCCTGTTTTAAGTGCTTGTATCCAAGTCATTTGACAATTCATCTTTCGTCGTTTATCTTCCCTTATATTACCATATATGTGGTTTGATGTTTCTATTTGTTTCAGGATGAATATGGCCGTGTGTATCTCTTGCTAACACAAACATAGTCCAGCGTCTTGCTCAACTGATTCGTATCTGTTGTGTTGATTATATGCTGCACTAAATTGCATTTATTTATTTTTTATAAGAAGAATATCCTCAACCTTGTAGAAATTAGTCTGCATAGAAGCTTGTTTAAAATTGACTGCAGAAAATATGAATATCTTGTCTTTGTTAATTCAGAATTTGAACATGATCTAAGATTGTATCCATCTTGAGCAGAAGTGATATAACATCAGCGGAATATATTCATAGAGATTATGTATCTATAGTAGCTTATTTGTAAGGTCATACATGTTTACATTTGTATCATGTAAGAAATCATCCTTGAACTATTTTCCTGCAACTATAAGAAAAATAATTCAATTGTGTATCCATCCAGGTTTTTCTTTCGATTCTATCTTATTCCATGCAGGCTGGAGTTCTGGAGCCCCGGACGAAGATATTCATACTAACGTTCACACTTACCAGCTGTAGTGGCACTCCGTCTATTTCTGGGTCTTCCGTACCACACTTTTGAGATCAGTCTTAAAAGCTATTAATTGACACGCAAGTGAAACAAGTAGTTCTTCATACAAAATGATGTTTACAAAAAAAAGAAGATGTTCATACGGTTAAAAAACGATGTCGCCTCCAACCTCTGAGCTCAAACACGACTGACAGTCCAACACACAGTTATACTGACGTGACGTCATCTGATTGGGAGCTTACATTCTGACAAATTATTCAGCTTATAAATACAATACTAAATGATATATGTTAACATAAACATTCTTTCAAATCATAATAAAAAGATGTATCTTCAGTTACCATTTTAAATCTTTTTAAACTAAATTATTGTAACAAATGAAATCATGCATTTGGCTCCTCCGCCAGCGATTCCCTTATCCTGCGTGTTTGACTGGGGAAGAGAACTGGAGGCTGTGGAGGAAACCCCACGCAATTTATGTGTCACCAAAAAATTGAAAAAGCAACACTAATTGACAAAGCGGGGGGAAAACTGAGCTCCGCTAAAAGCGTTGAATCATTGCAACTGAACCAGGAGGCGCTCCAATATATGTTTGATTCTCCCTCGTGCAACTTGTCAAAGATTATATAACCGACAAAACCTGTTCAGTTCAACGCATGTGCGATTGTTATTTAGAGAATAACCGCCAGGTAGAGACGGTGTGTATTGTGCCTTTAAAATGTCTCAGAATTGACATTAGCCGTCTTTTGATAATCATACACTTGATACTTATACTGCTTTATACACTCCTCCTTTTGTTCTTCAACAGTCATATCCAACAATGCTCAACTACAGCGACAGATTGTAAATATTTCATTTGAAGAAGCCGTTTTTTCAATGAGCAAAATGTTTCCCGCAGTGCTGCTGCTCAAAACACATTATTAATTTATAGATGTGGATCCCCACCAATGCTTCCTCTATCTGATAATATACCTTTCAAAGTTGTGCACATCTTAGTGCATTTTTAGAAAGAACCTGTCTGGATATTACTTTGCATGCTAGATCATCCTCTGCCTAGGAACGAGGAACAAAGACATACACATATCTTGTACAATTTACGGCTATAGGTTTTCTAACAGGCTACTCGTTGTCTGCTTTCTGCTGTTAACAGGATTCGTACGGTCATGGAAAACCTGGAAAAGTCATGGAATTTTAAAATGGTCATTTCCAGGCCTGGAAAAGTCATGGAAAAAACTTAAATCACAAAAGTTTTGGAAAAGTCATGGAAATGTGTTATCACATGTTCATTTACGCCGAGTTTAAAGTAATGAATATGTTTTAGAAAGAAAGACTCAAAATATAAGCCGGCATACTGGCGGCGCAATTTTTTAAGTGAACGCACCTTAACTGGAAAGTTCGTTGGCCGTAGCTCGGGAAGCAAATGTTTATTTGTTTAATCAAAAATATTGTCTCTTATTCATTTGTTTCATTAAATGTAAACTGTATGCTTTGGAATTCACGTTGTTTAAATACTAAATGTTCTCACTGGTTCATGTATAAACCGAGATTTCAGTTTGGTCATGGAAATTTCGTTGAAAGTCATGGAAAAGTCATGGAAATCCATCGGTCAAATTGTGTAAGAACCCTGTGTTATCTTTCAGGTTGGGTGAGTTTATCTTTACCAAAAGACTTGTGTAGTATTTCTGCCTCTGCAGTAGCCACCACTCTCCACACGTTCACTCTTGTTTCAGCAGACCTCGTAGGTCACGTGTATTCAGGCTGGACACATCGACTCTCGGCGTCTTTCCAAGTTCCTCATGCAGCACCGGATGTTTTATCATTATCTCCCTGTTTCGCTGTCCTCTGTGTGAGCTTGTAAAGCAATGTGCTGCAATGTCATGGTCCATTTTCACCTCTGGCCTAACGATCTCTCCCTCTATGTCTGCTCGTTTAGCGATGCCGAGGACTGGTTCTGCGAGTGCCCGCCGCTTTACGCCGGCCGGCTGTGCCAGTTCGACGCGTGCGAGCGCAACCCCTGCGGTCACGGAGCCACATGCATTCCTAAGTCTCCATTGGAGGCCATATGTCTCTGCCCCTACGGACGACAAGGTCTACTGTGTGAAGAACGTAAGTGTCACGGAGAACAGCTCTGGAGAGATGGAGGGGTCTGAAAACAGTTGGTGAATGAGAGCCCTGAGCCGTTGGTAAAATGTGAGTCTCTAGTTAAGTAAAGGAATTCATGAAATTATGCTGAGAAGGCAAAAACATCTTTCTCCAGCAATGGAGTCGATAATCAAGGGAAAATTCACGGCTGCTTTACTGAATATTCCAAAAGACTCTTTTTTTTGTTCGTGAGATCATTATTCCCCAACACTTTCAGCAGTGTGGCTCAAACCAACTTTTCTCATGAACTTTTCTCTAAAGATGTCGGACTTCTGCTGTACAGCTAGTTATTGATGTGTTCTCACATTACCAGAATGTCAATACATTAGCTAATGCGTTGCTTCTGCCAGTATGTAGTTATTATTATTATTTTAGCTAGCTCATTACACACTAATTAAGTTCTGAGTTATAATAACTTACTATTTCTCTTCCACAACTCTCCAGCCATAGAAAAGGGATTTGACTGGGGAACCAATTCTTATGGACATTTCTGAACTGTTCTTATTATGACTAGTTCAAATCAGTTTACAAAAGTCTTGCAATTATCTCATAATGGAATTACAAAACATATCAGCAACGGGCTATACTGAGTCATATACTATATACTGAGTTATGTACTATTTTTAAACTATATATATATGTGTGTGTGTGTATATATATATATATATATGTGTGCATATATATACACTATATTGAAACACAAAAACAGACCATAGTACATAAAGTCTAGTACGACATTGTTACTGATGAGATTACAGCTTCCTACTGGACCGTTCTAAATCATGGAACTATACAATCTTACAATGTCTGAATAAGATGTATAGGTGAGGTGTTTTATGGGAGAAATTACAGAAAAATCCCAACACAAAGTCCATGAAACTAACCAGTTTTCGTGTAGACTGTGTCACATAAAGGGCGTGGCTTGACTCGACGGCAGGGCGCTCGGCGTAGTCACCGGGTCCGCCGCCGTCCTCGACCGACTGTCCGCACCCACATCTCAAACAGTAATCTAACCTTCCCGCATCAAACTAAGTATATGGCTGACATTTGAATTTAATCTCGATAACATCCGATAAGATCAGTCCGAACCGATCACTTCTAAGGTCCCCTGCCTCTCTGGGCCTTTTTTTTGCATGCTACTCGTTGCACTTTTCCTCCTGTGGTACCCTTATCTAAATACTGTCAGTGATAGTATGGAGATTCTGAAGTTGTGTGTCCAGGAGTAACACTTTTTTTATAAATACAAGATGTTTAGTTCAGTTCCCATGTGCACTTTAGTAGATGAAGTCGGTCTATGAACTCGTAGGAAAGGGAAGACCGGGACGTGCTATTGATGCTGAAATGCCTCAAGACTCGAGCTCATAAAACATGAATGGGTATTTAAATGACTTCACTCAGAAGTAGTAATGGTTTACCTTTCTATAAAAAGTGCCTATACCTCCTTAAAGATTCATGATTAGAATTAATAGAGACAAAAATAAGACAATACAGTACAAGTTAAATATTCAGTATTACTGCACGACCACAACTTGTAGATAGAGTAGAACATCTTATATTCCTTTGCCATTTATGATAATGAATAATTGCAATTGATCATTTTGAAAATGTTGCAAATCAAGGGAGGATGTGACAGGTGTGAGTACACAAAGCAAGAGAAGATGGCGTGAGAAAAATAATATTAATATTCTTCTGCCGCTCCTGCTGGTTTCTCCAAATTACACTGAGTACAAATGCTGCATGATATTATTTGACACAGTATGACGTTACAATCTAAAGATGGATGCATTTCCCTGAGGCTTTCGTCTCTTCGTCAATATCTTCTTTATCTGCTACTCGTTAATTTCACCCGCACTGCACTATATCTCCAAGTGTTACGCAATGATGAATTAGAAAAGATACATAGGAACACACAACTGTACACCAATACACCTCGTGGTTTCTGTTCATTGTATTCACACGTCATACATGATGCAAGTGACTGTCTGATTGAGTAGAACGAGGAACGGAAACCTCGAGATTACAATCACCTGCGACATCACAAGAGTGATTATAGACCTTTGTGGATTTGAATGAATGCGGTTCAGCTCACCGAAAGGTGACTGATGGTAAGTAAACCTTGTCACAGGCTCATTGTCCCTGATGAGATTACAGCTTTCCTCCAGGGCCGTTCTAAATCATGGAACTAGAAACTCTTACAGTGTCGAATACTGTTGAATACGATGTATAGGTGGGGTGTTTTAATAATGTCCAGTTTTCAGGTGAGTTTCGAGACTGAGAACCGGGAAATTCCACGTAGAGTCAGAAGTGACATGCTGCTGGTTAGATACGATCAATAACAGACGGCTGTTTAGTTTAATAAAAGAACAAAGACGTGCTCTTTAAGAAAAGGGACCTTAAATTACTTCTGCTGTAATCTGGCGCGATCAAGATTTTTTTTTTTAACTCAAACTCAGTAGAATCTTTTCCTCCTCCCGCTTGTCGTGGTGTGGTTGAAGACGGTTTGATGGAACAAAGAGGTTTGGTCGACAACAGTACTGTACGGTATTCTGAAACTGGGCACTCCGCAGATGGTGGAAAACAGGCTTCTGGACGCGCGTGTATTAAGTTATCAACATTTAATGGCAAGAAGTGTAAAACAAAGGCTCACGCCGCACTCAAAACGTCATTTTCAGTCAAGTATTTCCAGTCAAGTATTTTCACAATAAAATTCCTGGCTATTGTAAGTCACGTCACGGATTTCAACCGGCTTCGTCGATCTATAATACTAACATACAGTCACTCTCATGCAACATACATTAATTCTTAAAGCCATTTACATTTGCATAAAGTAAACAGTGTTCTTATGCTTCATAATACATTAATAACAATCAATATTCTCCCTAATATTTTCTATTATAATATCTTTCTATATGTATTCATTTAAAACATAAGACCTCTGCAGATGTTATCAAAAATAAACTATTACAACCTAACAGTACTTATAAAAAATATTGGGTTTATTCTTAACAAGCACAGGTCAGGAAACAAACGGCCGGGAATGTTTGGAGACTCTCAGGAGGCCAGATTGGAGAAGTCTGATCAACATGCTTTTGAACATTTGTTTTATACACAACAGAATAGGAGGAGTTTATTATTACCGGCCTTCGTGGCCCAATCACCTTCATGCAAAATGACCTCATCCTAAGACTGATCAACTAAGTTTGACCCCAAACCCGTAAGACCCCCTCGTTCATATCTTAACGGCCTTTGGGCCCTAATGAAAAACAAGGAATGTTCTAGAAATGATCTACTAACGTCCCTGCACCCAGGCCTCATTACATATGTTCTTCCAAAGTCGAGGCATGTTATATAGATTTGTAAACATACACACATACACACACTTTGCATTTTGTACACTATCTATATATATGTTATTTAATTTTACATTGCTGCATTTACATATATGTTGTGTATATATACATATATATTTTTATTTTATTTTGTATTTTATATTTCACTTTGTATACTTTATGCACAGTCACTTTCTTTCTTTCTTATATTTATATTTTATTGTGTTTAGTTTATCGGTGCTACTGTGTCAACAAATTTCCCCATGGGGATTAATAAAGTATATTTCTATTCTATTCTATTCTAAACCTTTAAGTTCTGACTTTGCATATTTCGTATAAACTGATATTATAAAGTATATAAAAATATACTACACACTCTTGTCTACTTGCCTCATAAACAATCACAGGGAAACAAACCTTACGATATAAGCAACATAAAAGCAACATTACAAATGGCGGCTTCAAGTTTCTCACTGTGGTCTCAGTTCTGTGAACAACACGACCCTCACACATGTAGAAACCAACACAGGTTTATGATATTATGTGCACTGTTGTACATAATTAATACGACACAGATACTAATAGGCACTTGCATTAAGTGTTTTGATCATTAATTCTGAAATCGGATCATATGTCATGTAAAAAATACATCACATCTGCAATAACATCATTTGAATTCATGACTGGTCATCTCCATGTGCAGATATCAATATAGATCAGTTCAGACACTTATCTCATTGGTACAGTATGCTCGAGGGGGATTCTCCCACGAACAGAATAAACAGCTTCCCACAAACACACTCGCGGCGATTTAACGTTGCATTCATGTTCTGACGTGTTTGCTCAGTTGTTATTACAGTTGATCATCGTGTGTACGATCAATTCAAAGTCGCACGGCGGCTCGATGCAGCCGTTCCGGTTCATTCGGTGAAAACAACAGCCGCATCCAGCTCTGCCAGACTAGAGATGATAAGAGAAGCATTTCTGGCTGTATTAATATGTAAGCAGCCATACAGAGCCGAGGGGGAGCTCTGAACCCCTCTTAGCCGCCGCCTGGGGCTGCAGAACCATATGCAAGGTGTTGAAGAAGGGCAGTTTCTTGTTTGAATGCTCACTGCACTGTAAACAAAAAAACGCAGCGCCGTGTCATTCTGAATGAGTGTGGGCAAATGTACATTGAATCCCGGGTGTGAAATCAAGTAGATGCGTGTGCCGGGACGGAATACACCAGAGCGTTATTGAATCAACCATGCATCCTGAATAAGTAAAGTTGACGTCGTAATTTAATACCGCTGGGATCGTCGTGCCCCCCTCGTGAACATCGGGTATGAAGCACTTGCCAGAACACATCCTAAGCAGATACTAATGCAAATACAAAAGGACTGAAGAGGGGATGCTGTTTGAAAACAGGTCATCATCGAATGGCATTCACAGAGAAAGATATTCCACTCGACCGTGATGTGTAATGTGTAGCAATAGTGCCATCTTTTGGCAACCTGGGAGGGAGGATGATGAATCCAAGACGTTCAACTCAAACCGCACAGACCCAGAACTCGACACACACACCAGCTCACGCAATTTGAATATGTACACTACCGTTTAAAAGTTTGGGGTCACTTAGAAAAGATAAGGAAAAAAAGCACTGTTTTTTCCAATGAAAATGAATCAGAAATACTCTCTATACATAGTTAATGTGGTAAATGACTATTCTCTGTTTTTATGAAAACTCTACAGAGGTGTGTAGAGGCCCATCTCCAGTGTTCTAGTGGTACATTGTGTTATTGCCTTAGAAGACAAGCAGAGGGGTATAACCCTTTGCAACCCTTTGCCTTTTTTTATAACTTTTTATTTAGCATTTTCCACAAACAGATTATTTCTTGACATTGAAACCCTTTTTATGTGAGCGCAGCTGAAAACAGTTATGCTGGTGAGAGAAGCTCTAAAACTGGCCTTCCTTTGAGCGACAAGTTTGAAGAACAACATTAATGTTTACAATGAAAATCATTATTTCTAACCTTGTCAATGTCTTGACTATATTTTGTATTAATCTTGTATTCATTTAATGAATAAAAGTGAGTTTCCATGTAAAACACAGCATTTTCTCGGTGACCCCAAACTTTTGAACGGTAGTGAATCGGAAATAAACGTGTTCTTAATGTGTTTGTTTTGCAGCCATCAATATAACTCATGCCAAATTCAGTGGGAGTGATGAGTTCGGTTACACTTCCTTCGCCGCTTATTCCTCCATCCCGAGCCTCAGCTTCTTCTACGAGTTCAAGCTGAAGTTCACGCTCGCCAATAATTCATCGGCTGTGAAAGACAACCTGCTGCTGTTCGCTGGGCACAAAGGACGAGGTGAGCTCAATGCAGACACACGCATTCAGTATCATTCTGATGGCCAAATGAAAAGAGGAAAACTGCTTGGAAATATCTCCTGAGTGTGATTTTAGTTGTCAAACTTCATTAGGGATTTTAAAAGAAGTGTTGTTTGAGATTTCACCCGCTGTGTATGGTAATGTGCTGCCTAATAAATATCCAATCTCCTCTGAGATCCTCTAATCAAGAGGATTCCCGGAGGATTGTCTTTCTTGGCAGATTTTGAGACATTAATAATGAGTCTTCTTGCAGTCCAGTAATTAATTGATATCCAGCTAGACCTTCAAAGAGCATGATGGCGACGCTAGAATAAAAAGGTGAAGCGAGCATCTCAAAAGTATCGGTGTTAATTGCATTTAACAGACTTTGATGTGTAGGCGCGATGTGATGCTGTCAGCAGCCGCGAGGATCTCCTCCTGCGAGGTCAGATTTGGGAGCAGTGTTATTGTCGCTGGCATATCTCATAAAACACGGAAGAAATATAATAAAAACACAAGCACTTGAGGATCTGCTGGACTTATTTTCTCTTAAGAGTAAAATTCATTACGGTGGAGGAAAACAATGTAAATATGAATAATGAAAAGAGAGAGAGGCGCACTGTTGGAAATGGTACAAATCCAAAGGCACAATATCAGAAGAGATGAAATGCGAACGATTCGCATGATCGTTGATGAAATGAAGTGGATCTTTATGTGTTTTATTTGATTTGATCTGTGTTTCGTTTATAAAATGCTGTTTACATGGAATTAAACAGCAGAGCGGAGAGGCAGGAATGGAGAACAGAAACTGAAATGAACTTTAAAGAAAACAAATGTAACATTTATTCTCAACGGTGTTATAACTCTATGTATAACTATATGTCCTGTCTTATCTGTTGTTGTGCGTGTGCACTTATATGTTTCACCATGGGAGAGTGGGAAACGTTTTTTTCGATTCCTTGTATGTCTTAACATGCAAAGTAATTGATAATAAAGCTACTTTGACTCTTGACTTAACGAGGAAATGTGTGTATGTGTGCTGTGACAAACTACGTGTCTTTGCCAGGCGATGCTGGTGATGACTTCCTGGTGTTGGGACTACGAAATGGCCGAGTCGTGCATAGATTCAACCTGGGTTCAGGCGTCGCATCCATCGTCAGTGATCGACTCGACCCCCGGGTGGACGTTCACGCCGTGACATTTGGAAGGTCCAAGAGAACCGGATGGCTGAAGGTGATTTGGTTTTTCAGAAAAGTGTCATCTTTGTGTTGTTGGACCAGCTTCACTGCTCCAGACGCCGATCTTTTAAAGAAAGTGTCTCCCACTGAGGGTCGTGACCCTTTAAGGAGGTCACAAGCTGAAGCTTAGCGGATCACCGGATAATCAAAGGGACAAGTAAGACATTTCTGTCTTCTGTAAGAAATGGTGTATGCTGTCTTTTTCTGATTTGTATCTATATCCAGACAATTTCTTGTAGAAATGTTGAGTGATTCAAGCTCTTCAGTCTAAACATCCTTCAAAATAAAACAATCTCGGAAGAAGAAAAAAATACTCTAAGTAGTTAAACTTAGTTTAGTTTATGTCGGTAATATACCAAAATCACGATTTTACAACAAAAGAAGAAAGCGGCTATATATATATATATATATATATATATATATATATACACAAACATGTATACACATACACATTCACATATATATATATATATATATATATACACATATAAATACACATACAAACACATTCACACGCCCATATACATCTACACACACACATAAATCCACACACATACATATTTACATAAAGCAATTTTTTTGTAAACAACAAACTGCTTAAGACCATTTCTATGATCATGAAAGGGGGGTTTGCGTCATCTAAGTATGGCTTTAGAATAGAATAGAATAGAAATATACTTTATTAATCCCCAAGGGGAAATTTGGGGACACAGTAGCACCAATAAACTAAATACACAAGAATAACATATAAATCTAAGAAAGAAAGAAAAAGTGACTGTGCATAAACTATACTAATTTAATTTCATTTAAAAATGATCTGCAGCAACTATGGAAGTACAGTAGCTACTGTGGCAAATATGATAACTGGTGCCATCAATCAGGACATATTATGTCGCGTGAACTTTGGCAGATTGTTAAATAAATTGTGCGTCTACTCATCGTCTGGCTTGAGTCCTGACATCCTCCTGTTTCCCTCAGCTTGACGGACAACGTAACAGAACCGGATCCTCTCCAGGACCACTGCTGGGCCTCAACGTCTTCCACCAGCTCTTTGTTGGTGGATATAATGAGTACACTCCTGAACTGCTGCCACTTGGATCCAGGTTCCGTCACGGCTTTCTGGGTAAGGCTGCTGCGACTTTATTACAGCCCCACACTGTTGTCGGGAGTTATCGCACCGGGGCCCGGGCTTTTCTCTCCCCGCGTCTCTGTCTATTTGCAAGCAGAGAGGAAGGTGCGTAATGAAAAAGGCGGTGACAGCCGCCGACTGCTGCATTAGCCCGGAACACAGCGGCGAGGTTAATTGCGTCTGCACCCTTTAATCACTTCATAGCCCTGTACACTTTTGCATTGTGTGCAAAAATCCATCGCGCCGCTGATAAGTCACTTGAACAAGGGTGCTGAAGAAATCACCTTTTGTCATCATCAACATCCTTCATGCCGTCTCTCAGGTGACATTCTGGAGAGCATCACTCGTGGCCCGCTAATGTGCGGAGCCCGGGAGCAAAATTGCTGTAACGGTAATGAAGACAACAGCTATGAATATCATCACAACCACATGGGAGCTCTAGTCTCTCCACTACAGCGATGAAGCTTGGTGTTACAGAAACTAGTGCAATAACTGCAATAACTATCACTGTGCATATTCACATTCACATTCATACTTACACTATGTTGACCTGCACTTCGCACATTTCATTTTCACTACACACATACACACACTTTGCATTTTGCACACTGTCTATATATTTTATTTATTTTTTATTTATTTATTTATTTTATTTTACATTGCTGTATTTGCATATATGTTGTGTATGTATGTATATATATACATACATACATATATATTTTATTTTATTTTATTTTGTATTTTATATTTCACTTTGTATACTTTATGCACAGTCACTGTTTCTTTCTTTCTCATATTTATATTTTATTGTGTTTAGTTTATTGGTGCTACTGTGTCAACAAATTTCCCCTTCGGGATTAATAAAGTATATTTCTATTCTATTATGAAATGTTAAGGCAGATCCATTCGAGGTGAACACGAGGGATATTTAAGGACTGGATACATTTTTATTGGTTTCCTTCTTCATCATCGCGTTGTTTCTCGTTGCCGCTTTGCCAAATAAACCTTCCAAAATGAAATTTGGCGACGGTAAATCCCCCCGTTGGCCCGCGCTGTTTTTCGATCGTCATACTCCTTTCCGCTGGTAAGCACTACCTGAGTCATTCGACACTGGTGGCACCATAATCTTTTTGCTCGGGATGTAATGAGAACTCATGAGCGTCTAATCAGATCTCTGTGACCTTCCTGGAGCCCTAATCATGATGGCTGGCAGTGAACAAACTGATAATGCACTTCACTCCCAGTTATCAACGGAGCCACACTCCCCTGTGGAAAGATGGCAGAAGAGGTATACTGTGGCTTCTGGGTGTAAAATGAATAAACCTGTTACCCAATTTGAGTTGTTGATCAAATAACAACAAGTTAAAGTCTGCGTTTGTCAAACTTGCCTTTAAACAAATCCCATCAGACTTGATAAAAAAGACTTTATCTTTAGTTACCTTTCAAACCCTCAGTCATAATAGGACATTGGAAGAAAATGTGATTCTGGAACTGAATTTGCCGCACATTTCGAGATCTCTCTTTTCCGACGGGTATTAATGCTCCCTCGGGTTCCTTGGTTCTATGTGGGTGAATGCAGCAGAAACAGCTTTTATAATCTTGAATCTGCTTTTTTTTCGACGGTCTATGTTTGCAGCACAGCAACCCTCGCTTGAGTCTGCCAAGAAGACAGCATCAGCCATGAATATTCATGAATGAGCATGACATTTCCCCTGCATCCTGTTTATGCCAGTGACTAATGCAGCAGAGAGACGGGCGTCTGCATGTGCCGACATGGCTTGTGCTCGGGCCTTGTATTTATAGAGGGCCCTGTGCTCTGCAGGTACAGGCCAAAGCAAATATTGTCTTGATAAAATTGCATTATGAAAGCAAAAGGCAAATAGGATGAGGCAGATGCATGATGTGTGGGGATGAGAACTGGGGAGACTGCAGGGATTGCATTCCATCACATTCAGGGGTTGACATCTAATAAAAACATGCCGATTTCAGTATGTATACTTGATGAAAAACCTTGTGGTCTCTCGCCATAAAACAACCATCAAAGATTTTCATTTGGACCACAAAAGACATACATGTGACATACTGTTTGTTTATTTGTTTGTTCATTTCAAAGGGTGCATTTTTGACATGCACTTCCGGACAAAAAGAGACGGAAAGTTCCAAGTGCTGGGAAGGCCTTCGGGACATGCTGCGTTCGGGCGCAGCGTGGGTCAGTGTGGCGTCACTCCTTGTGCTCATGTTCACTGCAGAAACGGAGGGACATGTGTGAACTCTGGGTCATCTGTCTAGTAAGTGAAAATAAAAAAAAATTATACTGTGTGTATATATAGATATAGATCGATATACTGTGTGTGTGTATATATATATATATATATATATATATATATATATATATATATATATAAATATATTTATATGTATATATTTATAAATATATTTATATGTATATATATACATTTATAAATATATTTATAGATATATGTATATAGATATATTTATATATAGATATTTATAAATATATTTATATATATATATATATATATATATATTCATTTATAAATATATTTAAAGATATATTTATAAATACATTTATGTATACATATTTATAAATATAGTTATATATATATATATATATATATATATATATTTAAATATATATATTTATATATATATATAAATATAGTTTTATATTTATATTTATATATATAAAACTATATATATATATATAGAGTTATTTTGTAATGATTCCACGCATGAATAACATCCTGCATGTAGACTTTGCAGTAGAGTTGAATGCAGCTTTGCGTCCTGTGTGTGTGTGTGTGTATACTCCCATATTTATTGTGACACCAACGCCATCAGCGACACGGTGCAAGTAGAGCAAAAGGAACTGACCGTGTTTACAAGCTTTTCCCGTGTCTGACTGTGCGTCTGCAGTTGCCAGTGCCCGTTTGGATGGAAGGGAGCTCTGTGTTCGGAGACGGTGTCTGTGTGCGACGTGGAGCACAGCCCCCCTCCTCTGTGCGTCCATGGCGCCGCCTGCATCCCTCTCCCCGATGGATACACCTGCCAGTGCCCCCTGGGGTCTGTGGGACTCTACTGCGAGAAAGGTTGCAACATAGAATCCAAAACTATATAATAATGTCTCTTTTTTTTTTTTATTTCACAAGACAAGACTTTCAAGCGTAATTATTGCTGTCTTGTTTTTGCCTGCTCAGCGATTGCCATCAGCGACCCCTTCTTCAGCGGTAACCAGTCGTCATGGATGTCCTTCCCACCTGTGAGAACGAGACACAGGACTGCTTTGCAGCTGCAGTTCCAGCCTTTATCGCCCGATGGCATCCTCGTCTACATCGCACAACATCTCGGCGCCAGAGCTGGTGAGGACATTTAATTACAGCGGGTTTTCATGAATGAAATGTGATGTTTACTGTGCAGAATGTCTGAGTGTTGGCAGATAGGAACCAGGATCACTATTTTCTCTAAATGTCCAGCCACCACCCTTTTTTTTTTTTTCTTCCCCCTTATAGTATTTAGTATTTTAGTATTAGTATTTAGTATTGTATTTTAGTATTTAGTCATTTAGTATTTTGTATTAGTATTTTAGTATTAGTACTTAGTATTGTATTTTAGTATTAGTATTTTAGTATTAGTATTTAGTATTTAGTTTTTGTGTTTTGTGTTTTTATTTTTTATTTTATATTTTATTCTTATTAAGGCTCTAATGTACATCCACTGCTGTGATCATGACATTTCCCCACTGTGGGACTAATAAATGAATATCTTACCATGGCACACGTAATACCAATCATCTTGGATATCGTGATGAAAGAGTAATGGCAGACACTTTGCATTAAGCTCTGTTGAGTAGATGATATAATGCTATTTCGGAGCACTATCTGTAATTATTTACAATCAGAGGAATAATTTAGCTATACAACTATATTCCATGCTATAAGGTGCCTAAAGAACGCATATATGTATCGTGTTATAAATCATATTTTTTTGACATACTAATGTTACCTCAACGTCAAGGATGAACTTTGACCACTGCATTGTGTGGTCAGGTCAAAGGTCAAAAGTTAATTCATGACATCACGTCTGTCCCATTATCGTAATATTTCGGGAATGTCTTGAGGGAATTTTGTCAAATTTGGCACAGAATTTCACTTAAACTCTAGGATGAAAAAATATACGTATCAACAACTTTTGTGTTGTACTACACTGACATACATGACACACTATACTCTATTTTATTACATAATGCTATTTTAATGTCATCACAAACTACACAAATGTCTTTGGAAAGTATATAAATATAAAAAATGTCATTAAAAGTTAATATAGCATGTCAAAAATGAAAGTTCTAGCAAACGTCATAACAAAATTAACTAGAACGGGCACTCGGTAGAGCGCATTCCTTCGCATATCACAAGATTTGGGCATTAGTTGCATACCAATTGGATGAAAATTGGTAAAAAGATGTTCCCACCCAATTCCATGTGATTCAAAAAGAGTTTAACCTTTTCATAACCTTGACCTTGACCTTTGACCCGATTCATCCCAAAATTGAATCAAATGTTCCCCAGATACTAACCAATCATCCCACCAAATTTCATGCGATTCAGTTTAATACTTTTTGACTTATGCAAGTAACACGCATACAAATAAATAAATAAACACAAGGCGATCAAATGCGAAGGTAATCACACAAAGTAAGACATTGAAATGAGAAATAACCAGTTTGACCATTTCATTGTGTTTCTACAGGAGACTTCTTGTGCCTCTCGTTGACCTCCGGCTTCGTCCAGCTTCGCTACGACCTCGGGGACGGCGTCCACGCCCTGCGGTCCGCTCAGCGGGTGGACTCGCGCGGCAGAACCTGGCACACGGTGAAGGCCGGAAGAACCGGTCGCCACGGGTTCCTCAGCCTGGACGACCAGGAGATCAGAGAGCGCCCGGCCCACGGGATGACCACCCTGGACGTCGCCTCGGACATCTTCGTGGGGGGCGTGTCCACGCTGAGCTTCGTTTCGGAGGACGCCACAGAAGGGGCGCCGCTGGGCTTCACCGGCGGTTTAAGAGAACTTCTCGTCAACGGGGAAGAGTTCGAGCTAACGGAGACGGGGGCGGTCAGCGGGGCGAACGTAGGCGACTGGGACGGGACGGCCTGCGGGTTCAAAGTGTGCCGCAACGGCGGTCGCTGCCGGGCGACAGGAAGCGGCTCCTTCACGTGTTCGTGCCCGCCGTCGTGGACCGGCCCCGCGTGTGACCGGGCGGCGAGCTGCGCGGACAACGTCTGCAAAGCGGGCTCCTCGTGCGCCCCGTCTGGCGTCGCCTCCTACCGCTGCATTTGCCCCCTAGGGTCGGGCGGGAGGTACTGCGACGCGGAAACACCCACGCGCACTCTCAAGTTCGTGGGAAGCTCGTATGTTAAACATGAAGATCGAAGATACGACACGAGGGATTTTAAACACGCGAGGGTTTCTTTCAGCTTCCTCGCGAGCTCCAACGACGGCGTGATGGCGTGGGTCGGTAAAGCGGAGCACGAAGACGACGATTACCTCGCGGTCGGGCTGGAGGGCGGCCGCTTAAAAATCGCGGTGAATCTCGGGGAGGAGCTTTCCGTCCCCGTGGAAATCCGAAATGTCTCGCTGTGTTGCGGCGCGTGGCACGATGTCTCCGTGGCGCTGAACGGAACGGTCGTCCAGGTGTTCCTGGACCGGCGGAGAGTCCTTCACGAGGACCTGGACCCGCTGGAGCGCTACGTGGCCCTGAACTACGGCGGCCAGCTTTATTTTGGAGGATTTGAGCTGTATAGAAATGTGTCGATGGTCACTCACGGGTTGTTTTCAAAAGGCTTTGATGGAAGTCTGAGGAGTGTTTATTTGTTTACAGATACCAAGCCGCTAGTGTTTCTCGACGATAGTGAGGGGTTTAACGTTTACGAGGGCGACGAGTAGCCGGGAGACTCTTTGTGATGTCATATAAAACTTGATATTAGCTGTTTTATAAACCCTCCTATTACAATTTGACCCCATTAAATGTTTAACGTCCCTAAATAAATGATTGACATTATTTTTTTTGCTTCATATTTCACGACTTTTACTAATTTATTGGGGACAACTGTGAAAAGATAACATTCACATGATATATTTCAATGTCCTGAACGCATCTGTGATCTTTGGAGTCAATTTGACCCCAGGCTGTTTTTCACTTGTGTAAAACATATACGAAATATATACTTTTTTATTTATTTAAAGGGCTATTTAGGTCGTCAACAAAGTTTTCTGGAGGTCTTAATTGCTGGGGTCAAATTGGCCTCATGGGTAAAAGATAGTACATTTGAAGGTAACAGGAGGGTAAAAGACATCCTCCAGTAGCCCACAAGGAAATGTGTGTAACATTTGGTAGTAGTTAGCTTAAAGTTTAAAAAAAAAAAAATACTCAATACTAATTACTTAATACTTAAATACTTTTAAAACACCATCACTCGATTCTCATCTGACTTTTTTCCAGGATCATATTGATTTCACTTGGATACGAGTACATTGTCTGGTTCAGTGCAGGTTGTACGCCGAGTCAGTTATTACTCTTCCAGTCCGTCACGTAAAAAAATACATTTATAAAATGACCATAATACAATATGAATCTGTATTCATTGTCGCATCTTTAATAAGTTTAGAAAGAAATGAGATTTTTAATATTCAACAATAAAAAAGATTAGCTTTATTACGAACTGTACATAAACAGTGCATAAACACACTTCACCTCTAATGTATATTACAAGCCAAAATGTATAGACTTTTTAAAAAATAAGTTTGTAAAATATTTTAGCAATTAAAAAAAAAAATAGAGGAAAAAATCATTTGCTGTTCAGTCCTTCATGCCAATTTAAACTTTTCACCGATGGTGCAGACTGGTTTTACATGTTACTACACGTGTACTGACACTTGAACTCAGCACAGCAGCTCAATATGAAAAATATATTTACAATAAAAATTTAAAATGTTAAAGTTGTTCCAATATTCAGTTCCTCTGGGGTCGATATTTCACTTTGGCTGCAACGTCAACATAAACTGGAACACATCATTCCACTAGCAGCCGACTGACCAACAAGCTAAAAAAGGATTTCCTAGAGTGCTAACAGGAATTAAAAAATAAAATACAGCAGAATTAACTGTCTTTGGAACTCCTCCGTCCGTTCTCGTAATCGGAGTCCCGCCGGTGCCGGTGCCGGTCCTTGTGGCGGCCGCCGTGCTCGTCGCCGTGGTGCCTCTCTTTCCTCTTCTCGCCGTAGCGGTCGTCCGAGTGTCCGTGGTGCCGACTCCGCTCGCGCTCGTGGCCGCGCTCGTGCTTCTTCTCGCGCTCGTGGTGCCGGCTCTTCTTCGCCTGCTGGCCGTCCCGGTGGTGGCCGCCGTGCCGCCCCCGGTCCTCCGTGGCCCGCGGCCTCTCCCACGGGTCGCTGTACCGCTCCTCCACGCGCTTGTAATCTCTGGCCGGCGAGGCGGGCCGGCCCGCCGGTTCGGGGTAGCTCTCGGCGTACTGCGACTGGAGCCCGCGGTCCTGAGCCCACGCCGCGCCGCGGTTCTCGTCCTGGGTGGGCGGGATGGAGAAGGGAGGAGGAGGAGGAGGGGCGGGCACCTGAGGCTGCGACGGGAGTAACGAAGCACCGGCGTAGGACGGGAACGCCGGCGTCGTCCCCGAGTCGCGTGGGAGCTCGGACGCTTCTGGTCCTTGAACCGGAGGAGGACACGACGCCCGCGTTGCCGTGGCGCCGGCATCCTCCTTCTCGCCCGCGGATGACAGAGCGGTCGTCGGCTTCTCTTTCTCGGCTTTGATCTTGGCCTGAGAAACCTGTAGGTACCCCTGGTGGAACAGCGTCACCTGATCGCTCCTGGCGCCGCTCGCCACCGGGCCCGGGGGTTTGGGACTCGGAGGCGCGAGCTGGCCGGCTTTCCCCTTCTGGAGCTCCGCCGATTCCTCCACGGTCACGCCGGAATACGCCGACGACTTTTTCAGGATGCTACTTAAAGGCGGTTTGGAGGCGCCGGTCGGAGCGGGCGCCGCCGCCTGCGACGGGGCGTTCCCTTCGGGCGGCGCCTTTTCAGGCTCGGACGACGGGGCGGCGCCGGCGTCGCCCGCGTTCGCGGGAGCGGCGCCGCTACTGGGCTCCGGCCCGATTTGAGCTGCTGACAATCGTCCCAGGAACACTTCGGTGGACACATCTGGGGGCTTATCTTTTAGAGAGACGGGGGCGGCGTGGGGCGCCACCGCGGCGTCCTTTCTCGAGGGGTTGTTTTCGGCGGGAGCGGACGCTTCCGGATCGGCTTTCACGTGTCTGGCTTCTTTCTTCTTGATGACGAAGCGCTCTCGAGGTACCGCCGTTGGACTTTTCGAGGTTTCGCCCGACGCCTCGGTTTTCGGAGACGGTTGGGACTTCTGGGCGTCGACTCCGACTCCGACATCTGGCAGAGGGGGCAGCTCCCCCCCCCAGCCCAATAACACACCGGGGAGAAAGCGCAGCGGTTTTTGGGATTCCAGACTCTGGGTCTCCTCCGACGCGGCGGGTTCTTCCGCAGAATCTGCGATCGGCTTATCGACATCTTCGGTGGCGTTTAGGGGTTTATCCTTCTCTTTTTTATGTGTCGGCGTCAAGGAGGAGAGGAATTTTTTCTCCTCCTCCTCTTTAGCTCGGGTTTCTTTGGTGGAGATGACGATGGGCATGATTTCGGGCATGATCCCGGCCGTTTCGTTCATGTCCACGGGGAGAAAATCCCGTTTCGACCTCTGGCGAATGATGAGTCCGAGAAGCAGATTGGCGCGGTTGTTTTCCAAACCTTGAAAAGGAAAAGATGAGTGTTAGGTTAATGTTTTTTTAAATACTCAGCTTTACTTAAATACTTTTAAAACACCATCACTCAATTCTCATCTGACTTTTTTTCAGGATCATATTGATTTCACTTGGATACGAGTACATTGTCTGGTTCAGTGCAGGTTGTATGCCGAGTCAGTTATTACTCTTCCAGTCCGTCACGTAAAAAAAAAAATTCTAAAATGATCATAATACAATATGAATCTGTATTCATTGTCGCATCTTTAATAAGTTTAGATTTTTAATATTCAACAATAAAAAAGATTAGCTTTATTACGAACTGTACATAAACAGTGCAAAAGCACACTTCACCTCTAATGTATATTACAAGCCAAAATGTTTGGCCTTTTTTGAAATAAGTTTGTAAAATATTTTAGCAATAAAAAATAAAAAAGAGGAACAAATCATTTGCTGTTCAGTTTAAAAGATGAGAAATGTGAGCTCATTTAGAGAGAGAAGACATCTCCGGTTGTGCGTTTACATTACCTGGCCCATCGAATGGAACAAGCTGATGTGGAACCTTCTCAGTAGCGCCCAAAGGAATGAGATACATGTCCTTCACTTGTCTCAGGTTATTGGACACCACCCCGAAACGCCTACGACTGCTGAAGTAGGCGTACAGGAGAGTGTAGGAGATCTCATCCTCCTCCGTCTCGGGGGAGAAGCGAATCAGGCACACCTCCTTTTAATAAAAGAAAAAGGCACGCGTCAGTAAAAAATGTGCGAGACGTTGAGCGTAACTCTTCGGCGGAGCAGCTTGATGATGCACCACATGAAATCAGAATGGTATGTCTGACATAAGCTGCTCTTTAATGGAACTGGGTGATTATATTCAATGGCTGCATTTTACTACAGGCTTTATAATCCCGTTAAGGAGCAAAGCTGCCAAATCTCACTTTGGTTCCGGTTGCCCGGATCTTCTCCAAGTAGTCCCACACCGTCTGTGGACTTATCCGACCGCCGACTTGAACGCTGTCTGGAAGGTCCTGGTGGCGAAAGAAATATCAACCTTATCGACGGTAAGTCTAAAATAATTTGCCGTATCTTAACCCTTTAAGCCCCAAGGGACCATATATGGTCCTTTTTAAAAGAAAATATTAAACTGTGTAAAACATTACAATAATCATGATCAAATATATTGATGTTACACATCAAATTTATCAAGAGAACCTGGGCTACAATAATTAGTCAGCCATTTCAACACAACGCAAATAGTAATTAAAATATCAATCATAATTTTCCCACTCGGCATGTTTCCGGAACTAGCAACCTGTAGCTTGGTGCTATCGGAAAAAGAAAGATGTCAAAAAGCAAGACAACTCCACGCAGACTCCAAATATATTCACCAAATCCCTCTGCTCCAAAGCACCACTGAGATATGAACCAAAGAACACAGCAACGTGAATCGTTCCATTGCTTATGAATATTGCAAATATTGCTTTTTTTTGCCAAATACTGAACACCATAAATAATATACAAGTGAAATATAAGGTTTGGTACATGAGAAAATGCAAATGGGGTTAAGGTCAGGGTTAGTTAAAAAACAATTCGCCTGAATTCTCTCTGTACTAAACCCTCTCTAACTTTGTTCTGCTTCACTTTTTCAAAGTCAAACTTTGCAGAGGGAAGGTTTACATATTGTGTTATGATTCTGGAGAGAGTTAGAGCTTAGTGAGACATCATTTCAAAGAGATAATCATCCTGAAAGTGTTTTTTTTTTTTATATTCGGACTTGAAACTTCTATTTTTGCTGTGTTTCAATATTGATTTACTCTTAACCAGTAACATATCTACACATCTAAAATAAAGCTCACATGGGTTGCCTTTATTATAACACCAACATTATTCAAATAGCCCTTGTGGTTGCAGAGATACACCCTTTTTAGGTTGGGTATGCAATTTCGAGCAGAATCCTAAAAACTGCCTTGGGGCTCAGCGTCCACGTTACCTCGGTCAAGTTGTCCAAAACGCCCGAGACGATGAACGCTTTGGTCATAAACTTGGCCACGGAGTGCATGTGAATCAGTCCTCGCCACAGGGAGCTCAGGTTGGTGAGGAAAGCGGCCTCTTCCTCTCTTCCAGCTTTAAGATCCGACCTGGCACAAACAGGAGGAAAGGGGATGGAGCAACGAGTTGAACGCTAGCAGGGTTCTTACACATTTTGACCGATGGATTTCCAGGACTTTAAACCAAATTTCCATGACCAAACTGAAATCTCGGTAAAAACATGAACAATTTAGAACATTTTGCGTATTGAGAGCGTACGCCGGCTGATATTTTGAACGTCTTTCTTTAAAAAACATGTTAATTATTTCAAACTCTGAGTAAATGAACATGTGACTTTTCACCAAATTTCCATGACCAAACTGAAATCTCGGTATAAACATGAACAATTTAGAAAATGATGCGTATTTATTGCGTACGCCGGCTTATATTTTGAGCGTCTTTCTTTAAAAATCACATTCATTATTTCAAACACGGTGTAAATGAACACGTGATTATAACAAAATTTCCATGTCTCTCCAAAACTCTGATGAGTTTTTTCCATGACTTTTCCAGGCCTGGAAATTACCATTTTTTTTTAAATTCCATGACTTTTCCAGGTTATCCGTGACCGTACGAACCGCGCGGTTGCCGGGCGGAGCCTCACCTTCCTTCGTAGCCGGACTGAGCGCTTCGGAAGCTCTCCTCCAAAACGGTGAGGTGCAGATCGTCCTCCGTTGCCGGCCTCTCTGTGCTCATCTTCTCTTGTGCTTGGGCGGATTGCGTCCTGACCACCGTCGTTGCCACTTTGACCACTTTGGTCGGTGCCTCGTCCACAGGGGGCGCCATACGACCTTATTGGAGGAAACAAACAAACACGACACCTTGGTAACTGAGGATAGTGACACACGAGCAGATCAAACGGCAAAAAGGGCTTGATGATTTTCAGAATCGGCTTTATTGGCCGTATACACAGCGATGAAATCTGACTGGAGACACGTACGCTCTCGTTCAAAAGTTTGGGGTCACTTAGAAAAAAAGCACTGTTTTTTCCAATGAAAATGACATTAAATGAATCAGAAATACTCTCTATACATAGTTAATGTGGTAAATGACTATTCTCTGTTTTTCTAATGAAATCTCTACAGAGGTGTATAGAGGCCCATCTCCATGTTCTAGTGGTACATTGTGTCATTGCCTTAGAAGACTAGCAGAGGGGTAGAACCCCCTTGAGACCCTTTTTATATTTTTATAACTTTTTATTTTGCATTTTCCACAAACGGATTATTCCTTGACATTGAAACCCTTTTTATGTGAGCGCAGCTGAAAACAGTTATGCTGGTGAGAAGCTCTAAAACTGGCCTTCCTTTGAGCGACGAGTTTGAAGAACAACATTAATATTTACAATGAAAATCATTATTTCTAACCTCGTCAATGTCTTGACTATATTTTGTATTAATCTTGTATTTATTTAATAAATAAAAGTGTGAGTTTTCATGGAAAAAACAACAATTTCTCAGTGACCCCAAACTTTTGAACAGTAGTGTACATGTAATATACAAATAACGGGTCAAATATAAAAAAAAATACATTGGAGACAATAGAATAGCAACAACACTGACAATGAATTGGGGATATTAGTGCAGACGGACGTGTCTGGGTTTTTCTCCTTTACCTGTGCAGATTTTGCAGCTCAGGTCAAATAAGTGGGACTTGTGCTGCCCGGTGGTGTCTTTCCCCGCGTCGCCACTCGCGTTCATCTCGAGGGGATTCGGAGGTTCCACTGAGTCTTCTGTCACTTTTAGAGGAGGCTCAAACTGCCGAGGAAAAGAATAAATCAAGCACACAAGTCGTCCCATTTTACTAGATAATATAGATTTAATGCAGAGTCTCTTACCTCTTCAGGGTCAGGCGCTTTCACCGGTTCTTGGCTCTCAATTTCTATTTCCCCTTTGTGTGTGATCTTGGTGATCGGCCGCCTCTCGACTTCTCTTTGCTCTTTTTCGATCATCTCAATGGTCTGTAAGATGAGGCAATGGGGGTTTTGTAAAAAAAAGATAAAGAGAACATCTTAAAAAATGTCGATACTACTTACTGAGGTTAACTTAAGAAAACTACAACAAAGACGGAAGCATCTCTTACATGTCGGTTCTCCCTTTGTCGCCAAGCAGCCAGTTCTTTCGAGGCCAGCTCCTCGGGGCTCATCCGAATGAGGTTACCGGGAGAGATTTCTCCTTTGAGAACCCTCTTAAAGAGGACCTAGAAAATAACACAATTAAAATAAATGGACATAAGCAACAACCAGGAAACTTCACAGTTGGCTCACACCTGGTTTTAAATGGTAATAATAATATTCTATTTGGAGGCGCCTTTCAAGTCACCCAAGGTTACCTTACTATAAAATTTAACAGGATACAGCAGGGTTCTTACACATTTTGACCGATGGATTTCCATAACTTTTCCAAATTTCCATGACCAAATTGAAATCTCGGTAAAACATGAAATATTTAGAACATTTTACGTATTGAGAGTACGCCGGCTTATATTTTGAGCGTTTTTCTATAAAAAAAACATTAATTATTTCAAAATCGGCGTGAATGAACATGTGAATATAACACATTTTCATGACTTTTCCCAAACATTTATGATTTAAGTTTTTTCCATGACTTTTCCAGGCCTAGAAATGACCATTTTAAAATGACTTGACTTTTCCAGGTTTTCCATGACCGTACGAACCCTGATACAGGATAAAAAGGTAGAAACAACATTAAAACAGAACAACATAAAAACAAGTGCACTCACATTATTTTTCGTATCTTTGAGGTTAAACATCAAGCTTCTGTACTTGTTCTTGTATTTGTTGTCCGTGTCTTTATACAAGTAGAAAAGCTCTCTCTCCGTCTTCTTGGCCACGTCAGAGGCCCTCTCCGCCGACACCTTCAAATCGGACTCCTTCAACCTTCAAGATGTTCAAGTCAAGAAAAGTCAGTATGCACTCAATTCATTTCATGACTTCCACTAATCAAATACGTACCTCTGTAGAAGTATCTCTCCCAGGGAATCCCGCACACTTCGCCTAATTGCCTCCACGGACACGGGTTTCTTTGAAGCTGAAGCCTTACTTTTGGTGTCTGGTTTCAGATGAACACCTGCGGGGACAGAGACGACAATGTCTGCTGAACAGGAGGCGGGGAACTCAGCGACCGCGAGGACGACAACATGTTAATGATTCACACATGACAGGGTTCTTACACATTTTGACCAATGGATTTCCAGGACTTTTCCATGACCTTTCCAGGACTTTTCACCAGATTTCCATGCCCAAACTGTCTAAACATGTACAATTTAGAAAAATGTTGCGTATTGATTGTGTACGTCGGCTTATATTTTTGAGCGTCTTTCTTTAAAAAAAAAAAAAAAAATCACATTCATTATTTCAAACACAGCGTAAATGATTATAACAAATTTCCATGACTTTTCCAGGCCTGGAAATGACCATTTTAAAATTCCATGACTTTTCCAGGTTTTGCATGACCGTACGAATCCTGCATGAATATCCAAGAATAAACAACGACATGTTTTATCCTCTTCCGCATTGAAAAATAAGGCGAAGCCAACGGCAACAAAAGAAACAACAAAGGCATTGGCTGCTTTTAAAGAGACCCTCCCTCTACAGCTGATTTGGGTTGTCCCTCACAGAACTCGCTCGTCCCACCGGCCTCTGGCCTTGAACCCGATGTGCAACACAACAAACAAACCAATCTTTACACTCACAGCCGCCCGATAAATACCTGTTTTATGAGCTGCTTCTCGGACATCTGTGGAGTGCCTTCTATCCGCATCCTTAACGAGAGCAAAAAAAAACACATTAAGAATAGTATTTAAAGTAAAATTGAAATACAACACATACAATAGTATTACCCCGCCCCCTCCCTCCCTAGCCAAAGGTCAGAAGAAAAAAAAAAAACAAGGTGAGTTTTATGTGTGGGGAAATATACTTTCGTGAATACACCAACCCTCCCGCCCCCCCCCGTGTCAGCCTTCTGTACAAAGTAAAAAAAAAAAAAAAAAAAAAAAAGACACAAACCCTTGTAGTGGCAACATTGGCTAGGATTAAAAATCAGGATGAATTAGTTGCGGGGACGAATAACAATCTTTGTATGTTCAACTCATCGTGACGCTGTGTACTGGTCTTACTGGTCTGGGTCCCGGCGGGGGCTTGGGCGGCAGCTTCAGGTCCTGTACCTCTGCCTTGGCTTGGACTTCTGGCTTGGCGGCGGCTGCTGCTGCTGCTGCTGCTGCTGGGGTCTCTGGCTCCACCTTTTGGCCTTCCTCCTCGCAGCACTTCAAGCACACGTACATCTGATCCTCCTCCTCCATTTCCCGTACTTTCGTCAGGTCAAGCCCGACGCAGTCGCCGTGGAACCAGTCGTCGCAGCGGCCGCAACCGACCATGAACCTGAACAAAGGACGCACTCGTCAGCAGGTGTTTCGCCGTCTCCCCAGCGCCAGACGCCCTCTGGCACCGCACCAAGAGGACGGCGGTATTACGATTCCCTTGTTCAAACACATCGGACTGAAAGCCAGTCGGGTCATGATTGTACCAATATTGTTAATCCAAAGTCTTAAAGGCACAGTTCACTCAAAATCCAAAACACATGTTTTTCCTCTTACCTGTCGAGCCGTTTATTACTCGATTGTTTTGTGGTGGAATAGCTAAAACTCATCAGCAATGTTTCTTAGTCCAGATAATCAGTAGAACGTGTTGTGAGCAGTTTGTGGATTAAGGTGGAAAAATACACTACCGTTCAAATGTTTGGGGTCACCCACCCAGACAATGTGGGGTTTTCCATGAAAACTCACATGTATTTATCAAATGAAATGCAAAATGAATATAAAATATAGTCAAGACATTGACGAGGTTAGACATAATCATATTAATTTGAAATATTAATTTTGTTGTGCAGTTTTATATCTTCTCTCACCAGCATAACTGTTTTCAGCTGCGCTAACATAAAATGGTTTTCAAGGGTTTTCTACCCCTCCGTTAGTCTTCTAAGGCGATAACACAATGTACCATTAGATCACTGGAGATGGGCCTCTATACACCTCTGTAGAGACTTCATTAGAAAACACAGAATAGTCATTTACCGCATTAACTATGTATAGAGTGTATTTCTCATTAATTGAATGTTATCTTCATAAAAAAAAAGTGATTTTCTTTGAAAAATATGGACATTTCTAAGTGACCCCAAACTTTTGAACGGTAGTGTATGTATTCTTGCTTTTGGGGTGCACTGTCCCTTTAAACTCCTTGCTGAGTAAGAGCAAAAACAACCACCGTTGTAATGTTGCTTACGCTAGTGTAACTAACTACACACCCCGCCTGTCGAGTTAACTCCACAGCATATCATTAAGCCGGAGTAACACAGTGGGGGGGGGGGGGGGGCGTGCAACACTCACATGTTATTGTGGTGCTTTTTACAAAGGCCACAGCAGTTGTTCCCGTCCCACGCCGACTCGCTGTTCGCAGGTTGCTCCTCGGCCGTCTCCTTCTTCACAACGGGAGCGTTGTCTGGAATGAACAG
Organism: Liparis tanakae; assembly: GCA_036178185.1. Classification (NCBI taxonomy): domain Eukaryota; kingdom Metazoa; phylum Chordata; class Actinopteri; order Perciformes; family Liparidae; genus Liparis; species Liparis tanakae. Next base: position 18,397,135 of record CM070100.1, read on the forward strand.
CTGCGGCTCGTCCACGGAGATGCTCCTCGCCGGTTTGCTCTTCTGCCTTTGAACGATCTTCTCTGGCTTTTTCAGCTTGGGCTTCTCCTGATCCTCCTCTGGCGTCTTTACAGAAGGGCCCGGGCGAGCGAGTACCGGGCTAGCGGCCTCGCCTTTGGAGATATTGGGAGAGTGGGTGTGCTTCGCCGGTCCCTGCTGATCGCCGCGGTTACCGGATGAAGGGCTCTTCTTCGCCACCGAGCTCGGTGCGCTCGGCAATTTGGGCTTCGCTTTGCTTTCCCCTGCGTCCTGCGTCTTCTGCATCTTAGCGCCATGCTCACTTTGGGGGGTTTCCGCTGGCCTTTTCGACAACAAGATGTCTTTCTTTTCCTTCGGAGATTTTATTTTGTGCAGGTCTCCTCTTTGGATTTTGGATGGCATGTGTTGGGACATTTTATGTTCCTTAATCGTGTTGTTTGGTTTATCTGAACCCAAGTCCTTGTCCTTGGTCGAGGTCGGTCCGTGTTTTGACTTCACCAGCGTTTGGGCCACGCTCTCTTGTTTTTCCTTCTCGCCATCATTATTACCAACAGCGGTTCTGTTATTCTCGACGTTTTGCGACTCTTTGATATTCACATATTTTCCTTCACTCGCTGACTTTTGTTGTGCAGGAACACTCTGATTGTCAAGATGTGTCTTTTGCGTGTCGGTACTCCCCGCTAAAATCCCGTTGGCGGCCTGCACGTCGTTAGGATTCACGTACGGCCCGAGGGCCGCATCGTCAGCAGGGCTCTTCTCAACCACCTCTGACCCATTCTCAGGGGCGGGGTTCTGGACGTCGACGGCGTAGGAACGACCTCCGTCAGACGGGCTCGCTTCGACGTGTTGCGTGTAAGAGGGCCCCGGGAGCAGCTCGATCCTGAATCCTGCGATTGTGACCGTCAACCGTCTCAATTCGACAGAAGGATTCAGCCACAGTCCACCGACAAAATCGTTGACGTCAACGCGCCCTCCCAGAGTTAGTTCGTTCTTCAGTCGGGAGCCTTTAACTCCTTTCTCAATAAGAAATGTCTTGTGTAGCCGGTTCGCTGGCTTCTTTCCAGCTCGTACTGGGCTCATGGTTTTGGGCGATGCGTCGTCAGGTTGAGGACCACTGCTACTTTCTGTTTCAAGAAAAACAAAACACAACATGGGGGGGGGAAATGTATCACGCCGTCTCCAATTTGCAGGTGCCATCTGATGGAAATAGGAATCTCGACGAGCGACTCACCGTCTTCGACGTGACTTGGGCGTTTCCTCCGCCTGGCAACAGGTTGCTTGGCTCGTGTGATCTCTGCAACTTTCAGTTCGCTGCCGATGCCCGTGGATGCTGAACCGTCGGCCGGACCTGCAACAGCCAAAATAAATATAGAATGTATTTCCCTGTGTAAATGGAAATGCTAATTTAAAAAGTAATATTTAAAATGGATAGAAGTAAAAAGGGACAATCTCAACGGTTGAAGATTAGCTATTTGGCTGATACTGATCATTTATCATTGTATATGCGTCTCTAAAATATAGAATTGTTCCGTCTAATGAACAAAAAGTACAAATAAAACGTACTGCGTTGATAGAAGTGTGCGGTTATCAGTTTGAAACGTTTGATACTTCCAGCACCTGACTAGAGATATCGTGGTATCCTGTATGCTTTTCAAAATATAATTTAAAAAACACTGGAGACATTAACACACTATTTGAATAGCTACACTATTTTCCTGAGTATCTGTATGTATGTCTTAAAAATATTCAAGACAATTAATGAGTCTTGGTGATTTTTATTTAAAACCAAAATAAAAGATTTTATCATGAGCTAATGCTGAAATTAAAATATGTGTCCAAAAGTTTGTGCCTATGTAATTAGTTTTATGCAACTAAAAAAGCTGACTGAGCATATTAGAGAAAAGGTGCTGCTGATGAATAAATAATGTTAGCAAGTTGTTACTTTAAATGCCTTCTAGTAAAAGCTGTTGGTCAGCTTTAAATCAAACTTTGGAAACAATACAAATAAACACGTTTAGCCACGAGGCATCTTCTGACATACCTGTTGAGCCAGCAATCTGAAAAGTGGCGTCCTCATTGTCCAGCAGATTGAACTGAGAGCTTGCAAATCCAAACATGGGGTCTTTGTCACTGAGCATGTTCGTCAGCGACTCGTCCAGTCCGAGTCCGGTCCCAAACGCATTACTGGCTTCACATTCCAAACTTTGACCCGCTGCAAGGGAGTCGTCCAACTGGTCACTGGGTATTAAATGGTTACTGTCCACAGTATCCATGAATGCTGCTGCCTTCCTGAAACGACACAGACAGAAGGGCGAGCAGGCGTCAGATGACCCACTTTGATCAAGCTAGAGTAGATTATCAATGCTTCAAAACAGCCGTCATGAACCACGTCCATCTAACCAGACTCAGGCCACATTTACGCATACGAATTTACAAAAATAAATATTTCTGCCGCTCCGTTTTCAAAAATAACATCGTACACACAAGGTTGTTTTCAAAAAACTTTCTGTTTATATGAACTCGCATAAATACGCCGTCCGCATACGTCCGCATAGGACGCTCACATGACGTGAAGCATTTTTTGTCGCACACTGTGATGTTTGACAAGCTAAAACTCCATTTGACCTAGTTCACGAGCAAACGCCAAAACAGAGTTTTCAGAAATCTCCACTTTGGCCGGAGTTTTTTTAGAAATGATAGTTTTCCGTGATAAAACCTCCGTTTTGGTGTAAATGAAAGGCCAAAACGCATAAATATATATGTGTTTTCCCATTGTGTAAACGGGGTCTAAGTCCAAATGGCATCATCCTCCGACAAGTGGCTTCAAAATAAAATAATCAACATCAACATGAGGGACAACATCAATTCAAAGGAAATATGCGTGTTCACACTGCTCTTTGTCAAAAAGGATTTTAAATGATTAAAAAGGATTTGCTTGTGTAAATGTCTAAGCTTGTACAGATGGTTCTACTTTCTTGGAGCAAAGCATTTCCAAATCTCCATATTTACTTGATAATATAAGGAGACCAAATAGTCTTTGGATATGGTCATTGGGGAATTAATCTAAAGTAAAAATGACATGTAAGATACTCAAATGTGCTTTGACTACATATTGTTGCCGGCTTGGGCTTCTTTAAGTTATTTCTTTTGAATTTCCTGTTTTTCAATGATGACCTAAAAAGGGAAACTGCAGCAATATTTGACAATACAGCAACATTAAGGATTAAAGCTTTAGTGACCTACCCACCCAATATTCTGAAATATGATGTTACTCAACAGAAAGTGGGCACAACCTCTAAACTTAACATAAGAAGTGTAAAACCTCTACGAGTTATTTTTTAATAAAGACAAATAAAGTTGTAGAAGTGTATAACCTCTACAACATATTGTTTGTATGAAGAAAAATAAAGTTGTGTTTGGAAAATTAAAGTTGAAAGGACAACAAATATATATATATATATATATATATATATATATATATATATATATATATATATATATGCATGTTATTTTGTTTATCTTGGACCCAAACTATTGAACAAGTATATAACCTCGTGTGAAAGCTGTCCGATAGCCATAACGGTTGCCTGCAGGCAACCAAATACCGTTATGTTCATTTCTTCAGTTCAATACGGGTCAACTTTGACCTGTTGGTTCTTTTACTTTAATCAATCTATGTTCAAGAACTGCCAAAGAGGTCAGCGTGGAGGAACAAAACACGAAAGGTTATCGATTTCTGACGCAATGTTGCTCACAGTTGGTGGAAATGGAGCGACGGGCAGCTTAAAACGACGTAAATAATGTCCTCCTTCTTCATCAACGTCACGCCGGCGTCTCCGCGTGGGCCGATCACGTTTAACTGCATCCCCGAGCAGCCAACAAGTTTAAAGCACATTAATGCAAGTGCGAAGGAACTATTGCTGCGGCGCTCGAAGAACCTGCAGAGGGAAGCTAAGGTTATCCTCGCTGGAAGTTACACGTTACGACTGCACAACCTTGAGCAGGCCAGAAGAGAGCAGTGCACGAATATGACTTAAATACGAGAGCATTTTTCTAGAAGGGTGGATTTGATTCTGCTTAATACAACGTAAAGCTGACGTAAATGACGTCTGTGTGTCCAGCTTCTCCCAGCGAGTGGTTTCTAGTCGGCGTGCTAACGACGCTAGCATGTAATGCTACGTTACGTTAGCGAGCTAACGGGAACTTATGGGGGAAGTTACCACCGATGGTTGAAACGCAAGCACCGACTCTTCCTGGTGATATTATTTGCCACAATTAAAAACATATATATGCGGCGGAAAAGCTCAAATGTGTGGCAGAAACACGTAGATGTGTAGTGAGCCAGCTCGATGCTACATCTGTCAGACAGGCTAGCTCGGCTAGCTTTAGCCTAGGCCTCAAGTCGCCAAGTTTGTTTGTAGCCCGATCGCTGCTAACGGTCGTTAGATGATCACGCCCACGTGCATCTGCTCCATCGTCTGTCATTTAGATGTCTGGACATACTCGTCTTTACGCATCTTACCTCTCCACTGCTGCAATGTTGGACCCGGCGCGTTTAAGATCACATAGTAGCACAGCTACTCCCCAGTAACTTCCTCTAACTCGGCCGTCATTCGTCCTGCTGCTGCAAAGCCCCCTGACAGGCAGCGCTGGATGTCACGTGGCTTCTGTTTACAGGTAGCGTAGCAGCTGACGGTGCGGGCACGACGCGGATCCACGGCGCGCGCTTTGCCGCGTACTTTGGACACACACACACGAGCGGGGAGGGTTTCGGTCTCGAAGAATCAACTTTTCGACCGTATTATGCATTTATTGATTCATTTCTATCTATAGAAAGTGAAATATTTGACACCCTCTTGCCTGTAAAGCTAATGTATTTATTTTTCTTTTACATTTGAAAAGCAGATTCTAGCCCTTTGTGTCAATTGACTCCAAGTGATATATAGATATATATATATATATATATATATATATATATATATATATATATATATATATATATATATATATATATATATATATATATATTTATTAATATACAACACAATAATATATAAAGTACAATACAAGGGCCACCGGTCCAGCCATTGCAGCCTAAAAGTCACTAGGGATTAAAAACATACAAACAAAGTTTCAAACTGGCCACTTTTGCTATTGTAAGCAAAAATGCAAGTCAATAGTCCATAATAACGCTGCAGGATAAATAGTGTAATTCCCACACAATCACAATCAATATATTTTGTATATAATCTTTTTTTAAAGATTCATATAGCTATTTAAATATAATATTTCACCTAGACTATCTACCCAATTAATATAATTTCTAAATTGTATTACTTTCTAATCCAGTTTTTAAATGTGAAACAACACAATATGAAACAGCTGCCCCTTGACTTAAATCACAGTGGGAGCAGATGGTCATACCATCTCATTTGAATGCCTAATCAGATTTGTCTCCACTGAGCGTCTCTGTTTGAGCCGCCATTGTTTCAAAGGATTAAGCGTAGCCAACAATGCTGCTGGACGAACGAAGAGGAACTGCACGATTGAGGCTGTTGTTATGTTGACAACCTCTGAATAGTACATTTATACAAAAGATGCTTGAAAAACACTACAAACCGACCAACCATTGATGAATGAAATCATATATCTAGTGAAAAGCTCATTTTATTGAATACCAACAACAAATTCATAAAATAGGAGCAGGATATGATTTTGCTTTTACAAATCTGAGCTGATTAACATGTCATGTTAAATGTTTGGACCTTAATCAGTGGAATTGGACAGTTCAGGTTGACAAAAACAAATGAGAAGAAATAAAGTAATACAATGTAAAAACAAAATGTAATCAAATAAATCAGACATCTTATATTAGCATTTGTTCTATATTTAATCCAGAATTCACGGGAAAAGAACAAATATTTCAATGTATGGACTAACTGCTCAATCACAGCTCTTGAGACGCCTCTACTCTTATACCCACACTCTTCTACAGTTTAGTTTTCACTACACGTGCTGTGACATACCATTTCCTCTATGATGGAATATTTGAGGATTAAAACTGCTGAAATGGTTATTGGGATAACTGCTCTTGTAGTCTTTCATTTGGGTTTAATCCATACCACAGACCATCATGGTCCACTGCTGCCCAAGCCATCCGCCCTGTTGTAAAAGTGGCTGCCCACTGTCCAGATGGAGAAACTACAATAGCACCTCCAGCACCATGGACACGGTCCCCCATGTACTGCAGAGACAGCTGAGAAGCATCTGCTAGGGATTTACCTGTGGAGGCAAAGAAAAAAGTCATAATATCAATTAAACACTATCTGATTCTTATTCTGGGTTCTGATATATGTGAATTGTCTCATTAGTTAAAGTTAAAGTGTGAAACTTCACCTTGCTCAACATGTGAAAGAATGAGTCGGGCCAATGTGACTTTAAGGATAGACTCTCCATGACCCGTACAAGACACTGCTCCAATAAGGTTGTCTGCGTATCCTCCAGCACCTTATTTACAAGGGAGAACATGAAAAAAACATGTTTTACCCACATGGTATGAGACGACACTTAATAACACAATTACTCATAAAACTAAGTTGAAAACAAATAAATAAAATTGCTTCGAAAGTGTAGCTTGTAAATAACGTATGTGATCAAATCTGACTTCATAATGATAATGATGACTTCTAATTTCATATTATCTAGTTTTATATAAAGTCAACAGGTTAAAAGTGCTACTTCAAGTAAATGAATTCATACCAATGATGGGAGAATCTCCTACTCTGCCAACCATTTTATTTCTTATCCCTCCAGTTGATGTTGCACATGCAACATTGCCAGAAGAGTCCACAGCAACGGCCCCAACAGTGTCATGGGCCCTAGAATGACGAGAACAGATGATGGAGGAAGACACATTTCCCTTTTAAACATTTCCTCTCACTCCCTGACAGCAAAACAGAGCCATTCACTGGGTGTTTATTTACTGAAAAGATGATTCTCGGTTGTGCCACAGCACAGATGATGTTTCAGAAAGTGTCCGAATTAAGTAAAACAAGGCAAATACTTACCACTGACAGTTAAAATCCTCCGTTACTCCAGTAGTATACGTCTTGTTTTTCCTCCACGCCTTCCTCTCATCCTCACTCACCAGTTCGTCACTGGGAACTGTGGCCATGCCGATGCTCTCTGCAAACAGGTTTGCCCCTCTGCTTGTCAGCATGACGTGGGCCGTCTGAAGGTTTTAACGACGGCACACATGTCAGAGAAAGCTCAAACAGAAAATACAAAAAAAAAAAATTTTGTCAGAACACCACATCCAAGTTGTAGCTTTTAGAACTACAACTTGGGTCACCGTACCGCATGACAGCAGTAGATGTAGCGGGCTGACATTGAAGCTAACCTAAACCTCCCAAAAAGCTGTCGACATCTTAACGCTGATTGGCCAAGACGCGACACGTCCCATCAAAGAGGTTTTATTTTCTCCACGTCTCACTGCGATCCCCCCTCCCCCCCCCAAAAAAACAAACAAAAACTCTTCAGATCTACACGATTCACATGGATGACCAATTTTGATTTCAAAACCGAAAGGTGACAAGTTTGCAGGTGTGACTAATCAAATGAGTGTTGTTCTAACCATCAGTGGTCCCTTCCCGTTTCTTTTAAAGAGAGACACAATCTAAATATTTAAGAAGATACCTTGTTCATCACGGCCCGTGCCAGTGACACAGGATTGACAATGTTCTTCACTGAAGACACCGCACCGCAGGCAAGAGTCCTTCCATCCATGATAATGGCGTCCAGCTCTATTTCTCCCTCAACATTTAGCACTGCTCCGTGTCCTACGATCACAATCACAATAAGATCAGAACAATGTTAATAGTCATGGTAAAGTAAAGAAGATAGTTATGTTGTACAGAAATCTACCTTTAATTGGGGAAATCAATGTAGTTCAAGTTTGCTGGGGTCCCTGTGAGGGCCAGACACCTGGACATAATCCCAAATGTAGATTAGGTTGTGCAAACTCCATTTGGGATTAAAGACAGATTATGAGGTTGAGCTCCACAATCCGCCGGTAAACTCGTCTCCACTGACCACAATCCCTCTGAGTCTGGGTGAATGTTGACAACACCACCAGCAGATGGAGACATAGAGTTACATACAAGTTATACGAATGGGTACCACCCAACATCCAGGTACCCTTACTGGAGGTAGGACACAGCACAGCAATGCGTTTCAGATTCTCTTTGGTATCCTACACATGAAAAATAATATTTTATTTTATTCTAAATATTGGTCAAATTGATAGATAAATAAAAGTGCATAGGTTTTAGATGTGTACTTTTGTCTATGTAGTTTAATACATATGGAAAAGATTCATTCTCACAGCATACCTGCATCAAACACAGCATTATCTTCCAGAGCCCTCACAGCTGCCTCAACGGCGTCCAGTGCACTTCCTCCTCGCTGCAGCACTGAAAACCCTTCACACGCGACCTTTACTCCATCAACAGAAGCCTCGGCCAGGTCCTGAGGTATTGCCCACGCCCCGCCGTGCACGACCATAACGGCTGACATCTTTAAATTCCTGCAAGAAAAAGACAGAGTTGTTCTAAGTTTCTAAGTGCTAACTTTAGTCCCATCAAGTCAGTATTGTTTATAAACAACACTAGTTGTTGTTTTTTTTCGCTCCAGACATGACCTGGTCTCTACTGTCATCCTCAACAAACAGGTACAACATATATTTTGACTACCGGCTGACATTTGATAAAGAGATCAAGGCAATAATTTGGTCCTGCTACTTTCATCTGAGACCCACTGTTATTTTTACAGCAGCTGGACATGGACACGCGGTTGGTGAGTTTATAACGCTACAGCAAGTCTACTCACTGAACTCACATCATCCCCTTTCTGATTAAATTTAAGATCCTCCTCCTCGCCTGCAAGGCTTTTAAATAGTCTTGCTGCATCACGTAGAAGTGATGCTCTGCATACATCTAACACGTGGGGGGCTGTGCATTGGACGTCCTGGGTCCCGGGCTGGGTAACGGTCCCCCCCCGGCTCAGCGCTCTGTTGGGTGTTTTAAGTCACAGTTGAAGACCTAGTCTTTGGTTGAGTCATGTTCTCTACTTTGAACTGGTATTATTCTATTACTTTGATATTATTGTGTTATTTTATCCCGTTTTAATGCTTTTCTAATATTATTTTTAAATAATATTAGAGTTGTATTACCTTGGGTCCCTAAGATTCACTTGTTGGTTTATAATTGACTGTAAAAGATAATATTACTAACTAGTTTTGTTGTGATGTTCTGAACTATCTCAGGTTCAAACTGCACCATCTTTTGTTATTAAATACATTTGAGAAGTTCAAAATGTTCCTTAATTTAGGTCTCAGCTTGTCATTCAGGGGTGATAGTGCGTCCCACAGCCAGAGCAGAGAAGAGCCACTGGTCAGACTGAGAACCATTGCCCCAGACCAGTAGAGAACCACCTGTCTCAACTGTGGCAAAAAAAGCTTTGAACAAATTCAATGTAATAATGTGTGTTTGATCTTTGATACAGTAATGTGGGTTAAAATCAATATAATTAAATTAAATGGATTTATTTTCTAATATTGAATATATTTGCATACATACATTTATATAAGTGCACTTAAATAAATAATAAAAAAATACAAAGACTGTTATTTAACAATATATTCTGGAGTAGTTACTATAGCGTATTACAGCTACAACCGGCCCTTTGAGGGCAGCCATGAGGCGGATGTGGCCCGCGGGGGAAATGAGTTTGACGCCCCGGTTGTAAAGAGTTGTTTTGACTCAAGAAGCAGGACTTCACGCGCGGGACTCCCGCAGGTGTGGAGCTTCTTCTCGAGAGACAGACGCCTGGTATTCTCTGTCTGCAGCTGGTTAACTCTACAGCGGGGACAGTTCATAAAGCACGTGGACTGTTCTTACCTTCTCGCTTCTTCCCGGGGGAGAAACCGTTCAGCTTTCGTCGGGTATTGATTCTGGGACACTAACCCCAAGTCTCGGTGGCATTTCCGGTAAAACCTTTCAAAGTAAAATCCGCGCGGCACCAGGGGATTCTTCAGCTAAACGACCTTTCAATACATTATTAATAGCGCTACATAATGTAATATATTGGGTATTACACACACGCAGTGAAAGAACAGCAAACTATCAATGGAGCGTCCCGCTGTTACGTAAATAGCGTTACTGATGAACGCTTATGCATATCGGTTATATAAAATTAAGGAACTGCATGATTGAGACTGTTGTTATATTGACAACCTCTGAATAGTACATTTATACCAAAGATGCTTGAAAAACACTACAAACCGACCAACCATTGATGAATCTGATGAAAACAAAGTACTTCAATCAATCAATTTTAAAAACTCATTTTATTGAATACCAACAAATAATTCATAAAATAGGAGCAGGATATATGTTTTTGCTTTTACAGATTTGAGCTGATTAACATGTCATGTTAAATGGACTTACTGCTCAATCACTGCTCAATCTTGAGATGTCTCTACTCTATTACCCACACTCGTGCTGTGACATCACAGATTAGAAAGAAGAAAACTCTGCTCATTTATTGTGGCTTCCAACAACCGTAGCAAATGCCCAATAGGAATGATCCATATCATAATGCATTTGTACTAAAAACAGAAGAAATACCATTTCCTCTATGATGGAATATTTGAGGTTTAAAACTGCTCAAATGGTTATTGGGATAACTTCTCGTTTATTCTTTTATTTGGCACTACTCCATACCACAGACCATCATGGTCCACTGCTGCCCAAGCCAGCCGATCTGTGGTAAAGTTGACTGCCCACTGTCCCGATGGAGAAACTACAATAGCACCTCCTTTACCATGGACACGGTCCCCCATGTACTGCAGAGACAGCTGAGAAGCATCTGCTAGGGATTTACCTGTGGAGGCAAAGAAAAAAAAGTAATATCAAATAAAATCCTAAAATAGAAATAGATAACATTTGTGATTCTACATAAAAACTAAAAAAGTCACACTATCTAGTTGTTATTCACTTCTGATATATGTGAATTGTCTCATTAGTTTTAAAGTGTGAAACTTCACCTTGCTCAACATGTGAAAGAATGAGTCGGGCCAATGTGACTTTAAGGATAGACTCTCCATGACCCGTACAAGACACTGCTCCAATAAGGTTGTCTGCGTATCCTCCAGCACCTTATTTACAAGGGAGAACATGAAAAAAACATGTTTTACTTCTTAATTTCACACATTGGCTTCCCCACATGGTATGAGACGACACTTAATAACACAATTACTCATAAAACTAAGTTGAGAAAGAATAAATCAGATTGGAGTGAAAGTGTAGCTTGTGAATAACGTATGTGATCAAATCTGACTTCATAATGATAACTTATCATACCAATGATGGGAGAATCTCCTACTCTGCCAACCATTTTATTTCTTATCCCTCCAGTTGATGTTGCACATGCAACATTGCCAGATGAGTCCACAGCAACGGCCCCAACAGTGTCATGGGCCCTAGAATGACGAGAACAGATGATGGAGGAAGACACATTTCCCTTTTAAACATTTCCTCACAGTCTCTGTTGTGCCACAGCACAGATGATGTTTCAGAATGAGTGAAGCCAATATAAGAAGGAAAACAACATATGCTGCGGTTTTAACGTGTCGAGATTCATGAGGAAATATATGTCCAGACGAGAAAGAATCCAAATTAAGTTAAACAGCAAATACTTACCGCTGACCAAAATCCTCCGTTACTCCAGTAGCATCATTCTTGTTTTTCCTCCACGCCTTCCTCTCATCCTCACTCACCAGTTCGTAAAATCCTAAATCTGTCCTTCTGTACACATTACGTCTATTGCATCTGTCCACCCTGGAGAGAGATCCTCCTCTGTTCTCTCTTGAAGGTTTCTTCCCTTTTTTCGCCCTGAAGGGTTATTTGGAAGTTTCTCCTGATCCGATGTGAGGTCAAAGGTCAGGGATGTCTATGTGTACAGATTGTAAAGCACTCCGAGACAAATTTGTAATTTATGAAATTGGGCTATACAAATAAACTGAATTGAATTGAATACCTTGTTCATCACGGCCCGTGCCAGTGACACAGGATTGACAATGTTCTTCACTGAAGACACCGCACCGCAGGCAAGAGTCCTTCCATCCATGATACAGGCATCCAGCTCTATTTCTCCGTCAACATTTAGCACTGCTCCGTGTCCTACGATCACAATCAAAATAAGATCAGAACAAAAATATGATGCTTACTTTCTCAGAACCTGCACAGCTGATCGTGAGTGACCATGTAAACTGGAGGGCATTCATCAATGCTGACAAACTATTAAATACAATCTAACAGCAGACGGAGAGGGTGTGAGAGAGGAGATATGACGGCCCTCCTGCTGTGTAGCCTGTGACGCCCTCACAGGTCCACAAGGTGCTGACAAAGCGCTACAATAGAGCATCGTGCTCAACACAGATCCATCATTGATATTCGGTTTGGATGTACTTAAAAATATTTAGTCGGTGCATAAAAATGCATCCAAACTGTCTCCATAATTCAAAATCTCACGTTCGAAATTGTTGCTAAATTGTATACATGAACATACACACATCTATGTGAAGCTTGTTGGCAGATGTTTTTCTTCTTCTTTTTACACACGTAGAAAAGGATATAAACAAACCAAGATGTGCATCACTGTGCCAATAGTTATAGTGAATGTTAATAGTCATGGTAAAGTAAAGAAGATAGTTTTTTTTGTACAGAAATCTGAGTCTGGGTGAATGTTGGCAACACCACCAGCAGATGGAGACATCATTCAGTTACATACAAGTTATAAGAGTGGGTACCACCCAACATCCAGATACCCTTACTGGAGGTAGGACATATAACAGCAAGGCAAGTTTATTTGTATAGCACATTTCAACAACAAGTGTTTCACATAAAACCATTAAAAACATCAAAACATATTTAAAAACAGTTAAGAAAACATTAAAACAGTCAAAAAGCAAAAATTGAATAAAAATCAGTTAAAGGCAGCAGCAAACAGAAAAGTCCTCAAGCTGGATTTAAAGGAGCTGAGGGTCTCAGCAGACCTGCAGCTTTCAGGAACCTTGTTCCACATATGTGGAGCAGAAAAGATGAACGCGGCTTCTCCACGTTTAGTTCTGACTCTGGGAGCAGAAAGTAGACCCGTCCCAGACGACCTGAGGGGCCGAGATGGTTCATAAGGTAGCAGCAGATCACACATGTATTTAGGCCCTAAACCATTCAGTGCTTTATAAACCAGCAGCAGGATTTTAAAGTCAATTCTTTGTTGGACAGGAAGCCAGTGCAAAGACCTCAGAACTGGAGTGATGTGATCCACTTTCCTGGTCTTAGTTAGGACACGAGCTGCAGCGTTCTGTATCAGCTGCAGTTTTCTGATTGACTTTTTACAGAGGCCTGTGAACACACCGTTACAGTAGTCAAGTCTACTGAAGATAAATGCATGGACAAGTTTCTCCAAATCCTGTTGAGACATAAGTCCTCTAACCCTTGATATATTCTTCAGGTGATAGTAGGATGATTTTGTAATTGTCTTGATAAGGCAGTTCAGGTTGAGGTCTGAATCCATAACTACACCTAGATTTCTGGCTTGGTTTGAGGTTTTTAACATCAGTGTTTGAAGATGAGCGCTCACTTCCAATCGTTCATCCTTGGGACCAAAAACAATGACTTCCGTTTTATCTTTATTTAATTGAAGAACATTCTGGCACATCCAGATGTTGATTTCTTCAATGCATTTAGCCAGCCCTTGTATGGGATTATAGTCCCCTGGTGATATCGTTATGTAGATTTGTGTATCGTCTGCATAATTATGATAACACACTTTGTTGTTTTTTATAATCTGAGCCAGTGGAAGCATGTAGATGTTGAACAGAAGAGGCCCCAGTATTGAACCTTGGGGAACACCACATGTCATCCTGGTCAGCTCTGATGTGAAATTAGCTACCGATACAAAGTATTGTCGGTCCTTCAAGTAGGATTCAAACCAGTTAAGAGCTGCGCCAGATAGTCCTACCCAGACTTTCAGTCTGTCTAGTAGTATGTCATGATCGACGTGTCGAATGCAGCACTGAGATCCAGTAATACTAAGACTGAAGTTCTGCCACTGTCTGTGTTTAAGTGGATGTCGTTGAAAACCTTAACAAGAGCAGTTTCAGTGCTGTGGTGCTGACGAAAGCCGGACTGGAAGACATCAAAACTGTTATTTTCGGCCAAGAAGTTGTTCAACTGTTGAAAAAACACTTTTTCCATTATTTTACTTATAAATGGGAGGTTTGATATTGGCCTATAGTTTTTCAATATTTCGGGGTCTAAGCTAGCCTTCTTTAGGAGTGCTTTAATAACTGCAGTTTTTAGGGCTTCTGGGAAGACACCTGAGAGAAGGGATGTGTTTACAATCTGTAAAAGATCAGTGGTCATGCAGTGTGAAATATTTTTGAAAAAGTGTGTTGGTAGAATGTCTAAGCAGCAGGAGGATGTTTTCAGATGTTGTATAACGTCCTCTAGGCTTTTTTGGTTAATTGAGTGAAATTGTGTCATGATATTTGAATGGATGCTTTTTATAGATGGGGGTACATATCCCGTGGTTGGTGTGGAGCCACCTACTGCTTGTCTAATTTTCTGAATTTTGTCAGTAAAATATGAGGCAAATTGATTGCTTGCCAAGGTGGATTGGAGCGTAGCAGTTACCGACACTTGAGGGTCTGTTAGCCTGTCGACGGTATCAAATAAGGCGCGTGTATTGTTATTGTGTTTGGTTATGATGTCAGAGAAGAAGGACTGCCTTGCTTTTCTAAGTTCAAAATTATAATTGCGTAGTCTCTCTTTATAGATACTACAGTGAACCTGGAGTTTAGTTTTTCGCCACCTGCGCTCAGCTTTCCGACACTCTCTTTTCTCCATTCGGACCAGCGTGGCATTTCTCCAGGGGGATCTTTTCTTACCCGAGACAACCTTCACCTGAGTGGGTGCAATGGCATCAATAACATGTTTAACTTTAGAATTGAAGCCATCCACAAGCTCATTGACTGAGATGCAAGAGAGGGCTGGTGTGGAGGAGAACTTCTGAATACATAGTTCACTGGTGTTTTCTGTGATGTAACGCTTTGTCACAACCTCGGTTTGGACATTTGTGTGCAGGGAGATTGCACTCTCAAAGAAAACACAGAAATGATCAGAGAGTGCAACATAAGTCACAGTAACCGTGGAAATGTTCAGACCTATGGCGATGATAAGGTCCAGAGTGTGCCCCTTGTTGTGGGTGGGACTTGTTACATGCTGAGTCAGATCATAGTTATCAAGGACACCACCTAGCTCTCAGATTGTCTTTGGTATCCTACACATGAAAAATAATATTTTATTTTATTCTAATTATTGCTCAAATTGATGGATAAATAAAAGTGCTAAGGCAGAATTGGAGACGATGCACCTGAACTCAAAATTAAAACTCTGATAGAAGAAACAGAAAGCAAATATTTTCGATGAATTGAGAAATACAGGCCTGCAAAAAAGTCCAAATATAAAATGTGACAGTCTATGAGAAATGTATTAGTTTCTTTATCGGCAGCTTTTTTCTGGAATTGTCCCAGAAACAGCAATCGTGGTTTGCTTTAACGGTAAAGGCTTTGCTGAATTAAGCAATATATAAGAGTACCCGTCGCAGGTTTCATCACTGGACTACCGAAGCAAGCAAGTTTGAGGTGTTCCAATATAAATGTAAAGGGCTTACATGTCTGCAGTCAATCTAGACACTTAAAATGCATTTCAACCCAGAAGAAATAATACAACTTTTTTTAAATGTTATAATGCAGCCTACTACAACAGTCCTGCAATAAATACAATAAACAGGCAACTGTTCTTCAAATGTAATTAGTGAAAGGTTGATTTTAGATGCATGTGTACTTTTGTCTATGTAGTTTAATACATATGGAAAAGATTCATTCTCACAGCATACCTGCATCAAACACAGCATTATCTTCCAGAGCCCTCACAGCTGCCTCAACGGCGTCCAGTGCACTTCCTCCTCGCTGCAGCACTGAAAACCCTTCACACGCCGCGACCTTTACTCCATCAACAGAAGCCTCGGCCAGGTCCTGAGGTATTGCCCACGCCCCGCCGTGCACGACCATAACGGCTGACATCTTTAAATTCCTGCAAGAAAAAGACAGAGTTGTTCTAAGTTTCTAAGTGCTAACTTATTCCCATCAAGTTAGTATTGTTCATACTCAACACTAGTTCTGTTTTTTTTGCTCCAGGCCTGGCCTGGTCCCAACTGTCATCCTCAACAAACAGTACAAAATATATTTTGACTACCAGCTGACATTTGACAAGAAAAATACAGAGTTGTTCATCGAGTCTCACAAAACAAACACCAGAGGATGTGGAATATAACTATATATACACACAAATATACATATATATACATATATATAATCTAAGTATTTATATAACATTTTTTATATTACAATATGTATACAATTATATGTGTATGATTATTTTATTTTGAATTGTTTGTATATAAATAAATACATATAAATATATCAACACACACAATTCAAAATAAAATGATTATAAAGGATAATGAACAAAGCAAGGTTGTCATATTAGTTTGACTGTAAAAAGATAATTTACAGTGAATAATTAAAGTAAACTCATGGGCAAGAACAACTGATGTGGGGATGTCATCAATTAACACGCTGTTCCAAACTCCAAAAGAACACAAGTCGGTATTCAGTGTTCTACGTATAATAACAAACATCTCCAGTTCCCCCATTATTAATTCCTCCATCAGGTCTTTGTCAGTGGTGCACTAAGGTTGACGTGTGTGTTGCTTCATGTTTTTCAGTAGTTATAATATAATCAGCTTTATGTGTCATAGATTCAGTGAATGAGCCATGGATTACTTTACATCATTTGAGGCTTTTTAAAACTACTTCTCACCAGACATATTAATGTCATGTTTGTGCATGAAAGCACTGTTTAGTATTTTTTTTAAAGTCTGAAGTTACTGAAAAGTTATGCATGTTGTATTATCTTGGGTCCTCAATATTCACTTGTTGGTTTACTTGTTGGTAAACTGAGAACCACTTCCCCAGACCAGTACACTGTAAAAAAAAAATCCTAATTTTACGGTAAATAACTCTAAATATTTACAGTAGTTTTACTTTTTTTTAAATTATATACAAAACTCTGTAAAGTAACAGACATTATCCATAAATTAACAGCCCAACTGTTAATTTAGGTATTATGCTCGTAATACAAAATATAATTTTTTTCCCATTTTTGTAAGGAGAAATGACTGTATTATTAATAGTCTTTTTACCATTTTCTTAAATGACATACAAATTCATGTAAAATAACAATTATTACCTGTAATTAAATGTGTAGCTCCTTATATGAAGGTTTATGTCCATACTAACAATTTAACGATTTTCTTTGTAATTTTAAGGTAGATCACATTATATTTATATTAATGTGTACTTTTACATTAAAACTCTGTAATTCTAAATCTAAATTTAGCTAACCTTTTTCATTACATTAAACATATTGCAGTTTTTTTAAGAGTACAAAGTAGAAGAATTAATGATTAGTTTTTATACTTGTTCTTTAGAGGAGCATTATGGGGCGTTATGTGTCCACAGTCCAATATTTGTAATCAGAACTGATAATCCATCCATTATCAATACCGCTTATCCTCATTAGGGTCGCGGGGCGCTGGAGCCGATCCCAGTTGACATAGGGCGAAGGCGGGGGGGTGTTAGTGTGTCAAAAGAAATTCTGACACACTAACATCTTTTTAAACACACACATGCATACACACACACACACACATACACACAAACAAACACACTATACTCTGCCAACTGACCCTTAACCTCCTAAATGTCTTTAAAATGAATTTTACATATTATATTTACCTAAATATAATACATTGACATCATGGGGTGAAATCGCCTCCAAAATCTTTACAAGAGGAAAATCCTTAAAACCAAACCATTAGTGCATTTTACCTACTTTCAACCAACTTAGATCTTTGGATCCTCTTCAGATTCAAAAAGGAACATCTGGATATGAATACCCTAACGTTTGAGACTGATAGCTGCAAGTTAAGGGCCTCAAGAAAAGGTCCAAATGGTCAAATTGGGCCTTATTCTCTTAAATTCGTCAGTGGTTTAAAAAATGAGAAGAAGACAAAATGAACTCCTTCGAAGGTTCCCAAGTCCTCAAATGTTTGTAATATGACAAATCTCTAAAATCATGGGTCAGTGGGTACCAGGTCAGTCTTTCAAACACAGGGTTGGAGGTTCAATCCCCGTCCTAGTCGACACTTAACCCTGAATTGCTCCCTGTAGCTGTGTCTACGGTGTATGAATGTAACAGGATGGTAAGTCGCGTTGGATAAAAGCGTCAGCTAAATGACAAGTAATGGAATAAAAAATCTGTAAACTTACAGTTTTTCACTACAGAAGCTTTAGAAATATCCCTTTATTGAAGGTATTTGACTGTAATAATATAGAAAGAATCTGTAAAATTACATCATTTCACTGCAACATCTTTAATGAAAATTACTGTAAATTTATGGTCTTCGTCCTTTTTTTAAGTAAGGTATTTTACCTTAAATTTACATTTTTTGTTTGGCAGCCATTGCTGCCAGTCATTTAACCGTTTTTTTACGGGGTTTTTTCTAACAGTGTAGAGAACCACCTGTCTCACCTGTGGCAAAAAAAAGCTTTAAACAAAGTGAATGTAATAATATGTGTTCAATCTTTCATACAGTAATGTAAGTTAAAATAAATATAATGAAATTAAATGGATTTATTTTCTAATAACAAATACATTTGCATATATATTTATACATTTATATAAGTACACTTAAATAAACAATGAACAAAGACTGTTATTTAACAATATATTCTGGAATTGTTACAATTATATTGTGTTCCAGTTACAACTAGCTCTTTGAGTTCATAAATAATAATAACTTCATTTATATAGCTCCTTTAAAAACAATGTTTACAAAGTGCTCCACAGAGTCAAAGCAAAACAAGTGGAATAGCAATAAACCAATATTACATTTAAAAGTATATATTAAAATTAAAAATTAAATTAAAAAATTAAAAAAGTCTAAAGCACTTGGACTGTTCTTACCTTCTCGCTTCTTTCCAAGTGAGACACCTTTCAGCTTTCGTCGGGTATTGATTCTGGGACACTAACGCCAAGTCTCGGTGGCATTTCCGGTAAAGCCTTTCAAAGTAAAATCCGCGCGGCACCCGAGGATTCTTCAGCTAAACGACCTTTCAATACATTTTTAATCGCGCTGAAAAAAAATCGCCGATGTAATATGTTGGGTATGATTACACACGCAGTGAAAGAAGACGTCCTCCTCGATGTTGTCTGTTCTTTGGTTTTGTTTCAATGTTCTCCATCCAGTTAGAAGTTTGCTATAAAAGCATTCTTTCATATACTGCCGGGGTCTGTTATTACTTTCCTTTTTTCTATTTTTGTCAATGAAAATCGTGTAAATATAAATGATGTATTGCTTTAGTTGGATTACTTAGAATGAAGATATACGTTGGTATTTGTTACTGATTGTTGTCAACTGACATGACACATGTTGACGTTTTGCCATTTAGGATGTTTTGTACGATAAAATATCTTTGTGGTCATTTAAGCAAAACACATAACAAAAATATAATTTTTGGTTTAATCGTTTACCCGTTATAAAGATGAAAAAAAGAGCACTGACGTAAACTAACAATATATTACTGATATTAATTATTAAGAATCAACACAATAAGTAAATATACAAATTATAACATTGTAGTGTATACGTCTCAACCATTACAGATGATTTATAACCCACTATGAACATCATAATAGTGTTTGCTGACCCAGTAGTTTTTAATAAAAACACATATTTAGATTTTGTTGTACATTTATTCATTAAAGTCAGGAAATAACAATCTAAATACTGTACACAGTTTACATGAACATACAGTATTCCATGTGACAAATGAAATACTTCAACGCTTTTAGAATTATTATGTCTTGTTCAGACTGAAGCGTCCTCCTTCTTCTGGATTTGTGAGCAGATGCAAACAGCCGCTTCCTGTGTGGGTGGGGGCGCGTGTGTGTGTGTGTGTGTGTGTGTGTGTGTGTGGGGGTAATAGTTAACACATACCACAGATATTCAGTGACTTTTAAATTAGTTATGATATTGGTTTTAGATATTTTTGTTTGTGTGACCGTGCACTATGCACTCTGTGTTTAATATTAACTGTCTCTGTCGTGTTTAATAAATATATTTCATGGATTAATGTCTCATTAATATGTGACCCATTATAGTGAAAAACTATTATTATTTAATTGAAGTAATTAAGTAATTGCATATAAAATGTTCACATGTAGGACATCTGTAACATAATAGGTTAAATAAGGCCCTACATAAATCAAGTACTTATATAATATGTCTGCCACTACAATATAGTTACAATCAGTAAGCAGCATAGTTGGATACACGTTTCTTGATCTATTCATCATTGATGTGTGGATGAGACTTGAACATGTGTCCAGGAGGATACTTGAGCCCAAGATGCTAAAAAAAAGTGGCTTTTTTCTATGGAGTGGTTTTCTGGAGCAGCAGCATGGCCGCGGCTGACAGGAAGAGGCTGAACAAGCTGATGAAGAAGGCCAGCAGCATGCCGGGGTGTCCTCTGGATACTGTGGAGGTGGCGGGGGGACGGGAGGATGATGGCAAAGCTCTCGGCCCTGATGAACCACACCTCCCACCCCGTGCAGGACACTCTCGCAGCTCCTTCAGCTCCTTCAGCCACCGGCTGATTCGTCCCCGGTGTCTGAAGGAGAGGAACCACAAGTCCTTCCTTCCCGCTGCTGTCAGGCTGCACAACACACTGGAGATCTTGGCACACTCAGCACTTTTCCCAGCACTTTTTCCTGGACACTTTAATCTGCTGGAAATTCCCTTTGGTCACTGCCTTGGGTACATGTTTTGTTTCCTCTGTATATTTAGTATTTGAGTATTAGTATTTAGTATTTAGTATTGCTATTGTGTTTTCTGTTTTATTTTGATCTTTTATTTTTATTAACTCTCTAATGTGCACCCGCTGCTGTGATCCTGAAGTTCGTGGGACTAATAAAGGATTATTTTATCTTATCTTATCTTTTCAGCACCGTGGACATTGTTAGTGATGCTGCAATTTCATTGGCTGCCAGTGAGTTCCGGCTGCGACTGGCCTCAGCGGGGTAGTAAAGAATCACTATCTTATAAAAGAAGGGTCGGTGTATAAAGGAAGGTGTGTTTTTCCCCATGGTCTTGTGACAACATTCATCCATTCATCTACACAACAATGTGTCCCATCGGATAATGCTCATCCTTCTTAAGACGTGATTTTGTTCTACCAAATATTTTGCCTTCATTTCGTCTTTAAAAAAGTAACATCCCAAGTATACAATGAATGTGGCTGTAAATATGAATGTGGCTGCAAAATACAATGTCTTTCTTTTTCAACAACAGGGAATACATTGCCAATTTTCTAACATAAAAAACGACTTCCTGTCCTCCTCCTTAGTCTCTCAGGTTTGATGTAATCTACCTATGAGACATTAAGGCAATATATGTGTGAAAATATTAATCCCCGAAATAGATAAGCACGTGTGAGTTGGCATCCACTGAATAGATGCGGAGGACTAAAAACAGACAATATGTTTTTTTCAGGGCCACCACATGCCAGTTTGGATGCATGACAATGTGTGTGTGTTATACAATCATCTTTCATATAGTTTTAATTTGGAAATAAAGTTGTGAAACGTTCCATTTTTCTGTCTGTCTTGATGGAGGCGGAGCTAAGAGAGACCAAAAAGAGGACAGAGTTCATCACAGAGAGGATCTTCTTCTTTGCTCACGTAATTATCACCACCTTATAATATATGTTACCAATTTATATGGAAATAATACAGTGGCATTCCATATTATGTGAGTGTTATGTGGAATGTGTGACTTCAAACAAATTACTCCTCTGTGTCTGGGGCTTCAGGCAGGAAACCTGACTTGAGTAAGAAATACAATATTTACGGAGCAAATTTGGTCCACATCACTCAGAAGCTGACGAGAGCTTCTGTCTTTAGTGATGGACTACAGTTAGCACAAGCAAAATTAGGTCAACTGCATGCAAAACCAGAGCCGCACCAACTCGTGTGCCCAAAAATGAATTAACAAGTAAATCACTCATCAGATTTCCTTCATCTTCACACTGAATAATGCAAGTCATTGGTGAAATTCATCTTGATAGCACACTTCCTGAATCAAAGGGCGTTACAGACTTTGAAACAGTGAAGAGAATTGAAGAAAAAGCTTAAGATATTGAAGAAAAGAAACATGTTTACAATTCAGAGGCCATCCTTTCAATAAACTGAACAAAAGACCAAATAAAATAGATTAACGCAACACGACGGCAGCACAACATAACAGTGTTTTAAGCATGCTGTCAAATGGGGTCAGACTTAAAATACATCTTAGATCATTTGGTATCTTACTTGTTTTTCAATTCTAATAATAAAACAACCTAAACCCTCGAAAGGCTGATCTGCAAGTAGTGAAATATGCAATGTTGCCCTTTGACCACTTGAGTGCAGTAAAATACATCGAATGCAAGTTGAAACGTTGAATCAAGAGAGTCTAAGTTTAAAAAAAAGTGTCAGTCACAATCCTCTATGCCCAAGTTGTGACTTAAGTCCTCTTCTGTATAAACTATTTCCCCATCCTCATTCAGCACATTGAGTGTGTTTGTTTCCTGATATTATTTCAGTTATTTAGTCCAAATGCACCGTAGGATTACAAGATTAAACCTCATTTACCGTCACAGTCATCTTTAGTAGCCAGTCATAAAAGTGACAGGATTGTCATCCTAATCATTTCAATCGCTAAAATTAAATCAACGAATGTTCGGCAAGCATGACGTGTGAAGACAGAACTGGCCGTCATGAGCCAGTCACGTATTTAAAGCTATCAAGCAGAATAATAAAATGGTCTTCTTATTTTAGGGAGACTTTAATTGTTAATCATAAAAATAAATGATGAGGACATGCAAGTTATGATCAATAGTGGCTCCTTGCTGCTTGTCATCTCAGAAATGAGCAGAAAAAGCAATTAACAAGAGCTAGAATACTAAATATGACAGAATATCGATATATAATTAAATAAATATCCTGGGTATTTTGACTTCTACGTACATTGGATTAGTATTCCAAACCAACTATATGGTAACTTCATCCCCTTTGTTTAGTTCCAAGACGTAATATTCGTCAAATGAAAGACACAGTTCAAATAACTTAAAGGAGTAATGACAACAGGCACCCACTGTAGCTACAACTAGATTTAGAATAGAATAGAATAGAATATAAATATACTTTATTAATCCCCAAGGGGAAATGTGTCGACACAGTAGCACCAATAAACTAAACACACGAGAATAAAATATAAATATAAGAAAGAAAGAAACAGTGACTGTGCATAAAGTATACAAAGTGAAATTAAAAATTAAAAATTTAAAAATATATGTATATATATACACAACATATATACAAATGGAAATACAGCAGTGTAAAATTAAATTAAATATAGACAGTGTGTAAAATGCAAAGTGTGTGTATGTGTGTAGTGTAAATGAAATGTGTGAAGTGCAGATCAACATAGAAAAAAGTTATGTGCACATCCACGGCCAACTTTAAAATAATACATATGTTGTAATAACACAATATTACAGTGGTAGAACACTGTTAGATTGTGCTGGTAACTGCAGTGTCTCATTACTGCATATTGACGAGAACATCAAAATGGATTTGTGTTGCCTCAACACCATGCCAGTCGCCTCCCCACAGTCGTTATGATTCTGATCAGTGCAGCCAGTCAACTCGAAAGGTCAAGAGGAGCTAGAAACGGTCCTCTGCCAGCCAATTCCACTCATATTGAACGGTGAGTTAGTATAGCGGCCTGTGCTCCGCGCTGAAGATGACTTTAGGATTCGAGTCAGTCTCCGACCTACAGGATGAGAGAGGTGTTTCACACGCGATGCTCACACTGACGTCGCTACATGAAGACCTAATGAAGCATTCACTTGGCATTGAAACTCCTCGTGTCATATAATTCACTTCATACGCAGAAGAAAATGCTCTTCTTGACTCGAGGTTAGCGTTTATATCGATCCGACTCTTATTTTGAAACCCAGCTAACAAAGAGTGAGGTAGTCTGCTGAGCATCTCTTCCAGACGATGGGCTTTGCACTGCTTTACTGGGCAAATAAAGAAAATATGCAACATTGTTAATATTTTATTTTTCTGACCATGATTGTATTGAGATTTAAACATATACAATAACAATGGGATTACAAATGCACCAAGTACCAGAGTGAAATCAATTAATCTCAACAAACGTGTTATACACTTTCAAAAGTGAATCCCCACAGCAAAAGGAAAACTTGAAATGAGCATTGATGTTTCTCTCTTCCAATGAGCAATACAATGCCATTCAATTAAATTTTACATTTTTGCAGAGTTGTCAGAATAAGAATCCAAACAGGAATTTACTTAATAATATAAATCACATTTCTTTTTGGATTGTGTCATATTTGAGAAGATCAGGTCTTTTCACTTGTAGAGGTGAAACACGTGTTTTCCTTTTTCTGGAACTGCAAAGACACAAGAATCAGAATCAGAATCATGTATTTGCTACGTGTCACATGTGTAATTTGACTTGATGGCTGGTGTGTACACATTAGACAGACAAACAAAACAACAACAATCAGAAACAATCAACAGTCAACATATGAGATAGAATAAATCAAATACATCTGTTCATGAGGGTCAGTGGAGGTCAGTGGGGGTCAGTGGGGGTCAGTGGGGGGCCAGGGCTCTGTTCATGAGCCTAACTGCTGATAGGATCAAACCATTTGAAAAGAAGGTACAGAATTACTATTAAGGAGCACTACAGAAAGGAATAACCTAATATTGTTTATTATCACGTTACGATTCAGTAATACAAACACTTCAAATGATCATTCTCCACATGTGAAACCCCATCCAGAGTGATCCCAGTCCGTCAGGCCGTGTTTAGCACCATGGACAGCGACGCAGCAACAACGCCTGTTTAGTCCCTTAGTGTAGCGCACAGTACACAGTACACAGTACACAGTACACAGTACACATGTACACAGTACATCTGTACACGCTATTCTAGTGGCCTGAGGGAACTCAGGACATTGTACATTTTTGCGTCAGCTCAATCAAACTAATTGTATAATAAATGTTTTTCCTGCTGTGACATTATTGCTTTGGCAACAATCAAAGTTCTCATATCAGCTACAATTCAAGCTGCATTGATATCTTCTATAGGGCTCTACTGACAATGAGACTCACTACTACGCTGTGACCTTTCATAGAGCAATAGCTATAAGCCTATTATGTTCAAACCAATTAGAGCCACACAGTGGTGGTGCATATCGTTCTCAAATGTTAGAGTTTCTTACTTCTTTTCCATAAGGGGATTATTTGCATCCCCACATTATTAGTATCCTTATTTAAAAGGGACCATGTACAGTTAACACATAAATGTCAAAGCTCATTTGCATCTGCAGTCCCTTGACAGACCTTACAACATAAATAATGACAGATAGTACAGGATAAACAATGCAAAGTTACAGTACAGCGTTTTAAATTTAGGAAGAACATACTATTTAAAAGCAAGTATTACAAACCATTAAAAGAATAAATACACACCATTAAAAGCACATAATAAAAACCACTAAAGGTAAGTAACACACAGTCAAAAAAATAAGTAATAAGCTCAATGACAATCCCACATTTTGGAGTAAGATTTCTCAAGCGCAATCTCAACGTATGTTGTTGTTGTCATTGTTGTTGTCATTGTTGTTGTTGTTGTTGTATCCACTCCTTTGGATTTTCATCGCCTTTGGTTTGCAGAGCGCCTGTCCCACAATATGGCCAATAATAACGCCGAGGGGCGGGGAGCCGCAGACCCGGTGGTGTTCTGAGAGTCTGGCGGGCGGAGGAGGAGGAGGAGGAGGAGGAGGAGGAGGAGGAGGAGGAGGAGGAGGAGGCAGCAGCGGCAGCGGCGGCGGCTCACACCTCTGAATCACAAGACAGCCTCCAGTCGCTCGCACCTCGGAACCACATCTCAACCTCCAGTCACGCATATCGGAGACCCGGGACCACTAGTTTTCTTTTTCTTCTTCTTTTTTCCCCGGAGTTTTTTTTTATACTTAAGGCACACCGGTATACATTTCTCGACTGAAGCCAACCAAAAAAAGCAGGAGCGGGAAGGTTTCTATAGTTGCATCCCGACGCTCAGCACCGGGAAGAGGTCCGCTGTGGGCATCATGCATCCAGAGAAGTACTTACCTGAACTGGCCGCAGAGAAAAGCAGCCTGGACCCCTCCTTTGTGCACGCGGTGCGCCTCCTCGCAGAAGGTAAGTCCGCTGTTTTACAAGTCTGATGGACTCTGACCTGTGCACAGTTATTTACCAAAGGCATTCAGCCTGTTCACTGCAACTGAAAAAAAAACACAATTGCATTGCATTTCGGGAAAGTAAATAGAGCAAATGTGAGCTTGTTCCAACACATTGCCCTTGACTCTTAATGCTGCCTTGATGGCATTCACTATGCTGTGTGTGTAATGGAGGCAGCAGCTCTTTGAGTACAGGGCAGAACTTTTCTGAGGTTTTCCACCGTCGAGGGAAGAAA
The DNA here is from genome assembly GCA_036178185.1 of Liparis tanakae. Classification (NCBI taxonomy): domain Eukaryota; kingdom Metazoa; phylum Chordata; class Actinopteri; order Perciformes; family Liparidae; genus Liparis; species Liparis tanakae. The sequence continues at coordinate 18,423,994 of CM070100.1, forward strand.
TGCAGCGAGCACAGAAAGTAAAGTGTGTGTTGAGTCACAGCGTCATCACCTCACTGCCCTCCAAGGTCAACCTCTGGCACACATCAATCAGAAAAGGAATTTAAACTGACCACAGAGCAGTTATACAGGATGAAAAGGGTGATAGGTCATATTTAATGGCACTATAATGTAATAGTGCTGGTAACCTGAGTGTATTATTGCCGGCTCGTGTCTTTTTGTCATATATACCATCACAATTATAACATATTTATCGAATCAAAGAAGCTGCGTTTTTATTAGAAAATACTTTTGTTCAGCACACCTGACATGCGCCTTGAGTTTTCTTGATTCAAAATCAAGCCCACTGACCACATTTGAGATTTTCTAGAACTCTACTTTTAATAAAGCATAACATACACCTTTTCTTTACATCATGGTAACTGATAACTTTCATCAAGGTCACAGAGAAGACTTAACGCCATTGCGAACATTGTTCTACAGTCTTTATATTTATTGTTCCAGCATATGTAACAAGGCAATATAATCAGCTTCAACCTGCAGCTTAAAGTAGCCGTTCAGCAGGAATCCTTGGTGTTGTTCACTGACAACGTGACTATGTGCTCTGAAGGTTTTAATGATGTGCCCTTTTTTTTGGTGAATGGATGAGTGGATGTACTGTTATTCGAGTGTCATAGACCCAAATGGGGGCTCGCTCACGTGGGCGTACGGGATAAGAAAACGCACAGCCCCGTGTCCTATAGTTTACATGAAAACAAAGATACAAAATGACAAACTTTAACATGGATTGTTCTCATATGTTGGCTGTAAACCATCAACAAAGTCTCAGCTGTGAAACACCCATTTACTGCAATCAATTGTATGTATATATATATATATATATATATAAAAATTTGCCTCAGCGGGTTTCACAATCGTACACATCCAACATCCCTGTCCCAGGACCTACAGAGGACTTTATATATATATATATATATATATATATATATATATATATATATATATATATATATATACACATATACATATATATACATATATGCATACATATATACATATATATATACACATATACACATATACATACACATATATTATCTATGTATATATATATGTTATCTCTTTCTCTCTCTCTATATATATATATATATATATATATATATATATATATATATATATGTATATATATATTATCTATGTATGTCTATTAACAGTTTCTAACATGCTTGTTAGAAGCGGTCTAGTCAAACCGTGATACTTTATGCTCCGATTAAACAAGGAGTTCTCTGGTGTTTTCTGTCACTTGATTTGAAACGTGTTGATGAGACACCTGACAGTCCTGCTCTTGTTGCGGTGGAGATGGGATCATCTGTCACACAGTGGTCCAAATCTACACAACACTCACTCACATAGCCAGGATTCAAACTTTAAAAACGTACTAAATGCGTAATGCTTAATGCATCGTATTGTCAACGAGGAACATGTTCAACATAGACATCTGTGGGCAGCATCCTAAATACTCTCCGATTGTAACCACTTTCCCACAGTTGATATTATTTATGTCACTCTATGCTCATAGATAAATAAAGAATCATACATATCAGTGGACTGCAAGATAAACTGCCATTTATGGATGAATACATTCGCAGCTATGTATCTGTGAGTATAGCAAAGCATTTAATCCTGCATTATTCACATCATGCACGATAAAAAAATATGGCATGGAATGACCATGGTTTCATTTAACAGCACCATACTTAAGAAGTGAATGTGTTTGAATGGTTTTACCTCTAACATTTGTTTTTCCTTAAGCAGATTTTAAGCTGTTTCGGACAAAGTGTTTCGAGGAGTAGCTGGGAATCCTTCTCCTTCAGAGCTTCTTGTTTCCTTTGATAGTGGGAGTAATTATAAGATTATAAAATAACTTTGTGTAATCTATAAGACTGTAATTACAGCATGTATACAACTATATTAGTTGTGAACCAATGTTTCCATTTTCTGTCCCAAACCGCTCCTATTTGGACACAAAGAAAGCTTATTTCAGTGTATAGCTTTAGCTTAATGATTGCTCAGTTTGTCATTGAAGGAAATTCCTTCAATATCCTTAATTTACCTTTGACTTAATAACAGTGCATTTGTTTTAAAAGTGGGCTGAGACAAGAAAAGGAAGCCTTTAATGGATCCCAGTGGTGTTCCTACATGTCACGTTCCTGCCCTGCAATGGAAACAAATTGGATTCCTAATAAGGGGAAAAGAAAAGCAGACGTGGAAGCAGATGTGAAATAATTGCTTGTTGAGAAAAGTGAACCTGGCGTGTGCTATGTTTCCCATTTTAGGTCCGAGGGTACATTTCTCAACATTTCTTTTGCAATCACAATATCTAGTTTACATTATCACGACACATTTTGTCAGGGTGTGTAATATCGTAAATGCTCTCACAAGTATTCCTGCACTTTCTCCTGGTTCTCATCTTCATAGACAAGAGGAACTATTCTTATAAAGAGGGGAAACAACCAGCTGTTAATTACGGTAATGGTCAGTTTCTGCTTGCACGCATTATGTAAATTCGGGTCCACATACTCTAGAATGATGTAAATGCTCAGGCACGGCTCTATCGAAAACAAGCTCACATCCCATTTTGGGCAATGACCCCTTCATTTTAATTAAAAGTAATCACACAATGCATCACCCAGTGTGATGCACTGCAACTGTTTTAGTTTTAGCTTCAGTCAGCCAATAATGAAGGGTTGTAATTAGATATTAAGATGGTAAGCTGAGTGACTTAAGGAGGTATAAATCTTAATCCATACATGGAGTATAATACAATCAATGTACAAAGACATATAACAGGAGGCTTTCATCAACACATTGAGGCTTAGCCAGGAAGGTAAAACTTCTATTAAAAAGTCAAACCTTCTTACGATTAATTTGGATGATGCTTCACAGAGTGCAATTCTCCTTCCAGGGATGGATTGATTTAATCTACCACTCCCTTCTTTATCAATTGTTGCTCACATATTCAGTGTATCCACCTGCTCAGTATCCAACGGTGACCCAGCTGACAGATAACACAACCCACGTGGTGTGACCCATCAAAAGGACACAACAATTACATTTCAGAAAACTGATACATTACATTCTCGGTATTGAACAGACGCTCTTATCAAGAGTGACTTATAGAGTATATCGGTCAATTAAGTTTAGACTCCAAGGTCGTGAGGATTGTAGGCAACTGAAATGAGAGTACAAGTACAGCAGCACTCAAACAATTTATGTGATTTCAGATGATGTGACCGGGCCTATCGAATGTTCAGAGACAACAGGACAGGTTGAATGAAGAAATAGAAGAAATAGAAGAAACTAGAATGGGCACTCGGTAGAGCGCATACCTTCGTATATCACACGATTGGGCATTGCATTATGAACATAAACATTGACTGTGCTATGGTAAAAAGAAGAGTTTGACCTTTTCATGACCTTGACCTTGACCTTTGACCCAACCAATCCCAAAATCTAATGAATTGGTCCCCGGATAATACCCAATCATCCCACTAAATTTCATGCGATTCAAAGAAGATTTTGACCTTTTCATGATCTTGACCTTTGACCCGGTCGATCCCAAAATCTAATCAAATAGTCCCCGGATAATACCCAATCATCCCACCAAATTTCATGCGATTCGTTTTAATACTTTTTGACATATGCGTATAACACGCACGCACGCATACAAATACACGGCGATCAAAACATTACCTTCTGCATTTTCAATGTGAAGGTAATAAAATAAAAGAGCATAAAAAGAGCAAAGTGCATGTAGTAGTATAAAGGAAGGTACATTACTTTCTTTATGATGTTTCTCATCTTTTCAGATACTTTGGCTACATAGAAATGTGTTAGATGAATACCTTTCCATTCCATTGTTAATGACAGATTTGAAGGGAGTGGTACCCTAATCGTTAAACCAATACTTGCTCATGGAGGCTAATGTGCAGTTCATCCAACATAACAGGAATTACATTTACACCGATTGTCCCATCACACGAGGAAATGAAGTGCTATAGGGAGCAGAATGCCAGGGAAACAATTAGATCTGAAAAAAGAGATGCATATTGATTATGAAGGACCAAATAAAAAAAATCGATCAAAAAATAAATCAGTTGATCATGGTTTTATATCTTTCGCACAAATATGATTGACAACTGTGCAATAAAATAGTCTTTGTTACAAATGAAATATATGTAATATTAATAGAATTGAACAATGGAAAATAATACATTGCATAACAACCAACCAAAATTAGTCCAATAACAGACAAAACACTTCAAATAATGTCGAGGAACGATTTGCAGATACATCTCATTCGACTGAAAATTGGCAACTAACATCAATAGGACTGAAGAGAACGCCGCGACCCGTAATCAGAGTGCTTTGTGGGGCTGCGTGCTATCTTTCTTTCTGAATCATTTGATTGAAAGTGTTCAGCCATACAAACTATATCGCCTTTGTCTGTTTATCCAGGCCCCGACTGATGCCCATTTTCTCATTTTTAAAGCCATATCTACCACCCAGTTGCTAAATGAATTAAACTGTAAGATAATGTGTAGAAGGGACACATTGACCAGGTAACAGAAGTAGTTGTTGTGTTTTTCATGCCTATCGGCTTAAAAGTGGACCAGAAGTCAAGAAAGACCCAGAGAAATAAAAACCAGGTCTATATTATATTTAGGTCACTCATAATTTAATAACATTGCATTGTAAGTATGTATATATACACACACACACACATATATATATATATATATATATATATATACACACACACATATATATATACACATACACATATATATAAATATATATGTGTATATATTCACATATACACATATATATGTGTATGTATATATATACATATATATATATATATATATATATATATACATATATTTATACACACACACATATATATATATATATATATACACACACACACTACAAAGATCCTATAATACACGTATTGTACATAGTGAAGAGAAACGGATCTTATACATATATATTTGTTTTTCTTTCATTATTACATTCACATGAGATCGTGACCATGTTGTGTACTAAAGTATTCCATTTTGTCTGGCTTGTGAGGAGTTGTAAATATATTACTATTAAAATGCCATCATGATTAAACTGTGTATAATTTGCTTGTTAACAGTTTTACTTCACCGTCCATCGCACATTTAGCAGAGAGTTTGAAGATGGTATTATAATTACATTGAAGATTTAATACTTCATCAGTGTCAACGGCTGAATGTAATTTGCCTGAGAGCAGCTCAGTTAAAACACACAACCAGCGTGTGGCCCGAGCGCCGCATATTTCCAACCCCATGCGGCTGCATTCAGGAGCCCAGAGTGAAGGAGGACAAAGCTAATTGCGCATCTGGTCCATTCTCCACACCTGGTCCACTCTCCTCTCCATCGCCCCCCTCTCTCTGTGTTTGATGTGGACAAACAATTAGGTATTGGAGAGTTATTAGATTGATTCATGTTTGCCCCCATTGTGGAGTTGTAATAGATCTACCATTCAGTCGGGAAAAAGAAATCAGTGAATAATTTAGCTGTCTTGAGGCTAATGGCAGCACTCAGCAAAGCCTTTGTACTTGAAGTTGGTGCAGTACAATAACACATATCAACCATGCAATTCTTTATTGGCAATTGGTTGCTCTGTGTTAATTAATTTTAGATGAGTATTTTGGTAAAAAACTCAAATATAGTGACTCTAAACGTACAGTTATTAACAGTTCAAACATTGTTAGGGTTAATTGTATTGAAAGCACAAAGACAAACAAGTGGAGTTCAGCTGTAACTTAACACGCACATGAACACAACTCCCAGCAACTAAATCACATAGGAGTGGGGAGTTCAAATGGCTTTTTCATTAGCTATTTAATATCTGTAGTGTTTCTTTAAAGGGGACATATTATGCAAATTGTTCCACAAGTTGACATGGCTCCTTGGGGTCTTAATGTAATGTTTGTAACATATTTGGGTCAAAATACCACAAGAATCATTTCAAACAGCCTTTGTACCCTGTCAGAAACACCTCCCCACAGATTGACTGTTCTGAGTGAGCGAGGTGATCCGGGTTGCCAGGTTGGAGATGGTGAAGTATCGTACCAAAGGCTCAAAATGGTTGTATTATTTGGAGGGTAATTATCGTGTATCTGGCAACCCTGAGATCGGTCGACCAATGACTGTTCTCTCTACCGTCAGAGCTCGCGCCAGAAGGTGGAACGTAAGGGAGATACCATTTCCAAAACGTGTAAGGGGTGAATACTAGTCTGTGAAAACCCAGAGAAACACAAATATCCGACAGAGCAAAATCACAGACGTTTTTGGAATCCCTGCTGGACGCATTTTTCAGGTCTCAAAATCAGGACATGTCCGGGGAAAACCGGTCGTCTGGTCACCCTGACTTATGGCGCCAGGTCACCGAACCGTCTCTAAACTAGGGGGGTCAAGTGGTGGTGGGGGGGTTCCAACGCCAAAATCTACGTAGACGTTGGTGGTGATCCCATTCGACGTACTCAAGCATATCGTTTATGACACAGAGGAACCACAACAAGCTGCGGGAGTTGTGTTTTTTCCAGCGTTTTTGTGTTGGGAGACATGCCAGATACCCACATTAACGTATAGAAACACAAAAAAAGTGGAATTTTCATAATAAGTCCCCTTTAAAGATCTTTTAGACAGTTTTGCAAAACAAAAGGTGAGCCGAGAGACAAAGCAAATGTTGCTTACTGTGTGCGTCATCTGTCTACACGGAGGACATGCCAGGTATCAGGACCGGGTTTGTTCTCTCGGGTGTGACGAGGCTCATCTTCACACTCGGTTTTATCTCATCGAATCCCTCCGTGGCATTTCAGTGCACCAATGTGGGGACTAATCTAAACCATCTCATCGTAGCGACTTGTTTAATCACGGTGGGACTGTATTTCAATGTGTGATTATTCTCTGGATCCACATTTCTCAGCTGACCCATCAAAACAACATCAAACCCCAGAAATGTAAGAGACAATTTGATCCCACCGACATCATCTCTGGGAAGAAAGCATACACATTTTTACAAACAGAGTGCATGTTTTAGTGGCGGGAATGTTTGGCAAACAACAACGGAAATCCAATAAAGCTACGATGTGAGGATGGACAGCTGAGCAGTAAACATATTATCCCCAACAAACGCTGCCGCTCTCATTCCTCCTTCGGATGTTATTGAACTGCATTCGGTGGCTGGCAGGAGCTCCAACATTGTAGGACACTTAGGTTTTATTTTTAGCAAACTATATTAAAGCTTTGAGTGGATATTAGTCTGTGAATGTTTAGTGCAACACAGTCCATCACAATAAATGTATTCAAGGCAAATCTCAAATGGCATTTTAATTTTTGTTGGGGGGCCCATCAAGAACATCCGGTTTAGTAGCTAAATATCTCAAATCCGGCCCGCCACATCATTTCATGTTGCCCCTGACAACTTGAAAGACTTATAATCCCCTTTTCTTCAAGAAATGTAAGAAAAATATCCTATGCTTTTATTTTGAAGGTTTCACATTAAATGGATTTATGTTATAATATTAGAGAACATTTCTTATGTACAATATTTCTACACTCAAATAAACAAATATAGAGTTATTCAACAATATGTTGGGTAGTAGTTAATACTTTTATATGTTTCAGTGACAACCTTTTGAGGGCAGCCGTGATGCAGATGTGGCCCACGGTGAAAATGAGTTTGACACCCCTGAGAGCCACGAGCTGATGAAAGAACGGGCCTATTTCTTCAAAGAGCTCTGTTAAAAGTAAAAAGACGACAAAATCTGATGTCTAAATGTCTAATAGAAACTAATTTTTGTGTGTATAAATACACATGTTCTAAGGGTCCAGTCTGAAGGAACTTCAGGCGGTTGAGCGGTCAGCGCTGATGTCGTGTTACACACAGACCAACTCAGATGCATTTGAGCTTAAGCCTTAGCCGGCTGACCGAGCACATTTTCTATTTTACAGCAACACATATACGGTCGCACACACTTTTCTGGAAGCTGCCCAGTTCAAACACAGTTGTTTTTATGGCCGCTGAAGCCGGCCGGGCGGCGTCACAGAGGATCAAGAGTCGCCGCTGAGAGGGCTTCACTCGCTCACTTCACCCGATGACATTTTATTTTTCACCTTGTGTGAGGAATGACCCCACTGACCTTCAAAGCGCATTCTTCCTCCTCTGATCTTCAGGCTTCTGTCGCTCTCTGCCTTGTATTTGACACAATGTCACCGGTGTGAACGTTTCCCCGAGTGTATGTATTGTAAGCTAATTCCCCTCTAAGCCCGTCTCTCATTCTCTCTCACACACCAGACTAGACTAGAGTAAAGGTGTTTGACGCACTCTTCAAAAGTATAATCATCTTCACGGGATGGAAAACCATCATTACTTTATTCAAATGTTGTGAACAGTATGCCCATCTGAAAGGAAAACCATTGAGGATATCGACGCTTGATGAAACCTAGAACTGGAGCTTTACGGCCAGCGGCTCAGATCCAAGAACAAAACACACTTTCCTCTGCAACGATAATAATAATAATAATACATTGGTTTTATAAGGCGCCTTTCAAGGCACTCAAGGTCGCCGTACAACATATTTAAAAATCGGACACAATTTACAAAGCAGCACACTTAAACGCAGAACAGTCTACGGCAGAGCTGATGAACACAAACACCTTTTCTGATGGGAAATATCAGGTCAAATGTTTTGTCGCCTCATCCATGAACCCAAACCGTTTGTTTGTTAGCGATGAGGCTTCATAACAACGTTACGCTACTTATTCCTTCCACGATAAGCATTGCCGCTGCTTGAAGGATTCGCCACCGGAGCCGCGTACGTGTTGTTTCCGGGTGTTTGTCGTAAACAACTGGTCGTCATTCCCGAGTCACGTCTACAACCACGCTTTGAGCTCATCGCTAATGTCATCGCGCTAACATGCCATTCATTATTTGCTTATTAGCACTAAACACACAGTACAGCTGGCATTAATAAGATGGTGGTTCCAAGTATTTACTCACAAACCAACATATTTGACAGATTACATTTCTGACCGGGGGAAAGGTCAGGTGACTTTACAATTCCTTCTCTGGCTACCAGGAATGTTTGTACCTCATTTTATAGAAATCCTTTGCGTAGTTGTTAAGATATTTCAGTGTGTGTTTGACTTTGACAGCATGGCTGAATACACATTCTGCTCCTCAGGAGTACTCTAGTTTTAGCTCATCACCATACCGGCCCCTGGTTATGTTGTGAGGTGTCAAGGATGTCGCAGCGAGAGAAGACCCAAATGCCGACATAACTGCACAAACTAATATTTAATTCCACAATCCAGACAGGACGACAAGACGCAGACCAAACAGTACCAAGCCACACTGAGAATGAGACAAACAGGGTTTACATACACAGGCAAGGGGAGAGGTGATTGGACAACGGGGAACGAGACACAGGTGGACACAATGAGGGCGGGGCCAGCAATCACACAGGTGGAAACAATCAGGAGCAGGGCAGCCAATCACAGGGAGACAGATGACTCAAGGACTTCAAAATAAGGCCACATTTACACATAGCCAGGTATTTACATACATATATGCTTCATTTTGTATTTTATATATTAATTGCATACTCTATATCTTTCATCCCTGTATTTTATTTTATATTTTATTCTTGTGTGTTTAGTTTATTGGTGCTGCTACTGTGATGACAAATTTCCCCATGGGGATTAATAAAGTATCTATCTATCTATCTATCTATCTATCTATCTATCTATCTATCTATCTATCTATCTACAAAAACAAATATTTCTGCCCCTCTTTTCAAAAATAACGTTGTTTTCAAAAAAGTTTCTGTTTATATGAACCCGCATAAATACGCCGTCCGCATACGTCCGCATAGGACTTTTTCATAAATCTCCACTTTGGCCGTTGTTTTTAGAAATGATCGTTTTCTGTGATAAAACCTCCGTTTTTGTGTAAATGAAAGCCCAAAACGCATGAAAATATATGCGTTTTCCCATCCTGTAAATGGGGTCTCAGACACAAAACGAGACACAAACTCCAAATCATGACAGGTTACTACACATGCAGCACATGTAGTTAAAGATAAATATTTGTTAGCACACAGGTTGTGTTTTAATCATCTCCTCAGGCAAGAATACACACATGCTCTTTCATAAAAGGACCTGTTGTAAGCTCCTGCTGTCCTGGGACAACGGTCCTGTGTGAAGATTCACACAACAAGCCGCCGCATGGATGGGAATAGACGGATGTTGGAGTCTTTCATTGTGTTTCAGGTTTAGTCTGCAGGCAGGCGAGGGTGTGAGTCCACAGCCAGCGTCACTGTGGACATGCAAATGCACGTATTAGTATCGCCTTGACAGCAGCCTGAGTGAGTTGATAATAGTATGGTGTCAGAGTTAAGGGGCTCCAGCTCGCCTGAAAGGAAGTGCACACATCTCTTTCTTTAGAACATGTTTGTTAGTTATTAAGGCTCCTCCATCTGGCAAGTACTTCTACTTGCTTCCGGTCTCCCATTTTGAGTCGCTCTAGGTTTTTGGAACTGTAGTTTCAGTCACCGAGAAACTGACAGCATGTTCCAATTTCAATTATTTTCCTTAAACAATCAGGCAGTCAGAGAGATGGAGTCTGAAATCATTTCATTTTAAGCTTTTGTAAATTTGTCTTTCATTTCACTAAAAATAGAAAATCAAACAAATTAACTTTAATGTATTGATTCAAATTAAACCACTGGTCAGGAGGTAGGGGGTGAGTGTTGGAGCTGCCTGGATTATTAAGCTGGAGTTATGAGTGTCCAGAAGGTCAAGGAATCTCAGAAGGACCCTTCCCTGGGAAAGCAATATCATTTTGACACAATCTGATAACATCACATTTCAGACATGAAACATGGATTTAAAGGATGGGATCCATCATTTCTTTGGGGTGTTTCCATCCTTTATCAATCTACTTTCCTCGTGAAAAGAAAAACAGAGATAGATTACCTCAAATTAAATATGTTGTTCACAGATACAACAACTTCAGCAACGTATTCGTCTGAACTTCTGCACTGGAATGAAACGTCCAAATAGGGCGAGTGTTTTTAACCTCATGGCTGTGTCCACTGGCTGGTGAGAGCCTAGATAAGGGGGAAGTGCTCCCGACTAAATGAACTCTTGAGTTTCAATATAGCTGCTTAGGAGCGGTCAGTGACTCGCTCTCAGTCATGTTCAGGAACATACTTTATTGCCCAGCCGGTGTGTTGCAGCCTGATAATCCTCCACCCGGTATTGATGAAGCAATGCTGCAGAGTGGACATCAGATAGCTTCCTCTCCGAGTGGTTCAGCTCAAGTGCTGTGAAAATAAGATGAAATAATAGGAATACCACTGTTCAAGATAAACCGCCCGTTAATATTCCCCTCTCCTCTCATTTTAATGCCTTAAAGGGGACATATTATGAAAATTCCACTATTTTAGTGCTTCTATACGTTAATGTGGGTATCTGGCATGTCTCCCAACACAAAAACGCTGGAATAAAACAACTCACTTGGCTTGTTGTGGTTCCTCTATGTCATAAACGATATGCTTGAGGGCGTCGATTGGGATCACCACCAACGTCTACGTAGATTTTGGCATTGGAGCCCACCCCCCACCACTCGATCCCCCAGTTTAGAGACGGTTCGGTGACCTGGTGCCATAAGTTAGGGTGATCAGACGTCCGGTTTTCCCCGGACATGTCCTGATTTTGAGACCTGAAAAATGCGTCCGGCAGAGATTCCAAAAACGTCCGGGATTTTGCTTCGTTGGATATTTGTGTTTCTCTGGGTTTTCACAAACTAGTATTTACCCCTTACACATTTTGGAAATGGTATCTCCCTTACGTTCCACCTTCCTGCACGAGCTCTGACGGTAGAGAGAACAGTCATTGGTCGACCCATCTCAGGGTTGCCAGATACAAGATAATTACCCTCCAAATAATACAACCATTTTGAGCCTTTGGTACGATACTTCACCATCTCCAACCTGGCAACCCGGAGCACCTCGCCCACTCAGAACAGGTCAATCTGTGGGGAGGTGTTTCTGACAGGGTAAAAAGGCTGTTTGAAATGATTCTTGTGGTATTTTGACCAAAATATGTTACAAACATTACATTAAGACCCCAAGGAACCAGATCAACTTGCGGAAAAATGTGCATAATATGTCCCTTTTAAGGCTGGAGACACAAGAGCATGAATGGGTCCGCTCTAAAATTAATAGAAAGAATACTGCAGTTTGATTGGAACCAATGATTTGCAAATATGATCTTGATCTGAGAGTGCACAGATCAAATCTTAACCATCAAAATGTACTTTTACAGATTACATAGAGAGTTTAAAAAAATGTTTAATCAGCACTCTGCGCAAGAGACCGTGCTGTGTGGGGATCAGAGGCTGCCAATATCCCTCAGAACTCAGTATCTAAGTGAGGCACACCGAGTGTGATGGTTTGCCTCTGTTGTTATTTTTTACGGGAATCACCGGATCCTGAGATTATGGGGCCCGACACAAAGGGACGTATCAGGAGTCAGCGGGATAATCTCATATCATTAGAGTTTGCATTGTGAGCATATTTACAGACACAAAATAATCAGCAAAATATTGCAATGCCAGTTAAATGCCTCTCTGAGCGTCCCGGCCTGTTGTGTGTCACGCTGCAGTAGATGTTGACTGATGCCTTTTCAGTTGCATAACAAACTAATCGTTTTATCTGTTTTTTTGTTGTGAATTGTTTTTCTGCAGAGATTGAAAAGAATGAAGGGGATGAATTGAGAAAAGATGATGACGCGAAGAAATACCTAGATATCATCAGCAACAAAAATATCAAGCTGTCGGAAAGAGTTCTCATTCCAATCCAACAATATCCAAAGGTAAGAGACACAACCGTCACATCTCGGCAAAAAAACATGCAAAGAAATGCAAGATGAAAGGGCTTAATCTGAATAACACTGAACCCTTGTGTGCATGTTTGTGTGTGTGTGTGTGTGTGTGTGTGTGTGTGTGTGTTGTATTAATTAATCATGAATGTTAGTTGTCAATCGATGGACGGGGCCTCTTGGTGTACTCTGCACACTGTTGCTTCACCTCTTTGCACACGTACTTTTGGCACAGAAAATCCCCCGAAGCCTCAAACAGACTAATAGAAACTCACCAGACAGTGTCGCAAATTTTGATGTAGTCATCAAAAACACCAAAGTTTTTGGTGCACTAAAGCACTCAATGGCATAGCGAGAACATTGAACATTAATCACTATGCGACGCGATACGCCTTATTCTGACTTATGAAATGTCAGGAGTGACAAAGTTTGAAACGCAGCCTAATGAGGCTGCTCCATCAAAAAGCTTAGCGACATCACGCAGCTGCTTGTGGAGAACCAAAGGGCTTTACTGCCGCTGTAATCAAGGAATCCATCTCCACTGAGTTTGCATTCATACAGTCAGGCAGCACGATGGGCAGCCTGCGATAATAGCATCTGTGTAGCAACACAGCTTGTATCAGAACAACATATTTCAATGTAGTATGGGGATGTTTGTCCCGCTCTGCTAGGACAGTAGTATACAGATTTGGTTGTATAACTGAAGACAGACAGATCACTACGGAGTAGTTGTATTTTCTGTCAAAATTATACATATATATTGATATGTATATATTATATACATATATATATATATATATATATATATATATATATATATCAAATATACATATATACATATATATATATATACATATCTATAAATACACACACATATGTGTGTCCATCCATTATACAATGTTGCAAAATGACATTTATTTTGTTATTATTTCAAACCATTTTGATTCTTATCTAAGAATAGACATTATTAACTTTCAAATATATGATGATTTATTCCATTCCATTTATACATTTTTATTTATTTATCAAAATCGGGAATTGATTATTTACTATTCATTACGTGGTCTAAAGTTAATAAAAGCTATGTTGGCATCTAGCTAACAACCATATATTCTGAGGTCCCATGAAGCAAAACGAGCACTCCGGTGTTGTTACATCGTGTCCAGAGGTGTAAGTTTCACGAGCTACGCCATATTTTTAGGATGCCCCAAAAAACCTTCAGTCCACTAAATCTGATCATAGGTTTTGGGGTGACCTTGCCATCCTCCCATCATATAAACCCTGCAGGGTCTGTTCGTTGCTGTCAGTTTGCAACAATATTGCTATCATCATCATCATCATCGTCATCATCATCATCCCCTCTTCTCCTAAATGCTCACGCATTTCTGGTTGACCGCTGCTCATCTCTCCACTTCCAAAGTCTCCGACACATTTTTGTCTCCAGGCATTCGTTTGAAATGAATCCCTTCCGGTCACTTCTCTTCTCGTTGTCGCTGCAGGTTTGTTTGCACGGGGACGGAGTTCAACAAAACACCGACAGTCCCCATTTTTTAGTTATCGACCTGCACACTCTCAAGTCAAGTTCCTTTGTGGGTGCTACACTACCGTTCAAAAGTTTGGGGTCACTTAGAAATGTCCTTATTTTTCTTTTTTTTCAATGAAGATAACATTAAATTAATCATAAATCTTCTCTCTACATAGTTAATGTGTAAATAACTATTCTCTGGTGTGTAATGAAGTCCCTCCAGAGGTGTGTAGAGGCCCATCTCCATGTTCTAATGGTACACTGTCTTAGAAGCGTCTTTGAGTACTATGAAAAGCGCAATAGAAATTGTATGTATTATTATTATTATTATTAGAAGACTAGCGGAGGGGTAGAAAACTCTTGAAAACCCTTTTCATGTGAGCGCAGCTGAAAACAGTTATGCTGGTGAGAGAAGCTATACAACTGGCCTTCATTTGAGCCACAAGTTTGAAGAACAACATTAATATTTTCAATAAAAATCATTATTTATAACATTATCAATGTCTTGACTATATTTTATATTCATTTTGCAATTTATTAAAAAAAATAAAAGTGTGAGTTGTGATTGTCTTGGTGACCCCAAACTATTGAACGGTAGTGTATATCTTGCCCCAACATCGGGATTCATGACCTCGCAGACATTTATTTTCAGCCATATGTTTTAAGAGTAACTGACTTGTCCGCCTTATTAGAGAAAAACTACAGAATAGAGGATGTCAGACGGGCAAAGCAACATGTAACCCCCCCTTTAGGAGCACAGCAGGGGGGCTTCAGCCCAGCGAGCCCCTCAGGACTCTCCTTAGAAATCAATCTGCTGTTTCCTCCTCAGGATCATTCGCTGAGAAAGTAATTAAGCTGTGTTCAGGAACTGCTCACTCAATTAAATAGATTTCAAATCTATAAAAAAAAATGCAATTGAGACAGTTTCTTGGGAAAAGAAGGGCCACGATGACTCAGGGAGGGATATCGGTCTGCCGTCGTCGTCCTGCCTCATGAAGTGAATTTTCTGCCAATACCATTTTTCGTTCAAAGGTATTTTCTACTTGCAAGCATTGCATGTTCCTGAATGTGAACTATATTTAAAGATAGTAATACAATATTTTTGGGAATGGCTCTTCAAGAGAATTCTGTTTGTAAAGTAGGGTTCATACTCGGGTTAGGACAGATGTGAAGCAATCATCATCATCATCATCATCATCATCATCATCACTCAAAGTCGAGTATGACGGCCCTTCTTGTGGCACTTCAAATGGATGAAGAGGCCAATTCTGGGAACACAAACTGATGCAGCATGAGCATCGATGTGATGGACATTGATGCCGCCATCTGACTGTCGAAGATCATTTTCACGTGTGCTCCATCGTGAGAATGCTTTGTTCTGAACTCACGGTGCTCATCGGCCGGCATTCACAGAATTATTCGTACTCAACTCGTCAATCTTCATCCTCCTAAATTACTATCAAGCAGAGGTCAATTTTCTATTAGATTCCGTGGAAACCAAGTTAAGGAAGGACTTTTCCCACCTAACAAAGAAAAGTGTAATTGCTGTTTTGTAAAAGTTTTTTTTTATGGATTAGTGTTCATGCTTTTCTTGTTTTAGCTGTTTGCTTAGGAAATGCTACAGGGGTATAATCCAATATTCCTGAACAAACGCAAGCCATGCTTTACTTTCACATGCACACACATTCAATATCATTACATTATTTTTTATTTTATGTTTGTAAAATGTTCAATATTATATAAGTGGATGCTTAAAATAAGTTGGCTTTTATCTCTTCCTGCAGTGTGATATTAATTTATTTCTGTTGTGATTTCTATTTATTTTTTATAGTCTGAATTGTGCAAAATAAATACAAAATAAAAAAAAAACATTTATTTCTGAAATTAACTATATTTACACAAATATTCATGTTTTTTCATGAACATACAATCACAGAATTATTGCTGGCGACTGAGTCTGAGCCCTGAGTAAAATAACCTGAGAATCACCAAAATAATATACATACAGTATGATCATTAAGAAAAAAAGTTAAAAGGCTAAATACAAGGGCTCATTATCTGGGTTCAATGTCATGGACATCGTTGTACCAGCTGTGCAAAGTAAGCAGTCTAGTCCAGAGGGACCTCAGTGCACAGTCAGCGCCCCACAAGATGCTGCAGAGCCACGATCCCAAACATCTTGGTAACACTGCACTTTCCGTTAATGAACATTGGCCACATGAAGCAACTCTTTGAGGAGGATGAGCACAAGAATGAAGCACGCACAGAAATTACCTCAATTAAAAACACATTTTGAACAATACTTGACACAATCAGGCACAGACGGGTTGAAACTAGACAGAAATATGAGAATGTGTGTATCCTGAATTTCTGATAACACTGTGTAAGATTGCATGTTAACAGATTCATTCCACCTGCAAGAAAGTGTTTAACAACAGCACGATAGATCGGACCACAGAGATTACTCATCTTATCAACATTATTTGTGCGCTAGAACAAAGATAAACAAAATAGGTAAAGCATATTTTGTACGTGTTTGGCTTCTTAGTCTCGTTTTGTGAACACATGGCATAGCAGGACAAACACAGGTGTTGTTATTAACATTAATTAGAGATGCAAATATTAATATAATATCGTTAATGTTATCAGTTAATTCATAGTCAAAAGTCAGAATGTCAGAATGTGTATTCTGTCATATTAAGTAGTTTCATACTTTAGGTAAAATTGTGTTGATATCAACAAATAAACTACAGGCTATACATATCTCAGTTGCGCTGAGAAGTTAATGCTATTCAGTGCAACAAAGACTCTTCGTTAAGCTCTGATATTTCATAATATGTGAGGAAGTGGATACACAACCAGCATACTGTAATAAAAAGTGTATCAAAATCTGAATACATTATGTCAATGCCATAACAACATTTGATGGCACCGATTATTACTTTTACTGCTTTATCATTCTTTTATGTCCAGTGCTGCTATTATTATAAATCCGTATTACAACTCCCAATACAAATATCATTTCTGCCATAGGAATCGACTGATTTCATTGTGTTCATTCTGTACACATCTATTGTACTTCCTCCTATCCCGGGAGAGGGATCCCCTTCTCAGTTGTTCTCCTAAAAAGATAAACTGTAAAATGATTGGTATATTGTATTTTCCTCCTTTATCTCCTCTCAAAATCATCCCCAAATCAACTCTATTGCGCCGGTAAAACAATAATATATTGTACATGACACACGACCAGTCCTTGCTGAATAATGAATTCACTTTCAGTTGTCAGCATCTAACATTTATTGTTAGCTACTTGCTGGAGAGCTGACAAAGAAACATTTGACTCAAAATAGAATTAATGCTGAACCCAACATGCCAGTAAAACTGGATTTTAGCACAATTTCTCATTAAAAGTTAAAGGCTTTCGGTTATTTCTCTGTTTTTACAGTTGGATGAATTTGGTTTATTCGAAAACCAGATGTAATAACCGACCTGGTGAAGCTGCAGCAGCTGGATAGAACCTGGAGGGATGATGCATCTTGTTACAGACTTGCCCTAGTTGTACGCCTCATTCACAGGGGACAGTTTGTTTGTTTTGTGCACCGCTCTCCGTAAAATCGACATTAGGCTTGTCTTTTTATAGCCTCTCAAGATAAAGACATTTGGCCTTGGCGCACTGCTCCACTGACCTTCCCATTGCTTTCTTTAATCTCTCCTGAAAAAGGGGATGCCACCTTGAGAACATGTGATCTCGGTTAACGTGAGAAGAGGGGTTACATCTTTACTTTTCACACGTAAACAAACGATACTCAATGTTATGCCGAGATCGCCGTTTACTCAGAAAAAATATGATTGAGCTGCATAGTCATTTTCATTATTGCTCAACTTAAATTCATCCTCCGCTGTTTAATGAGACAGCTTGATTAGCATCTCATAACCTTGGGGCATGAAATGGATTTTCAATGGCTGATACAGGGTGTGAGTGTGTGCGTGTGTGTGTTTGTCGGCAGGCAGATCGAACAGGTACTCTACATCCAGAGAGGAAAGAGATTCAGGCCACATTCACACATAGTCGGGTATTTACAGAAACAAATATTTCTGCCCCTCCGTTTTCAAAATGAACATCGTACACACAAGGTTGTTTAAAAAAAAGTTTCTGTTTATATGAACCCGCATAAATACGCCGTTCACATACGTCCCATAGGACGCTCACATGACGAGAAGCATCTTTAGTCGCATACTGTGATGTTTGATAACCTAAAACTCTGTTTGACCTCGTTCACACGCAAACACAAAAACTGAGTTTTCATAAATCTCCACTTTGGCCGTAGTTTCTAGAAAGGATCGTAGACAGGGACTAACGAGGGAATGGGCAACAGGTGAGACGGGCATGAAGACCAGGTGAAGGTAATGAGGGACTAACGATGTGATCAGAGGCAGGTGAAGGGAGTTGGACTAACGAGATGGGAAGCAGGATCTGGAATGACATGAGAGTTACGCCACATTTACACATAAGCCGGTATTTACAGAAACACATATTTCTGCCCCTCCGTTAAAAAAAATAACGTTGTACACACAAGGTCGTTTTCAAAAAAGTTTCTGTTCATATGAACCCGCATAAATACGCCGTCCGCATACGTCCCATAGGACGCTCACATGACGTGAAGCATTTTTTTGTCGCATACTGTGACGTTTGACAACCTAAAACGTTGGCCGGAGTATTTAGAAATTATCGTTTTCCGTGATAAAACCTCAGTTTTTTTTTTAAATGAAAGGCCAAAACGCAAGAAAATATATGCGTTTTCCCATCGTGTTTATGGGGTCTAAGGCTTAAGACAACACGGACTGCAGGCCTGCAGGATCAGGGTCGTTGTACTGCCGGTGTTAACGAGCCAGATTGTCCAATCAGGGACGTGGCCAAAGGAGGCGTCTGGAGGCGGCCTGACAAGAACTCAGAGCACATGGCATCACAAAACAAACAGGGGAATAACCGACACATGAGGAGAGGAGATTGGGGGGAACAGAGGTTTACACACAATGGGTCAGACAGCGATCTGCGGGGTAATACTGTGCTTTCGGCAGGTACATACAGTACACAGCCTACAACACATTCAATTGTATTTTGTCCTTGCGGATGCCCCAATTTGGAGCTTATCGGTCCTGTGTTATTGCGACCTTTAAATAGTGTAGCCGCTGTGCTCTACGCAAGGAGGAATTGCATTTCCATCTGAGGGATGTCAGTGTCCCAAAGAAAGGCCTATCATGTGGAAAGGTGTTTTCCTAAGATAACAGCCGAATACAGTAGAAAGAGTGCCGAGTGTGAATAACAATTAGGCACTTGTATGATAGCTTCACAGTTCCACAGAATCCACTGAGTCAGCGTTTGTGTGACGACTTTGTCTGCCACAATGCTGCTCACGAGATACGATAAAGATAAATGCTTCCCCGTTTTGCCCCAACGATGCAATGACCCAGCTCGACTAATTACTAGCAGGGTTTCAGTGCGTAGTCCATTCATACTGGAAATGTGACTCACTGAGGTATTATGCAAAAACAGTCCGACTTCCAAGGAAGAAACTACACAAATATTTTCCGCATTCATGGAGGCAATAGATCGAGGCCACAAGCGTTTTATCGGAAACCCGCCTCCCAGTCACTAGTTCTCGGGTTTTTCCACATAATGAACGGCAGCACTGGATTTGAGTTTTGGTGCATTTCACACGCTTTTGGCGTGAAAGAATCGGATAATTGTAAGTGCCTCATCACACCAATCAATTTGACTATATTTCTTTAAAAGTGCCTGCTGGCAGTCGGCTTAATGGCATGCATCATCTAATGAGATCTAAAATAAGTTTTTTACTCTTTCAGAACAAGTAGATAACATATATGTGTATATATGTGTATGTGGAGATGACCACAAAGCATAGGAGTTTGAATATATGTGTGTGAGTCTGTGTCTGGGCCAGGGAACGTAATGAACATGTCGATGAAGTTTCAGCTCTAAATAAACTTTATGAATAGCTCTGCATACAGAAGTTTTCCCGATGTTCTCTGCATCGCCGACGCTCTACAAAAAGGGTTTGTACAGTCATGGAAAACCTGGAAAAGTCATGGAATTTTAAAATGGTCATTTCCAGGCTTGGAAAAGTCATGGAAAAAACTTAAATCATAAAAGTTTTGGAAAAGTCATGGAAATGTATTATATTCACGCCGAGTTTGAAATAATGAATATGTTTTAGAAAGAAAGACTCAAAATACTGTATAAGCCGGCGTACGCTCTCATAGTGGCGGCGCAATTTTCTTTTTTTCCCGCGTTGCAAGTGAACGCACCTTAACTGGAACGTTCGATGGCCATAGCTCGGGAAGCAAATGTTTATTCTTTAAATAAAATATTGTCTCTTATACATTTGTTCCATTAAATGTATACTGTATGCTTTGGAATTCACATTGTTTAAATACTAAATGTTCTCACTTTTTCATGTATTAACCGAGATTTCAGTTTGGTCATGGAGATTTGGTTTAAAGTCATGGAAAAGTCATAGAAATCCATTGGTCAACATGTGTAAGAACCCTATGCAAACCAGTGTACCACACTGTACATAAATTTACCACACGCAAAAAAGCGCAAGGCTCTGCATACAGTCAGTGAGACAGTCAGTCGGCTGTGGCGTGTGGTGTTTAACTCATGGCTCGAGAAGGTCTATAAATAAATGATTCCTTGTCAGCAGAATCCATAGTGCTCATATAGGAAGTCATCATCACGTGACAAGAACTCTCGGCCTATAAAACTCTAATCTAACTAATATTGCTGCTTCATCAATGGGATCTCGGAGGAAAGGGAGCTTCATTTCCTTCCAGGGAAGTGGCCATCTTATCCAGCGAGAGTGAATGAGCCTTGGCTGGAGCAGGTCCAAATGTGTGGATGTATTGCTATGGTGATTTTGCCGAACTTGAACCGAAAAGCCTGACTTGTGTTATCTTTAGGATTGGGTTAACTCTATAAGGTCTGCACATGACATATCACATCATATAATGGAGAACATATATTGTGTTTGTTAACAGTCTGATGTCTGTTAAGTTGTAATAATTCATTTTGACTTTGCACATGTACATAGTACGTTTGTGTTTTAATAATACATATAGCAAGATATGATTAGAGAAATATTAGGGAGAATATTGATATTGTTATTGTTGTGTTATGAGGCATGGAGGTAATGTTTACTCTATGCATATGTCAATGGCAGAAGTAATGTTTTTATGTGTTTATGAATATGTTTGTAATACTTGTATGTTTATGTTTGTTTATATGTATGCCGCATGAGAATGAAAGTTAGTTTGTTTACATGTTGCCACGTGAGTTGGAAGCCGGTGGAAATCCGTGATGTTGATTGGAGCAGGAGTGTCACGTGAGACTTCCGTCGCCCAGGTGACCGGAAGTAGCTTGGGTCGCGGGATCATGACGTTTGACCCGGCTCATTACCTGTTAGCTGGCCGTAAGCCAACGACAGCGTAGCATGCTGAACTGACCAATGGAGCTAACGTTTAGAGGAAAGGTGTGAAAGTGAAACTGATAAAACTTGTGCGTGAGGTGAGATTCAGTCTACTCTCGAGACGGTCGGAAGCTTACAAGACATCCCCTATCTGCAACGTTGCTTTTAGTCTGTGGCGTAACGCTCCGCTTGGCCCTACGATTGTAGCCCCAGTCTACTGCTTATGCTTCTGCCATTAAATATTGTTAAAACGTAATCATCGGATTCGGATTATATCGAGCACGGGACCGCAGTTTCGACCATACTTAACATGTCTGATATCCGTTGTTTGTCAGTGCTCCATGATAACGGCTTCTACAGGGAATATGGCCAAAGAGGTTTTTAATGTCCTCATTGTGTGTAAAAAAAAGAAGTATCGGTTTAGGCACCGGTATCGTTTTAAAAGTACCGGTTTAGCACCGGTATCGGAAAGAAAAACGATACCCATCCCTAGTTATCTTATCCTGAAAATTATCCAGCTAACTACGTTAGCCGGGTACGAGAAATAGGGCCCAGTGTGACACTTCAGGGTTTACGTATGGGGATTCTTACACGTTGTTGTGATAAAGATGTTGGGTGGGAAAGGGATCTTGTAGGAATGAACACACAATGAGGAACTGAACACCGTCCAACTGTCGGTCGCGAAGGTCCGACTGAAATCGCGAGAATTATTGTTATTTCGTATTGAATCGCACACAAAAAAACATATTTTTCAAATTTGTTATCATATGCATGACAAAATGGACATTTCGACATACACATCCAGCTACTTCTGTTTACAAAAGATTACAACATAAAGCTAAACCTGCTGTCACAGTTCAGCTTCCATTTCCTGCTGCCACTCCGTCTCGTACACACTTCATCAGCTCAATCGCTGCACCGGTTCGTCACGCCCATCTCATCAGCCTCCTCGGTACACTTGTCGGTCACACCTCGTCAGCTCCATCACTCTCAGCTGCTCGCTGTACTCACTACCTTCTGGATGACCTCGTCAGCTCATTCTGTGCACCTGTTAGTCCCGCCCTCCTCGTCAGCTCTATCACACTCACCTGTTCACTCCGCTGCACCTACTCCATTCAGACCCCGTTTACACATAGTGTTTATAGAACTGATTATTTCTGCCCCTCCGTTTGCCAAAATAACGTTGCACACACAAGGTCGTTTTCAAAGAAGTTTCTGTTGATATGAACCCGCATAAATACGCCCCCGTCACAACACTGACTGGCGACCGCATGACAGTAGTCTGACCTTCTATAGAGGGGCGCAGTCACTCCGAAAGAGACAGAAGTGATGAGCGCGACATTCTAAAGTTTTCATGCCATTCTTCTGGGAGGACGAGTTCCTTTTCAAAGTTTTCCCACCAGAATACTGAAGTTGTTTTGATATTATCCTGACCAGAGATAACACCCTGACCTAAAACAACAGCTATAACACAAAGTCATAACATAGTGACCGTTTTTACATGCATTAGAATAACTGGCTTAGTCGGACTGAAATCGAATTATCCGTTTCATGTCAACACCTTTGTTCGACTATGTGCGGTCCGACTATGATCCGATTAACACCCCTGGATAACTCGATCCGATCCGGTTGATAATCCGACTATCGCTGCATGTAACGGTGAATTGGATTAAGAACCGGACTTTGCGTCTTTGCGCATGCGCACACAAGCGGAAATGGCCGTATCACCACGAGTTGTAATGAAAACAGCGCCACCTATCGTATCGAAGGTGACATGCTTTCGGCCAATGATTCAAATTACTCACTGCCATGTACAGGGTTCGTAGGGTTATGGAAAACCTGGAAAAGTCATGGAATTTTAAAATGGTAATTTCCAGGCCTGGAAAAGACATGGAAAAAACTTGGATCATAAAAGTTTGGAAAAAATCATGAAAAGATGTTATAATCACATGTTCATTTACACCGAGTTTGAAATAATTAATATGTCTTTTGAAGAAAGACGCTCAAAATATAAGCCGGCGTACGCTCTCAATACACAAAATTGTTCATGTTTTTACCGAGATTTCAGTTTGGTCATGGACATTTGGTTTAAAGTCATGGAAAAGTCATGGAAAAGTCTTGGAAAAGTCATGGAAATCCATTGATCAAAATGTGTAAGAACCCTGCATGTATATTGGGATAATAGCAGATCCCCAAAAAGATAGCATAGTCCGACTAGAGCAAGATTTGAATTATACCATCATGTAAACGCACTGACTGCTACACTGAACCAGGTGTATACACCTCCTCCTTTCTGCTTCCTTAAAGCTCTGTGGAGCTGAGAGGACACACTCCTCTGACACACTCACAGCCCAGTCATCCATAGCTGTCATTAAAGCGTAAACCTCTACATGAGGCTTTAATCCTCCTATCAGACGGGACCTGGACTTCCCCAATAGCACAGCTCGCTAACCTGGTGGTGTGCGCCCCAGGACATCTGCAAATCTGGCCTGGCCCCAATGAACTGCATTAAAAAGGTGGCCACTGTGCACATTTTCAAACTTAAAAGCCGAAAAATGTGTTTGTGTTATTAGTTCTGCATTGCAACAGTACCTCAACAAAGTTTCGGTTCTGAAGTTTCAAGATGTCCATGATTTCTATGAACCATTTCTTGTATGACTACTTTGATTTCTTTACATTTAGCAGCTTTAAAGTATACAATATTTATATGTATCATGTGTGTTTGAAAATAATATTGTGTGCTGGCATGTTATTGTGCGTTCAGAGATCTCGGGTCTTATCGGGCACTGACAGGGTAGGAAATAAAGATAAAAAGCTACAGCCTGCAGCAGAAGCATTGTTTATTTCATCAAATAAATAAATCATCTTATAGACAGCACTGCTTATATTGTTTTACATTATGTATAAGAAAAGCCATATGCGGTCAGACTTCACTCACAAAAGCCTTTATTAATATTAACAACCTTAGCTCAGGGATGTTGTGGTGCCTTACAGGTTTAAAAAAAATCAGTGTGCTTCTAAAACACCAGGTAACACCCGTCATTGAATACAGAGAACAACCACAATGAAACGTGTCAAAAATAAACCTTTCTTCTGTACTCACACAATATTTCCCTATTGTCATTTTAAATAGAGTTTTGCAGAAGTCAATCTCAATAATGAAAACCAGACACCAGCAGCAGAATTTGTATTATTCAAATTAGAGTGGATTTTTTAAAGTTATAATAACAATTGCTTGGAGCAGGAACAAAGATAGGGATAGGGTTGCATTTCATATTTGAGAGACAACTTTGTGGGTGGAAATTATTATGTTTTTTTATATTATTGAGTTTCCTTCCTTTGCTTTGTGTTTCATCATGCCGCATATATATGTATATATATATATATATATATATATATATATATATATATATATGTATATATATATACATATATATGTATATACATCTATATACATCTATATTATATTATATATATATATATATATATATATATATATATATATATATATATATATATATATATATATATATATATATAGTTGGTGGAGATTCAGTTTGCTTGTGTTTTGTCTAACGTAAGTTGCAGTGCATTGAGCTGGTTGTCAAGAGATATATTTTTTTATAATTCAAACGTACAACTAAGGACCCGAGGCCTCAGTCATTGAGGATGTTGTGAAGGATGCTCTGCTCAGCTGCATTAGACGGTGTGTAGATTCACATTAGTGAGACGTGACTCAACCTTCATCTCCTGCTCCTCGTAGACTTATGGAACTATATCATAATGACACCTCAGAATGAATACGGAGATATTGAATTCACCCTGTACAACATCTTTTAATGTTTGTCCTTCGTGTAGAAATACAAATCGGTCGATAAGTGCACCTGTTTTCCTTGTTCAACATCTCTTTGTGCGTGATTATTGTATTCACAACACATAGTTATCAGTGTTGACACTGCAGGGGGCACGGTGCATCATTTCAAACCTCATTTAACAGCGAACCGTGCCCCTTTCTAAAGCCCAAATTGCTCGCCACGAAGCAGCAGAGTGGCTCCAGACATTCATTAGCGTAATGAAAGCAGGCCACTTCTTCTTCTACCGCCCAGCGACTTAGCCGCAACGACCATCTGCTCTCAAGCTCCCTGCCAGCTAGAGGATAGTCCTGTCAGGGCGACGCCTGTGAAGAAAGGCGTCCGCCAAGGTGCCTTAATCATCCAGCGCAGAGGACAGGCAAGGGCAGAAGGGATTTTTTTTTTTAAAAGAGGTCTCGTCTTCGAGTCTCGTGGCGCCGCTCTAACCCGAGACGTGGCGCTCACTCGTGATGTTAATGCTGTTCGTGGAATAAGCTGAGTGTACATTTATCAGAGTTGAGTTGTAGCAGCCACACAGCTGGCAACAAAGTTATTATCCACTCAGCCACGATGGGAGAAGCTGCTTCGTGAAAAGGTTAATGTCATTTTAGAGCCGGCCAGGGTGTGTGGTGGTGGGCGGCTGACCACCTGTTCAGCTCTAGAGGTGGTCTCACGCAGCAGCAAATATTGGATGGTGGAACCATTTCATACAATTAAAAATAAATTGTGTGTGAGATAGGGCCAGGGTTCGTACTGTCATGGAAAACCTGGAAAAGTTATGACATTTTAAAATGGTCATTTCCAGGCCTGAAAAAGTCATGGAAAAGACATAAATCATAAACGTTTGGGAAAAGTCATGGAAATTTGTTATAATCACATGTTCATTTACGCCGATTTTGAAATAATTAATATGTTTTTTATAGAAAAATATAAGGCGGCGTACGCTCTCCATACGTACAATTTTCTAAATATTTCATATTTTTACCGAGATTTCAATTTGGTCATGGAAATTTGGTTTAAAGTCATGGAAAAGTCATGGAAAAGTCATGGAAATCCATCGGTGAAAATGTGTAAGAACCCTGGCCAGGATTCGTACACATGTTGATCGATGGATTTCCAGGACTTTTCCAGGAATTTAAACCAAATTTCCATGATCAAACTGAAATCTTGGTGTGTACATGAAAACTTTTTGAAAATGTATTATTCAAACAATGAGAATTACAAAGCATACAATATACCTTTAATGAAACAAATGAATGAGAGACAATAGTTTGATTAAAAGAATAAATATGACTATGCATGTTTATTCTTAGAAACACTTAATATAAATGTTTATTCTTTTAATCAAACTATTATCCTTTATGTGCAAATCGGTTTGGACTTGGCCTATGCCGGCTTATAATTTGAGAGTCTTCCTTTCAAAAACATATGAATTATTTTAAACTTGACGTAAATGAACATGTGAATATAACAAATTTCCATGACTTTTTTTATGATTTAAGTTTTTTCCATGACTGTTCCAGGCCTGGAAATGACCATTTTAAAATTCCATGACTTTTCCAGGTTTTCCATGACCGTACGAATTCTGTAGGACACGTAGCTTTCGTCGGCTTGTTTCCAGGGAACATTTCTCTTGTTTTCTTGTTGATCTCCTCCTCATATTTTCTTCAGAAACGACCCATCGGACTACAGTTGTGAGTTTCGCCTCTCGGATTAATCACAGCTAATCTGAGCAGCGTTGGGCCTTCAACAAACCCAGAGCTTCTTCTCTCAACATGAACACTAGCTGGTGCACAGTGAGCGGGAAAAGATACTCAGAGCCCACAGCTTGAATCCGATTTGTCATCTGGATAGAATTAATTTCCCACTGGGAAGAAACTCATTATTTTCTGACTTTATCTGAGTCCTGACCTCTGGAACGCTCTCAGGAACATTATTGGTTTGAGCCCATGGTCCCTTGTCTTTTTTCCTCAGCGTGACATGGATGACCCTAAACGGCAATAAGAAACATGACTAGTGAGGGCACAGTTCAGGTAAACGAATGGATACACGAAGCTGGACCGCAGATGAGAGTCCGATTCACAATGAATGCCCTATTGATCGATCACAGGCTACATTACAGCTTTTTCTCACTTGATGAATGGTGAATGGAATCTGAGATTGTATTGATAAGAAATGACTAATGGTCAGAAAACATCTTGTTTTTTTATGGTGTTATAATGTCGATTTTTTTATAGATAGTAAATCATCCGTAACATTGGAAGTGAATAATGTTAACATAAAATGAAATATACAATTATTACACAAGTAAGATAATATGAATACAAACATTATATTAATACTAAATAATAATCAATAATAGATGTCCAAAGACTGCAACAGGGAAACAATGTTGACCGTTTACGTTTATTGGTAATGATATGAAGATGTGTTTACAGTCAGACGCTATTTTCCAGTCTGGGTTTTAAAACTCTCTCAAGGGTGTCAATTGCATTCCCCTTCACATTGTTGGTTTCAGCTATAGAGTTCCAGAGATATGACATTGAGAGGGTTAATATTGAGATAATCCATTTGGAAATATGAAGTCTTATCTTAGATCATGATTATGTGACTTTTGATCACTAAATTATCATTTAGAGATACAAAGTTAAGGAAACTAAGGCTGAATTTACCTATTAAAGTTACTTCAGTCAGACCTTGGTAACATCTATTTAAAAACATGTACATTCTTGGATCCGCTTGAACATATTAGATACAAAGCTCGGCCAACATCCAAACCCATCTATTCAATTCTATTCAATTAAATTAAATTCAGTTTTTTTGTATAGCCCAATTTCACAAATTACAAATTAGTCGGAATGCTTTACAATCTGTACACATAGACCCAAAACCTCACATCGGAGATCTAATTCTTTTTACATCCAACACATCTGTCTTCCAAGATCAAACATGCGTCTTTCCTTTAGTCATCTTTTGCATGTGTTGACCTCTTCTTACATATATTGAACACTTTGATAAGACATACTTCTTTTCTCCTGTGTCACAGTTTAATTTCGTCGGGAAGCTGCTGGGACCACGGGGAAATTCCATGAAACGATTACAAGAGGAGACTGGAGTGAAGATGTCCATCCTCGGCAAAGGGTCCATGAGGGATAAAGGCAAGGTGAGATATTGATTTGATATGGATATTTACAGAAGGAAATTCCAGCAAAGGCGCAGAGGAATATTCTAACCAGCAACATCTGAGCTTTAAGTGAGATGGATAACACCCAGATTAAAATGAATAGCTTTCAGTTGACAAACATATGTAGGAGAAAACAGGAGTGTGTGTCTGCACGTTGTTTAATAGCTATTCTGTAAAAGTCAATTAGGAATGCAAAGTAATGAATTTCTTTGCCAAAGTCATTAATCCTGCTGACTTGCGGTCCCCTGGAGGCAAACTTATCCGAGCGTGTCCACAGTCTGCTGGATCTGATGTTCACGCTCCTAACAGGTCTCAGCGCCGCTCTAGAGTTACAGAGCTCAGATTCAGACGTCTCAACATGACGAAACACTTGCAGTGTTACCGCCTCTTCGGTGAAACCGGAGCTTGGAATCAATAAGTCAAGGGAATGTTGAGCGTAAAACATCGCAGAGGCTGCAACAACTACTTTAAAACGGCTATAACAATATTTTTACAATAAAAAAAGTTTCAAATAACAACGGGAAAGAGTTCCCCTGTGAAACGTCCACCTGGATACGCAGCTCCCGTTGGCTTCACAGAGGGTTATAGTACCTCGTTTCAGCTCATTGTTTAGCAGTAACTTAACAGATTTCTCCTTTAGGATTAGTTAGAGACCCGAAGCAGAGCTAAAAGAGACAGCACCTGTTAATCAGGCGGCGGAAACGCAGCTCGGAATATGCTGTTGATGCTTCGATGTTGCGTTCACAACTCGTTTCAGCTGTCCCCCGGCGGCCATAATATCAGTTA
Organism: Liparis tanakae; assembly: GCA_036178185.1. Classification (NCBI taxonomy): domain Eukaryota; kingdom Metazoa; phylum Chordata; class Actinopteri; order Perciformes; family Liparidae; genus Liparis; species Liparis tanakae. Next base: position 18,453,805 of record CM070100.1, read on the forward strand.
TTGCAGGATTAAACACATGAGTGTGGTTCTTGTGGTCATTTTTACTTATTAAAGGCAGCTTATAAATGCAAAGTAATGAATTATTAAATATTAAAGGTAGTTTAGTAGAGAAAATAATCTCACATCACTGCCTAATTAGCTACTCTGGAGTTTGTCCATTAAATTTACTTGAGGAGCTAATTATGCATTTTAGTTATTCCCAGCTTTGACACTTTGTAAAGCTAAATATAACAATTTCTCTCAAAAGTAAGGAACACCATTTTAATTGATGAATAAGTGAGATGAAAAGTTCCTTCTAGACTTTTGAGACAGCATCTTTATCAGATGGAGTAGCCGCAGTTCCTACGTGTGTCTACAGTAAGTGCACTAACAAAGTAAAGTAAAACTGAAGTAAGAACCTTTTACTGTACTTTATAATGTAGTTATATATCAGAATTTATTTGTAGTGCCTGTAAAAAAAGCTTTATGTCAGGGGTGTCAAACTTATTTTCACCGCGGGCCACATCAGCATCACGGCTGACCTCTTAAAGGGCCGGAAACACTTTAGAAGCTCCTCGAACATATTGTTAAATAACTCTCTTTGCATTTGATTATTGTTTATTTGAGTGTAGACAAATTGTAGATAAGAACATTTCTCTAATATTACAACATAAATCCATTTGATTTGAAACCTTCAAAATAAAAGCAGGGGAAATTTTGCTTCAATTTCTTTAAGAAAAGCTTTCAGGGGCCACTTAAAATGATGCGGCGGGCCGGATTTGGCTGTGCTTTATGTAATCTTCTGGATGACTAAGCTTTTATATGACATCTTATTAAAGCACCATATTTTTTTACCAACTGTGAAGCTTCAGAGTTAGAAATTACCGGTAAAACGTTTATTGCGAACATTTCCATTTTGAACTAATTGTGAGGCAGAAAGTCCATCCTCAGACAAAGGCCAAAGGTAGTGAGTTTTCTTCACCATCCCATTTCTGAATGCACCTTGGCCGGAGTGAGAGCTCATTTAAAACGTTGGCTTCCTGCCACTAAGTCAAATCATTTGACTTGTGTGCTGCATTAACTTGCGTGTGTAGAATTTAATGAAGAGGTGGACTAACTGTGTGCAAAATAACAGTCGACTTGCATGCTTGCAGTGATTTTGGTTGTGACATTGCACCGTACAGCAAGCACGATGAGTTAGCATCCGGCTGCGTTACGAAGTCTGAAGGACACTGATGAGACCGACACCTAAAGGTCTGCCGCTCTTGCCGGCTGGTTTACGAGGCAGCGCGGTTCTCACGTAGCAGGAGTCTCATTACGAGCTCACACATCTGCCAGCTCACCCAGTTCGTCGGTAGGGTGCATTTGTCTTTCCATAAGTTAATTTCTCATGTTTGGGAGTTTGCGTTAGAGCAGCCCACTCACACACACATCACACCATATGGTTTCTATAACACCTTGAGAGAGTTCTCTATCCACCCTTCTTCTAGAAACAAAACACGGCAAAGTTTTAGAGGGATTATTATATCTGAGTTCCTAAAGTAGCAGTGCAGATATACAATATTGACTGATTATAACAGGTGTATAGCTCTCTCTCTCTCTCTCTCTCTCTCTCTCTCTCTCTCTCTCTCTCTGTCAGAGACACGATCCTCCACCCACAAGCACCTTTCGATTTGATCCATCGTGACTCTGACAGTGGATGTGAAGCCTGCTGAAATTTGAGAAGTGATTTTTTTAATTTCTACTTGAGGGTGATGCAAGGACACAAGTTTGAACCATAATGGCTGGATGAGTGGCACTCTCGCCTCTCTTTACAGCCCCCTTCATGGTTTCTTTGAGCAAAGCACTCAACACCCAATTGTTCCAGACCAGGATTAATGAAAGCACGTTCAAAGAAATATATATTCTTTTTAACACAGTTAGGACTGGCTCCAATTCATATTTCAGAACGTTACATCTTTTGAGCCAGTGTGAAGCCCCAGGCAGCGGCCCCTCATGAGGAGCTGGGATGGACACCTTTTGTTTACTCGCTTTATTAATCCTGCATATCCAAACTGAACACCTCATTGCATTCTTAATTTTTCTCTTTTTTTTACCATCCTGTGGAGCTCTGTTGCTGTAAGGAAGGAATCATGCAACTGAACACACAAGGAGCTTCAATAAAACATGAATCCAGCAATACGAAAAGTTCAGAGAAATGTTCTTTAATGTGTGACATTAATCATGTTTTCAATTTGCAACGTTTGTAAAATATTGTGTTTTTGTTTGGGAATTTTTTAATTAGTAGCAATTAGATGAAGGGAATCTGGAAACATGGGCAAACAACTTCTCAATTTGAATGTTCCTTAGAAGTTCAGAGCCTAATCTGAATGTAGAAACAGAAACGGCACTGCATCTGCTGTTTGCCTCCATCGTTTCTCTTTCCTTTCTCTCGGCAGAGGGATCTCCGAGTGTCTGCTTTTATTGATCAAACATGTCATTCCTTACCTCTACCAGGGCTCCTTGCTTTGTTTGTCCTGCTGGCACACCTGACGTGGATCAGCTCAGCCTGTGCTTGTACTGGCTGATGAGCCAGCATCTCCTCTGTTCACAAACTTATAAAGCATAGAGCATGCACGTTCTGAATAACAACACTAATTAATTAATGTTTAATTTAATCAGCTATATCAAGCTCAATCAAACTGGATCCCCCGGATTTCCTTTTATATGCGGTGAGACCTTCAGGGAAATGGGAAATGACAGACACCAACAATGCCACCTGGGGCCTTGCATCCTAAGAAAGTTTCCAACTCAAATATATAAATTAATTGTAAGGACACTACCATTATTAGGCCAGAGATGTGTTTTAGAAGAATAAAAAACAACGTCTATTGCAAGAAATTAAGATGATTTAAAACAAAACAATTAAAAGCCTAAAACATGCAAAAACTAGAACGGGCACTCGGTAGAGCGCATACCTTCACATATCACAAGATTGGGCATTGAATTATGAATATTTTGGCATTAATTTCATGCGATTCGGTTTAATACTTTTTGAGTAATGCGAGTAACACGCATACAGATAAATAAATAAATAAATGCACAGCGATCAAAACATAACCTTCCGCATTTTCAATGCGAAGGTAACATGAGGGCAAACTCGCCCTCATATTTTGTGGACTGGTCCATATAGAGGCTGCTGCAGCAATATTATTTCACGCCCACGCATTTGAACGCATGTAAACGCATGTTCACCCATGACGTGGCTATCTTTTCCGAGCTGCAGTTTCTGAACACTGCAGGAGTTTATCATGTATAATAAATGTATCAAGTCACAGAACAGCCCTGGAAGAGTCTGCAGGAAGCAAGAGACGGACTGGCAGCTGGGTTAGCAGGACCGACAGACAGCAGACAGACGGACTGCAAGTCACAGCGGCTTAAGTGTTATTTGCTGATATCAGAGAGGCGAGAACGCCGGTCTACCTAATTGCTGTTACTCCAATTCACTCTTTTGGTGTTTCTTTATCTTTTTTCACTGCATCATGTTATCAAAGTTGTGAACATTGACACCCGCTTTGACAAGAGGGGAGGCGGGGCCCAACGCAACTTGCATAGTGAGCGTAGAGGGATGCCTGGTCCGTGTCAAGCTCTCTTGTGGGATGCTTCAGGTGCTCTTCATGGGGACCTTTGGTTGCCACAGGGCCCTCAGAAGCCGCGTAGTTCGCCTATGCCCCTGCCTGGCTCTGACACAAGCCCTCTTCAATCTGTATGTGATAGCAATTTCCGATAACACGGCATCATTTCCTTCTGAAGGGCGCTATCGGCGTCGTTTTTTTCTACTTGATTTTTCCTCAAATCCATTTGGGCACAAGCGGCCACAAATGTATGACTTGAACTGTTTGCCATGTCTGAGCCACAAGATGTCAAACCATTAAAATATTTCCGGGAGCTGTTATGAAGTCGAGTCTGCAGAGCTGTCTTCACAACAAATCACAAAATGCAATTTCTATCGGGGCAAAGAAAATACCGAACGGCGCCCCGATGCCGGAGTCTATGACCACGCTGTACTCGCTGGTCTGTTAGTCGATTCCTGTAGTTGTCAGATGATCTGTAATCCTTCTCTCAAAGTCAAGTTATTTCTTATGTGTGTGAGAAAAAGGCGTCTTCCTCTCGATGAATGTGGTGACTACTTGAGTAACTCTTGTTTTGAGCTAAATCATAAGAGGTGCATATGATAAAGGCACCTTGTGATATCTCGTTATTTAAAATTATTGGCCTTTTTTTAGTTAAATGTTGATGTTTAACCAAGCTATAGGGGTGGCAATGTCTCTCTTAGTTAGTTAGTGGGGCAGGGAAATACCTAAACAATCATTAGATGGATTGTTATGAACTTTTGTGCAGACATTCATTATTACTGAGAGCATGCTGACATCAGCATTTAGCTCACAGCACTGCTGTGCCTAAGTATCATCATCACATGCATTATCAGTTGAAACAGAAGTTGGTCCAAACTGTCTCGAGTCATTAATCATTATCAAACGTTAAATGTACATATAATTAAATGACAAATGTATATTTTATCCAATATAGATTTAGTTATAATACAATATAATACAATATATATATATATATATATATATATATATATATATATATATAGTGAAGATAAAATCAACAGGTCATAATGGAACACTATAAAGAAAATTGACTTCCAAAAAAATACTTGATGACACGTGAGCACGTGAATGTTTTACAAAAGCAAAGTTACATCACGTTAATCCAAACAATTACAATTACCACCATATTATAATGTTATTTAACATGTATTTTGGATTACAGTTTAAATCCTTCACTTGCTCTCTTTTTTTTCACAGGAAGAAGAATTAAGGAAAAGCGGGGAGGCCAAACACAACCATCTGAGTAACGATCTCCATGTTTTGATTGAAGTCTTCGCTCCACCCGGAGAGGCCTATTCACGCATGAGTCACGCTTTGGAGGAGATCAAAAAATTCCTCGTTCCAGTAAGTTTGATCTTTTTTTATTAATTGGCATGTGGTATATGAACGACATGATTGCTGACTTGATTATTTCCCCACCCGGCTTACAGACACAAAGTGATTACAGTATCCAGGGTGTGTGAAGATCTGTGTAAAGTCACCCGTTTTATAACCGCTACCCAACACTGCTTTTCCTCATTTACAAATACAACATTATGTATTTAGCCATTAAAATGCATTATGGGAAAACAACCTGCAAGACTCCATCAACTTATAGCACAGAGAACTATGGCATTAATTAATTGTATGTCATTTTATTTCCTCTTGCTGATTTCAAGCTGTAAATGTTCTAATTAGTCTACACACATAATTAGCTGTAATGAAAAAAAAAACAGTGCACACATTCGATAAGCACAGACAGTTAAGGCCGGCCAAAAGTTTATTTCGTGATAATTATACATGGTGACAAAAGGAAGATTTAACTAAGTGACAAAAGCCCTGTTAAAGCATCCAATGCTGGTTTATTATTCCGAATGTTGAGGGGGAAAAACATCAATTTAAGTTACGTTCTGCTGCATAATCAAATCTTACATTTGCTTTTTATTGCATCATGAAACTCCAGAATATTAATTGACGTTCGAAAAGGGGAAAACATCCCCGTTCCCCTAAAATCAGCTTACCATGCCCACACGTCAATAACAAACATAAAAAATAACGACCATACCATCTATTTCATAGCACATGCTTGCTGCTTTAGGGATATTATGGATTTGCAAATAAACTGCACATAATGCAACACAACAGGCATCTGTCTGTATCCATAGTGACAGATGTTTGCTGCCTCTGGTGGAAAGTGGAAAGTGCTTCCTGCTGTTTCTTGTTTTTATGACTTCACTGTAGGAGTGGGGATGGTTGCTGTGTTATCAGATTGATACTTCAAGTGAATTGCTATTGGGGAGTGGTTTGGTTAAAAATAATGAGCATGGGTTCACTAATGTGTTGTTTATTCAACTTCTAAATTCTTATTTTCCCCAAAGACAAAAAATGTTTAGAAATGTCTTCATTTGATCAATTTATAAGGAACTGCAACAATTTTACATGTCAAAGATTTTTTTTTAAGTATTTGACATTATTATTTTATAATATTTTTTTTTGGCTAAGCATGTGAAATGTAGACCGACCAAATACAAGTTGGCCAAAGAGGAAAGACTTTTATGTCTTTATGTCTTTATGACTTTTATATTATGAAATAAATTTATGATCCTGCTAAAAATGTGATTCCTGATTCGAGCAGACTGGTGTGCAACACTCCTGCTTTTCTCTGCCATCAGGAAAACTATAGCAGCGCTCCAGAGGACAATGTACCCCTGCCAGTGTGACATTATGCTCCAGAAACCAAACTCAGGTCAAAGTACATTTACACTGCTGGCTGCAGCCGACAATCCAAGGCCACATTTACACATAGTCAGTATTTACAGAAACAAATATTTCTGCCCCTCCGTTTTCAAAAATAACATTGTACACACAAGGTTGTTTTCAAAAGAGTTTCTGTTTATATGAACCCGCATAAATACGTCGTCCGCATAGGATGCTCACATGACGTGAAGCATTTCTAGTCTCATACTGTGACATTTGACCACCGAAAACTCTGTTTGACCTCGTTCACACGCAAACACAAAAACAGAGTTTTCAGAAATCTCCACTTTGGCCGTAGTTTCTAGAAAGGATCGTAGACAGGGACTAACGAGGGAATGGGCAACAGGTGAGATGGGCATGAAGACCAGGTGAAGGTAATGAGGGACTAACGAGGTGATCAGAGGCAGGTGAAGGGAGTTGGACTAACGAGATGGGAAGCAGGATCTGGAATGACGTGAGAGTTACGCCACATTTACACATAGCAGGGTATTTACTGAAACAAATATTTCTGCCCCTCCGTTTTCAAAAATAACATTGTACACACAAGGTCGTTTTCAAAAAAGTTTCTGTTTATATGAACCCGCATAAATACGCCGTCCGCATACGTCCGCATAGGATGCTCATGTGACGTGAAGCATCTTTAGTCGCATACTGTGACGTTTGACAACCTAAAACTCTGTTTGACCTCGTTCACACGCAAACACAAAAACAGAGTTTTCAGAAATCTCCACTTTGGCCAGAGTTTTTAGAAAGGATCGTTTTCCGTCATAAAACCTCTGTTTTTGTGTAAATGAAAGGCCAAAACGCATGAAAATATATGCATTTTCCCATTGTGTAAACGGGGTTCTAAGTCATACCACAGGTTGTGGTTGTGGTTGTGGATTTGTGGTGCATTCATTTCTTCCCTTCATCTTTCCTCTCACATATCTGAACAAAAAACTCAAATAATCATTTTAATGTGCAAGCCCCCGTGATGTCTGAGATGCAATATGTCTTTACTAAAACCTGACCTCATATCAAAAAAACAACAAGATATATTTTATTGTTTTCTGCTATGTAAAACCTTCTGCTATAAATAACAATTCTTTAAAAAAGCACAATCACATGAATCATTAGCGTGTTATTCATTTAGTCTTGAGCAAGAATTTAACACACGGGACGCCAAGAAGTCTGACTGAGCTTTATCGCTCGCTGAAGCGACTGAGGAGAAAGCGGGAGCCCTCAGATCTGCCGTGAAACTAAATCTGACTGCAGAAAGCCTGTCAGTGCTGTCAGCTCACACTTATGCAAACAGGAACCTAATCAGTGGAATACAGTATTTGCAGGGTGAGAGCGAGAGCCACCGGAGAAGGACGGGAGCTTCTGCTCTCGGCTGGATGAGCTCGTTGCCTTCATCTTGGGCCAAGAGAGGCAGTGGAGAGAGGGAGCGGGATGTGTGGTATTAATTTGATTTCAAGACAAAAACAGAAATATACATGCTATTAACGCCGTCTGTCTTGTGTTTGAATTAAATGTAATCTGTTACATCCATATGATTGCTAAGAAAGAGCCTGAGCACCAACCAGATGGGCCAGAGTCACACTTGTAGCTTATGTTCTGCAAAGATCCAGACAGTGTTGAGTTCACATTAAAAGAGTTTGACATGAGAAGGAATAAACTTTTCCCTGGGCATTGGTTGTAGATTTTGTTCTAATATATGTATATTTATATATACATAAATCATTCCGGATTGACTACAAAGTCCTACTACTTACCGATGAATGCAGAAATGGACATGCACCACTTTTAGTTGACTTTTATGACTTGTTTCAAATATTCCTTTTTTTATCATAGTTACCTTTGCATTGAAAATGCGGAAGGTTATGTTTCGATCGCCGTGTATTTATTTATTTATGTATTCATTTATTTATTTGTATGCGTGTCCCTCGCATAACAAAACAAGTTTTAAGCCGACTCGCATGAAATTTGGTGGGATGATTGGTTATTATCCGGGGACCATTTGATTAGATTTTGGGATCAATCGGGTCAAAGGTCTAGGTCAAGGTCCTGGAAAGGTCAACATCTTCTTTTTTACCATGTCCTCATCGCTCAGTTAATTTGTTTGTATGTTTTTTAATCTCGAGGGATTTTTTGGCTGCAATAGCTAGACCAGTGTCCTCGTATTGTATTTTATATATTGTTATTGTATTTGTGTTTGTTGTTTTATGGACCCATGAGTCTGGAATAAAGTGGCGGCGGCCACAAGCTAACCATCGCCACGCACACATGCACCGACAGCACGCGTGGCGGGCTAAGTCGACAAAGCAAGGAGAAGCTCGGGCTACAGACTCGGAGAGAAAGAGATTTATTTCCCCCTCAGGTTGACATATTACTCCACTATATCTTTACATAGCCAACATTGTTTGCTGCGATTTTAATGATCTCAATGTTCTCTATTTGGAAGTTGACACAGATTCAATAATCTTTGGGGAATTTCAACAAAATTATCGTGCCAGGCTGTCATCGCTGCAATATGAGTGAATATTTGTAAAAACCATGTGTCCCTGTCAGTTTTGCTGCGTGCCCGCTGAGAGCGGGAACGCGATGCATCGCACTCTTGTCAATTCTGCCTGTCCAGTATTGCAGACGCGACACTGTGAGAGATTTTCTTATCAGCTGATCAAACACCAGATACATTTCAACACACATTTTTGTAGCCGTTGGATATTGTAATTGGTTCCCTCACATCAGCATAACTCTGAATTCATCAATATGCCGTCTATCACCAGGGAATTCTCAGCTATTCTGACACGCACATGTACGACATCTTCATATGTGAGGCTAGCAATCTCATTATCAAACAGTCCTTTTTGCTTACTGATCAACAAAAACTGGGACCCCACTGACTCAGACTCTTACATCCCCAGGGTAATTACATACGTTTACACAGCCAACACTTCACTTGTCAATAATCCTTTACAGATTCTAATTTTAGTAATAAAATAAAGGCCCCAAGTCTGATTAAAAAACCTGGATTGATTTGATGTCTTTGTTTGTTGATCTATTTTAAATGTTGATGGAGGTATGTATTGACTCAGTACAATCACATCACTAGATGTCTTCAGGTCTCTGAGGAGATCAACATTTTTTTTCATTGAGATTGATTTTTCAAAATGTTGAATTTTTGTAGTAGGTGTAGATACACATCGCCGTTCTTCGTGTGCCTCTGTGAAGGGCGTCGTCTGTGTTGAAGGTCCTGCATGGTCAGAGTTAATCCCAGTGAGCAAACAGTCTGACCCCAGAAGTCTCAGCAGGGGGTTTATCAACTCGTGGTAACACCTCTGTCACCAGTCAACTTGTACAAGCTCTGGCAGATTTGTTGTGCTTTGGATAAGCTGTAACTTTCCAATTAACCCTCCTGTTACCTTCAAATGTACTAACATCTTTTACCCGTGCATTAAAAAACCTCCAGAAAATTATTAGAATTAATATTGTTTCCTAAGTTTAAGTGTCAGGTACTTTATGCTTGTTTGTTGACTACCTAAACAGCCCTTTAAATAAATAAAAATGTTGATATTTCTTACACTACCGTTCAAAAGTTTGGTGGTCACCAAGACAATCTTGTGTTTTCCATGAAAACTCACACTTTTATTTTTCAAATAAATTGCAAAATGAATATAAAATATAGTCAAGACATTGATAAAGTTATAAATAATGATTTTTATTGCAAATATTAATGTTGTTCTTCAAACTTGTGGCTCAAAGGAAGGACAGTTTTATAGCTTCTCTCACTGTTTTCAGCTGCGCTCACATAAAAAGGTTTTTCAAGGGTTTTCTACCCCTCCGTTAGTCTTCTTCTAATAATAATAATAATACATAACATTTATACTGCGCTTTTCATAGTACTCAAAGACACTTCTAAGGCGATAACACAATGTACCATTAGAACACTGGAGACGGGCCTCTACACACCTCTGGGGAGATTTCATTACACACCAGAGAATGTGTCAACGGTTTTTGAAATCTACCACAAGTATTTGAAGTATTTCTCTAAATCTGTTCATCCCATGGTCCCTATATGACACACATCCTGTTACTATAAAATAACCGAACTGTGAAAATAAGTCAAATAATGATGTTGGGTGTGCCGTGCAATGTGTATGAATAAGCAAGTTTACAACTTTACTGGTCACACATAATAATGGAATTCTAAAAATAGGCTTTTGTTTAACATCTGATTACATCCAATGACAAACATGCAAATCACAGAGTGGGCAAACACTCTGCTGTGATATCCTCACGACTTAGTGGGGTGTATGTAGGCTTGTAGATATATAATGGGAATACACTGAGTGGCATGAAAAGAAGGTATTAAAGCAAATAAAGGGTGACACAATTCACCAAAACCCGAGATTATAGTGTGTGAGCTGTAATCTCCCTCGAATAGAGAATGTATCAATGCACTCCACGCAGAACGATACCTCATGAATTAATGTTACGTTACATTTAGCTGACGGTTTTATACAAAGCGACTTACAATCATGTTACATTTCATACACCGTAGAATTTGGAGGGCACGTCGACCATGGTGGGGATTGAACCACCAACCCTTAGACAAAAAGACTGACCTGCTAATCCCTAATCCACAGTCGCCCCAGTGCAGTTAATTTACTGGTTGAATTAACGGTATCCCAAAGATGTCATTCATTCCATGTTGAAAAGATTCATATAGACCAGGAGCATTGTTTTCAACTATTAAACTGTCTCACATTTTTACTTTTAACACAATTGTTGGTCCAACTTTATCTAAAGTGACCACTATTTATTAGCAAATATACTTTATTTTATATTTTCATCCCTGTTTTTTATATTTTATTTTATATTTTATTCTCGTGTGTTTAGTTTATTGGTGCTGCTACTGTGACAACAAATGTCCCCTTGGGGATTAATAACCCTCCTGTTATCTTCAAATTTACTAACATATTTGACCCCAGCAATTAAAACCTCCAGAAAATTATTAGAATTAATATTGTTTCCCAAGTTGTCCCCAATAAATTAGGAAAAGTCATAAAATATGAAGCAAAAAAAAATTAATCGTAATCATATTTCTGGAGACGTTAAACATTGAATGGGGTCAAATTGACCCCAAAAGTCATAGGAGGGATAAAGTATCTATCTATCTATCTATCTATCTATCTATCTATCTATCTATCTATCTATCTATCTATCTATCTATCAAATATCATACGGGAGTTTTTCAGGCTTTCTTGCTCTCATTTCAGTACCTGGCACCCAGTCCTACAGCGAGAAAGACGGTCGGTTGTAGCCTCCGTCGCTTTGTCGTCATTATGAAATAAAATAAATAAAAACAGTTTGTCCGAGGTATCAAATCATGTGGGCTTTGCTGAAGTGTTTCTTAGGAACATGCCTGTTCATCCGTCAGCATGACAAGATAATGAACATTTCTTTGTCCACTCCCTCATCTGCTGCAAACTGATCCGTATACTGTTTGATAACAGGTTGAGGAGAAAAGGGTTCAGAATCACAAGATAACAATGTTCCTTTCAAAGTTGTTGAAACTGTCAATTACCAACTGTGTGTAGACTATATTTTTCTGTTGCTTGAAAGTGAGAAGTAGGTTGTTGTTTTGCTATTTCCTTTTTATGCTCTCGCTCTTCTCAAAATATAGGTTTTGGAAATCTAAAAGTGTTGGTTGTTTTGTCTTCCAGTCACATGGAAGGCAATTTATCAATATTTCCCACGAGTTCTGCAAACCTCTTGACAGAAAATATGTTTTTATCTTTTCCTTAAAAAAAAGAAAATCATACAAAAAGTACTGCCACCAATGGATTCACATCTTTTTTAGGAATATCTATTGATTGTCTTACATCCAGGGTTCGTACGGTCATGGAAAACCTGGAAAAGTCATAGAATTTTAAAATGGTCAATTCCAGGCCTGGAAAAGTTATGGAAAAAACTTAAATCATAAAAGTTTGGGAAAAGTCATGGAAATTTGTTATGATCACGTTTTCATTCACACCAAGTTTGAAATAATTAATATGTACGCTCTCGATACACAAAATGTTCAACATTGTTCATGTTTTTACAGAGATTTCAGTTTGGTCATGGACATTTGGTTTAAAGTCATGGAAAAGTCATGGAAATATCATGGAAATCTATTGGTCAAAATGTGTAAGAACCCCGTACATCACTAATTCCTCCCCTGCATTAAGTCTCCAAACGTAAACCAAAATAAAAAGTTCCTCACAGAGTATTCAACGCTCAGCAACGCCATGTGGTTGTGAAGGTCGTTTTGATCACGTGACATTTGCTTCTGTTTGAAGACACATGTCCTTGTTTTTGAGCCATTCTGTATTTTCTTTCCCGCAGGACTACAATGACGAGATCAGACAGGAGCAACTAAGAGAGCTGTCGCTGCTCAATGGCTCCGACGAGTCGGGCAGAGGGAGGAGCGCACAGGGGAGGAGCGTACGACCAGCAACCACGTCGTCCACGGGGTAAAGTACTCAACACGCTGAGACAAGAAGAGGAGGGCTCGGAGTCTTGTGTGAAGACAATAATAAGGGCATCTTAAAGTCACACATTTCTGAAGGTTACTACTATTATGAAAGACTCTCAAAACCCTTCTGAAACCCTTCTCGTAGACTTTATATTTATTTATTATTATTACCTTATTATTACCGCATTGAAAATGTGGAAGGTAATGTTTTAAGCGGCGTACATTTGTATGCGTGTGTGTGTGCGTGTTATTCGCATAAGTCAAAAAGTATTAAAATGAATCACATACAATTTTGTGGGATGATTGGTTATTATCCAGGAACCATTTGATTAGATTTTGGGATTGATCGGGTCAAAGGTCAAGGTCAAGGTCATGAAACGGTCAAAATCTTCTTTTTACTATAGCACAGTCAATTTATATCTTCATAAGGCAAAGCTCTACCACGTGCACATTCTAGTTATTATTATTATTATTATTATTATTATTATTATTATTATATTTATAAATGGTGTCATCTTTACAGTTGCAATATTAACCTTTCACACTGGTCAGAACTTAAAAGGGCTATTTGTCATCAAAATATCAAATAACCGTTGATATCATACAAAGGTTGAGTAGTTTTACTATTAATCAGTTATGCAATCACTCAAATGTAGTCAAGCCCCATTGGTTATTCACTGCAATACGACACATTATAAACAACATTATGGTATGCAGTTTTGTGAATATTGAATACATGGTTTAATAATGAAGAAGGAAGTCGCCGCCTTCATGGAGAATTTCAGATTAATTAGTTCACTGTCAAACATCTGAATATTAAATATGAAGGTGTTATTCATTCTTACTCCTCCTGATGTAGTTAATAGTTTTAAACAGTATGTCCTTTTCAATTATTTTTCCCCCTCTTCTTCACAACTTAAATATTAGATGATTTCCATGTTTTAAGATGTCATTGTCTGTATCTACCTGAGACATGGCGGCCCCTCAGGAGTAGCCATGCAGGTACAGTTCTCCATCACAGCCTGGTCAGGTAGCACATATGCATGAGCTAAACCCTGCAGTAACATGGGACGCTTACATGTTAAGTCACCACCACTGCCTAGATTTCCCCTTATGGCGCAACAATAAGCGATTATTGTAAATCTCCATGAAAAATATGCACCACTAATTCGAGTGTCTGTATTTTTGGATCACAATGGGCTGCGAGCTAGTGAAGGACGTGCCAGAGGAAAAAAAAATGGTATCCTAGCCCACCTACATTATGCTGCTGTTAAAATGCTAAGTTAGCTGACAATAGATGGATTTTGCTAAATCCACCCTTCAAACCCTGTGGGGTTCATATGGTTCTGCTACTGGACAGTCACGCCTCCATAAAAGAAACAATCCACCCTAAATTCCTCCAACCTGCCCGTGTCCTTTGGCCTTCATTGTCTCTTTACTACAACCGGAGTGCATTGTGAGGCTTCAGGCAGATGGACGGGTAATTTCGGACAAATACAAGCGAGGCACTGCTCCGTCGTGTTATTGGGCATGTTTGGACATGGACAAAGACACAAAGTGACACTCTTGAGCCGTCTGATAATTGCAAGATTAGCGTTTGACTGTATGACATCCAGCGACGGAGCTAACCTCACACATATGCAGCGATGAGAGGGATTTACCTGATTACCTTCGCATTGAAAATGCGGAAGGTAATGTTTTGATCGCCGTGTATTTGTATGTGTGCGTGCGTGCGTGTTATTCGTATAAGTCAAACAGTATTAAACCAAATCGCATAACATTTGGTGGGATGATTGGGTATTATCAGGGGACCATTTGATTGGATTTTTGGATCGATAGGATCAAAGGTCAAGGTCTAGGTCATGAAGAAGGTCAAAATCTTCTTGAATCTCATGAAATCTGGTGGGATGTTAGGTTATTATCCGGGGACTATTTAATTAGATTGTGGGATCGATGGGGGCAAAGGTGAAGGTCTTGGTCATGAAAAGGTCAACATCTTCTTTTTACCATAGCGCGGTACATTTTTATCCAATTAGCATGCAACTAATGCCAACATGTTCATAATACAATGCTCACTCTTGTGATATGCGAAGGTATCCGCTCTACCGAGTGCTTGTTGTAGTTGTTTTATGTCTTCATGTTATTCTCAGATATCACTGCAGCTTGCAATCTCACGGAGTGTATGATTTCTAAAGCAAACTGATGTTGTGTTGTTTCTGCTTGTTTGCTTTGCCAGGGGCCACAGAGGCACAGGAAGGAGTGCAGCCGCGCCTCGGGGGACGGCGCCGGCGACGCACGGCAAACTCCCCGCGGCTGTTTTGACGAGGGAGGGGAAAGCCCTGAGGGCCAGGGGGGCGGCGGGGGGGGCAGGATACAGGCCCCCGCTGTTAGCCGTCACGCATGAACCGTACGACGACTACGTAAGCCCCATCCTCTGCACGCGGTGAAATGAATAGATGATAATAATTTGACTTGAAGCGTTGTGAATCAGACGTGTTTAATCCCCTTACACGTGATCTGGAGGTGTCTCTCTTTACACGGGGCATTTAGGGACTTGAAAAATGAGGGCAAGCAGGAAATTAATTAAATATGTATATTATTTATTTTATTCACTTACTTTGAAAAGCATACCAAAGTTTTTATAATGATTTTGGATCAAAGCCACCCTTAATTTACATCTATACCAGCATTATAAAGTCAACTTGCTTGACTTCAAGGTTGTGGGGGATCTATTAGTAGAAATGGAATATAATATGCATAACTATGTTAGTGTATAATCACACAAAACTAATAACCGCTGTGTTTGCATTAGAATAGAATAAGCCCTTCATATCTACATAAAGAGTGGTTCTTCTTCAAGGAGTCTGCCATGTTACACCGTTTCTACAGTAGCCCAGAACGGACCGACCAAACACGGGCCTTCCTTGTATTTACATTTCGTGAAGGCCATTGTAGTTCTCCAACACAAATGCAAAATTGTGATGACATCAACTACAGTGTGCAAAATGGTGTGATCGTGGCCTTAACCACAGTTTGACTGTATTGAGGGCTGCAATGTATCGTCTTCCAGCTCTATTTGCTGTGACAAGTCTGTCCATCACTTGTCCTGATAGCTACTATTTCGAACTAATGTGCATCTGGAACTTTGCTAAATTATTTTTACTAATTGCATGTTTCGTAGCATATGTTTACTTCAGTGGCTATTGCTTATTACCTTTGCATTGAAAATGCGGAAGGTAATGTTTTGATCGCCGTGTATTTGTATGCGTGCGTGCGTGTTATTCGCATAAGTCAAAAAGTATTAAACCAAATCGCATGAAATTTGGTGGGATGATTTGTTATTATCCGGGGACCATTTGATTATATTTTGGAATTGATCGGTTCAAAGGTCAAGGTCATGAAAAGGTCAAAATCTTCTGTTTACCATAGCGCTGTCCATTTTTATCCAATTGGCATGAAACTAATGCCAAAATGTTCATAATTCAATACCCAATCTTGTGATATGTGAAGGTATGCGCTCTACCGAGTGCCTGTTCTAGTTTCATCTAGTTTGATGTTGGCAAACACAACGGCTGTCAATGTAAATGCAGCTAATGTAGGATGTGATCTTCCATAATGAGGTAAAACGTCCAGTAAAAAAAAAAAATTCTGTTAGACGACAGTCTGAAATAAAAAGGTTAATGCCAGAAAGTATTGACATTCTAATGTCATAAAGTTATCTCTATAAGATAAGCAAACCATTTGGTCACTTTCCTTTCCGTTGGACACATGCAGCTCTGCATTGTGAATCGTTGACTGCTCCATTTATAAGCAAGAAGAGATTCGCAGTACCTTGACCGGTGGTCTAACACATCTTTGTTTACATCCTTTGAAATAATGCTGGAAACCACAAAAAGAAATACTCGGGTTTGAGTTAAAAGTGTGGTCGTCCTCAGATCTCGAGAATATCTCAAGGTCATTTTGAAAAGACGACACACGGCGAGCTCTAAGTTTCATCCAAATGAAAAAAGGCAACGCTTTTTACCAGTCTATTTCCTCAGAGCCTTCCTACTAAGCAAAGCCCCCATGTGTGCTGGCAATTGAAGATTGGGCTGTCTGCATGGGGAAATGCACAAGCGCAGTCTCATTACCAAACCAAATTGAGTTCTGATGTAGATCCTGTATATTCTGAGCAGTAGAAAGCGAGGCATTTCGTCTCTTTGTAATTGGAGGTTGGAAAGAAGGGCGGGAGCGCAGAGACTAGGGGATTATGGAAAGATGAGTTTGTCCTGAACATTTTCTTCCCGCATATCTCACTTTGTTTCTTTTTTCCCCTCCTATATTATGCAATTTCCTTTAAGAATGTTTCCAGAATGTAGCACAACCTCTTTCTACAAAAGGTCCTGCTTTGTTTTCTTTTTCAATCACTGCGCTTACACGATGTTGTACAACCTGCCGAAACACAATCATACATCAGCAGCAATAGATTTCCCTTTGTTGCTACATCCTGTATTTGTCTTTGAGAAACAAACGCACAATAGATGTGTCTTCGTTGCTATATTTTGTATTTGTCTGTTGTAGGGGGAGAAAAAAGCACTGCAGTGTGTCTGGGTATCGCGTACCAGTATATTTCTCCAAAGATTGTTGATCGATGGACTCTGTCAAACTGTCAGTCTGTTCCATAAGAGTGATACTGTGAGAATATCCATATTAATATCTTATCAAGGGTGGTATTGATTTAAAACTTAAATGAAAAGGATGGGGAAGCTGGGAGTAATCATGTATAATTCTTATGCCTCCATGACAGCCTTGGCCAGAGGCATTAGGTTTTCCGATTGTCTGTCTTCATCAGGAATGTCTGGGAGCAATATAGGTATTTCCATTTCTTCATAACAATATATGTTTTCTGGTAATTTAATAAATAGACCAATGAATGCATATGTCCAGCTAGACATTGTCTACGTTTACGTGCATGCACTCAAGTTCAGAGTAATCAAATCAAGACAATACCTTTGATTTGACTACACTGTGGTATTATCATCATTCTGAATCCATTCAGATTTTCGGAGAAAGCTGAGTTCATCACAATATCTCAATATATGATGTAATTACAATATGAATATAAAGAAAGACAGAACCACTTTTCATCTTAAATAATCTCATAGACGTAGCCTGGAGGACACCACTTAGACACTGATTAGATGTTGGAGGTCAAAGGTCACAGACAGTGTGACCCCATGTCTGTCTCATTCTCTGGAATGCCTTCATATCTTCAGATTTGGCGAACTCCAGCCTGGACTCAGGGATGACCAGATGCTGATGGCCAAATGTAAAAGTTCAAGGTCACTGTGACCTCACGTCTGGTCCATTCTCATGAGCGCGATATCTGAGGAACACCTTATGGAAATGTCTACAAATTGACCACAAATGTCCACGAAAAGATGAACGGATTGGGTGGCCAAAGGTCATGGTGACCTCACAATGCCATAACTCCAGAATTGAAATGATACGTGTAACAATTTCCCACAGATGTCTAGGAAATAATTCTGAAGTGAGGATAGTTTCTGACAGTCACGAATACAACAGTGGGGTTATCATTGTACTTGCTTTATAGTTCATACACATTTGGTGTTATCTCTCTCACGGAAATCTCACCTTGCTACATCCTTTACATCAGCACTCTGTTCACCCGGGAGTGAAGTGGTTTTTTCGATGACTCCAGGAAGGGTTTGCCTTTCAGGTGCACAGAGTGCTGCAATACTTCACTTGTCTCTGAAACCATAAAAAAACTGCCTTGCCAACAGCAAAAACAGAGCTGTACTCCTCAGAGTTTTGACATCATACTGTGAAATAATTCAAGTACAAAATGATTGACGTCTTCATTTTTGGTGAAGGTGTTAAAGGATAACACTACAGGTATTTTATCTTTGTTTTTGTTTTTCAACGAATTCCATTAAACAAAAACAAGTTAAGACTTAAAAAGTGTTGCCTGTGTAGCCGAAGCCTGATTCATCTCATCCCTCAGTGCCATCGAGCTTCAGAGTAGGGCTCGGTCAATTGGTCGACGTAATCGATGTCATTGATTAGACGAATACATCAATTTGCATAAGCTGCCTCGTCAAGTCGCAGGAATGGCTTTGCCGGTTCGAAGCATGCAGCTAACTTGCTGGTGCAGAGTCCTCTAAGCGTGGCAGTGTTGGACACAGAGACCCAACAATGTGGCGATAGGAACTATATGTAAACTCAATACAACTTCTGAATGGGAAACCAACCCAGAGTGCATACTGGTCCTTTCTGAGCAGCAATGAGACATTTCAATGAAATCAGTTTAAAGGGGATATATTATGAAAATTCCACTTTTTTTGTTCTTCTATACGTTAATGTGGGTATCTGGCATGTCTCCCAACACACAAACGCTGGGGTAAAAAACTCACATGGTTTGTTGTGGCTCCTCTGTGTCAGAAACGATATGCTTAAGTGCGTCGAATGGGATCACCACCAATGTCTACGTAGATGTTGGCATTGGAACGCCCCACCGCCACTCAACCCCCCAGTTTAGAGACGGTTCAGTGACCTGGCGCCATAAGTTAGGGTGACCAGATGTCCGGTTTCCCCCGGACATGTCCTGTTTTTGAGACCTAAAGAATGCGTCCGGCAGGGATTCCAAAAACGTCCGGGATTTTGCTTCGTCGGAAATTTGTGTTTCTCTGGGTTTTCACAAACTAGTATTTACCCCTGACACGTTTTGGAAATGGTATCTCCCTTACGTTCCACCTTCTTGCGCGAGCTCTGGCGGTATAGAGAACAGTCATTGGTCGACCCATCTCAGGGTTGCCAGATACACGATAATTACCTTCCAAATAATACAACCATTTTGAGCCTTTGGTACGATACTTCACCATCTCCAATCTGGCAACACGGAGCACCTCGCCCACTCAGAACAGGTCAATCTGCGGGGAGGTGTTTTTGACAGGGTAAAAAGGCTGTTTGAAATTATTCTTGTGGTATTTTGACCAAAATATTTTACAAACATTACATTAAGACCCCAAGGAACCAGATCAGCTTGTGGAAAAATGGGCATAATATGTCCCCTTTAAATAACTATGTAAAAAAATGAAAGGGGAGATTAAAGATGTGATTGATGGCATGGTGTATGGACTGGGACCATGGCCTCAGTTTAATGTTAAAGATCAAATCCCATCTGGATCAAATCTTATCTTTTAATGTCGGAGCAGAAGATAGAAGAGAAGACTCTGGAGAGCGATGCAGGATTCTGTCCCTGACAGCAGACCATGAATTGTACAATTTGCTGGTAGAAATTGAAACGCATAGCGTGGTTTTTTAAACCTGAGCCCTGCAACCATACCGCGGCAGTGTGAGAAATGCCATAATGTGATTAAACACAGAGCTTGGGGAGGCTTTGAAGAAGAAAAAAATCTAATCTATCTACTGTGGAAAAAGCAAAAGGACACCCGTTTGAAATGTGGTAAAAATTCTCCCCATATCATCTGTTTTGTGAACATAAAAGATGCGTGAGATCCTGTATATATCTTAAAGGAGAGTGGTGCTGAGACCACCTTTATGCACATCTGCTGTAATTGCTTTATAACAATGGGTTCAGATACACTGCTGAGTTCACGTTTGTTAGATTAATTATGTAAATTGTCCATGAAGAACTCTCCTGTTTTTTAAAAATAGATGTACTGTATGACACACACTTCCACTTGATTATTTAAAAGAAGAAAAACTCTGGTAGTGGCAGTTTTATCAACAGAGACTGAAGCTCAGTGTGAGGGAAGTAGAACAATATCACCTACAATATCTCATATTTGAACATTGAGAAGTCATTGTATTTTTTCTACTTTCCTGAGCCAATGTGATGAATATTATATTGTTTAATTGACTATTCTTGAACGCTAAAAGATCAATCTAAATTATTACATGCGCCCATTTCTCAAATTTAAACATGACACAGAAATATACAAAATGTTGGGGTCACTTAGAAATGTCTTTATTTTTCAAAGAAAAGCATGTTTTTTGAATGAAGATAACATTAAATTATTAAGAAATGTACTCTATACATTTATAACGTGGTAAATTACTGTTCTAGGTTGAAAAATCAGTTTTAATCAAATTAAATATCTACACGGTTGTATAGAGGCCCATCTCTATTGTTCTAATGGCACATTGTGTTATCGCCTTAGAAGATTAACGGAGGGGTAGAATAAAAAAACAAACACGTTTGTTATGTTAGCACAGCTGAAAACAGTTATGCTGGTCAGAGAAGCTTTTCAACTGGCCTTCCTTTTGAGCTTGAAGTCTGAAGAACACAATTCATATTTAAAATTCATATTATTTCTAACCTTGTCGATGTATTTACTATATTTTCTATTCATTTTGCAATTCATTGGATAAATAAAAGTGAGTTTTCATGGAAAACACGAAATTGTCTCGTTGGGTGACCCCAAACTTTTGAACGGTAGTGTATATTTCCAACTAAACTCATATGCGTTTAACCGACAACGAAAGGTTCATGCTGATTGAATTTGCAGGTAAGCAGTGAAGAGCAGCATCTATTCACTGAGACAAAAGGCTGCGAATCCCATTTTCTTCCCTATTCTGCCGTGTGGAGAGGCTGCTCCCCAAGTAGATCAGTCACTGTCAGGGGACACACAGGTTGTCAATTGATAATGAAGCACAGTGCTAAGGGCCTTTAGGTTCTCGCTGTCCTAATTACACTGAGCGAACACTCTCCACCCTTATGTTAACATTTGATTTATTTCCTCCGCCTTGTTAAAAGGGACCGTTGTTAATTGTTTTTACAGATGAGTCAAACTTGAGGAATTAGGCCTCATTAATTAGTAGCCAGGCTATTTACACATGACACCTTGTTGTCCCTGAATGCAGCCTGTGCTGTGGGTCAAACTGAGGTCAGCAGAGAGATACATTAGACTGTAGCGGCGTTATTTTCTTAATCCGCTAAAGAGTCGCCGACACAGTGACAGGAGACCGTTCATTTCCTTTTCTTTTGATTTTATTTTAAACAGCAAGAAACGCTGACAATGTATACAAAATAATAAACGTTCAAAACGATCTCATGGTCTTACGGTAAAAAACACTATATCTCTCATGTCTAATGCAGCTCTTTTCTTACACCTGCTTCCGTCATGACGTCATTAAATCGCCCCGGCTCGAGCGTCAGTCATTAACATAAACATCTTTCAATATATTCAACTTATAGTTCTATAATTCTAAATATTAAATTATAAACAATTCTGAAACTTCAATGTACTAAAAACACACTTGTGACTCTTACACAGAGTATGATGAACATGTTGTTATGTTCTCTTTTAACTTGATGCTGAATTTAGGTATATTATTCATAACGTGTTGTACGGCTTTGCTTCTATCTAATATTGCTTATTTGTACTGTTAGAAAATGTAATCAATAATTAAAACAGCAAATGCTGATAGCTTGTATTTTAAAATGTGTTGTTCAAAACCTGTCATCTAGAACCATTCCTGTATAGATTTATCAAAAAACTAAAAGCAGACATTGTAGCTATCACATTTAATAGTGTAAGCAATTAATCTATGTATGAAAAAACTCTGAGTAGTTTGAAAACTCCTGTTTGTTTTTTACGTGCTTTTTCCATGTCCTCTGTAACCCTCCATAGTAACATTATAACCCAATGATATGGTCAGTTGCTCTGGAGGAAACGCTCGCCTCTTTTTTTAAGGCTCCTGTAGGTAAACACAGTCGGCATATTTGGGTGCAGTACCATGAAACAGAAGAAGGGGCCCTGTGCCGATACACAGATTGTACATAGAATCTGGTAAATGTGAACTAAAAAGACTTATTTTTAGAATTAATTTGAATGAACTGAAATTAATCCACTGATCGCTTTACATGTACGGTCCAGTGTGTAGCGATGTGTCGTATGGGATCGCTAACAATAAAGTCAATTACTGAGATACGCACGTCTTTGACTCTTTCTTTGTAGAAAAAAATGTGTGCAATAAAATGAGAAGTATTGGATTCCCAGAACAACTTAATCCCTGACTTAATCCCCAACTTTAATTTAGTCAAATTCATGTTCACATGTTCAAATAAAGCCACATAGTAACCAGAGCTGTTGGAATTCAATTCAATTCAGTTTATTTTGTATAGTCCAATATCACAAATAAAAAATGTGCCTCAGAGGGCTGTACAATCTGTACACATACAAAAATGATTTTGTTTTTAATTAATCTAGCATCTACATCTACATCTAGAAAATAACTAATTATTAGTGGTTATTTTGCTAGTAGCTGTATGCCATTTTGCCATTTTTGTTGTTATTGAACGTGACTGCAGGTACTCGCTGGCTTTTTGTGCTTGTTTCTCAAGTAGCTACTTTATCAATAGTTGAGATCCATATTGCGGTTTAAGACGCAGCAGGTGTCTATTAGGCTCCACTCGTGAGAGATGCTCTCCTGCAAGCTTTAATCAATAATCTCTGTGGACATGATTTTTCTCCCCCTGTTTCCTCTCTTATTGTCGACATAAAGTAATGGACTTTGCCGGAGGAGCTAAGTATTGATTCTTCTTATATTCACCTTTCATGCTAACTGTGTTTTCTCACAGGGCTTCGATGATGGGTATGGTGGGGAATATGATGATGAGAGTTATGAAGCCTATGAGGATAACTACAGCAATCAGTCAAAGAGGTGATGTTTACACACACACACACACACACACACACACATACACACACAGACTCACAATAAACAACAAAGCACGTTTTTTTTCCAATCACCATCTGTCTACTGTTACTTACAATACAGCCTGTGAA
This sequence comes from Liparis tanakae, assembly GCA_036178185.1. Lineage (NCBI taxonomy): Eukaryota > Metazoa > Chordata > Actinopteri > Perciformes > Liparidae > Liparis > Liparis tanakae. Next base: position 18,477,489 of record CM070100.1, read on the forward strand.
AGATCCACTGTCACCAGCTGTACATTTCAGCATGACATATGTTCATTAATAAGACATTAAGACCTCCACTTGACTTACTTTGTTGACACAGAACATTAAGTCTGAACCATAAATTAGCACCTGGTATCTTTAATTTGATGGAAGATAAAGGATAAGATATTTATGTTTCTCAGTGTCAACCACTGAGTCAAAAACAATACATTGTTCCAACTAACAGGTACCATGTTGATCTAAAACCTGATATATCTTAATCCTCTGCGCCGGAGAGCTCCACTGTCGTCTAGAAACTATTAAAAACACATCAGTGAGCAACATGCACACTATAGTTAGTCCCACCTACACTGCCCTGCTGCTGTAAATATGCTGTGAAGCAGGCACATGCACAGATAGAGCCCTAGTGGTGCTCAAGCTCCTCCCCTTTTGCCCTGGATGAGAAAAGTGCCCTTTTTGCTAGAGCCCACTTTTTTCATTCATCAGGATTTAAGAATAAAAGTTACTCTCTCTGTCATCAAGTCCCCCCAAATGTGTTTTAATATCCGACAGGGCATTTATTTAAGTTCTTGTGAGAATTTTGCTTTTTTTGGGGCATCGGGTGCCCTTTTGGGGGGTTTGAGCACCTGCCCCCCACAATTTCTGTGCACATGCCTGCTGTGAAGTAACACGTGTATTTATCCACAGCTTAAAAAGAGTCCCCAACAAATATACACTTGTTTGAGGAATGTTTGCTGGATGTGCCAAGCTGTCTCAGGAAATAGCTCAGCTTTATTTATATTAAAATAAATATATATTTGTGACCGTTTTTAAAGACGGTATTTGCAGATGATTAGGATCCGCCTGGATCTTTTCATGAAAAACAATGTAGGATGGTCATACTTTGTCCTATCCTCTTCAAATTTGAAACAGGTATTTACTACTAGTGCAGTTACACATATATACTGTCCTTTTCCTGTACGGATACAGTCACAGGCAGTTATTCATACTGAAATATACTTTTTTTATTTTAGGCGGACAACAATCTTACATTTTTACTGACTTCAAAGGCCCACTGCTCTGTTTCTTGTTTCTGTATCACCTAAAGGATTTTTGACACGTTCACAAGTAAACACAAGGGTAATCTTTCTAGAAAGACTTCATTGATACATTTAGTCAGAGGGGTTCGGAAACTAAAGCCATGTTAATTTTGTTAGATCATTTAGGCGTTTTTGCTCGAAAATGGGGGTGGAGTGGAAGAGGTTAATGCCGACCTTATGTATACTTTAAATACCATTTATCTTTGAGTTTTGACTGATGTTACTGTTTTTGTTTGTTTAGCATTTCAGAATATTATGAATATGGACATGGAACCAGTGATGAATCCTATAACAACTATGGTACGTACTGCTTATTTTGTCTAGATGAGTTGGATATCGATTAATGAAATCGCAATAAGAACACCGTCATAAGCCTTAGAGCTTAAAACAATTACTTTATGTAAAACAGTCAGTCAGATAATCAAGAAACTTATTAATTGGTTATTTGATCGTGACTGTCCGGGTTGTACAATATCTGTTCCCATCAGTAAAATCACGAGAGCAGTCTGCGAAATAATTTCCGATGTTATCCTTGTACCCCAAATTAAACCATTAATAATTCACAAAATGTTAAATGTAATTATTAAAATTTATAGATATAAAAATTAAAAAACAGACTTTTTAAGAAACATTGGACCGTATTTAAATTCAATTCCTGATGAGAAAATAAGTCTGTGCCCCACAATCACGACGGCTGCTGCTGCTGCACCGATGTGTAATAAAGATGTTGTGAAGCAGAGAAAACAAAAGGTAAACGACTTGTGGTTGGAGCCCACCTCCGATCACCGTCACCCAGGGGGCCGCTCCTGCATGCACCACCCCTCCTGGCTGCAAGCGGCATTGACTTGAACAGTAAACGTGCCAGTGGAGGCTCAGAGGGCTAACAGATGCCTGCTGTAAAGGTGGAGTGTTTTGCTTTTTGGATGTGTGCCCTCATGGGGCTTTACTCCAGAACAGATGCTACTATTGGCTTAGAAACGTCTGCTGTGCACACAACACTGCTGTCAGAAGAGTATTCAGATGTACTCAGATGCTAAATCAGAAGCAGAAGCTTTTAATTCATGCAAACATTTCAGAGTTGACCAAAAGTGGAGTTACAAGGTCGGCGCGTGACGGCGGCGATAAGCCGGTTGCCGCAGCGGGTTTGCAGGCTCGTTCATTTTCAGCACGATGAATTGTGCACCGGGGTGTTGAGGGCGGAGCGGACCCAAAACCAAAGGGGCAATGATTTGATTTTCTGCTCCATAAACACTTTGTTATTTGGAAGCGGTGCAATGTGCCATGGAGCAGAGGTGGCCGTCTTTATGTCATTTGGACCGAGGGAATGAGCCCCTGACTGTCAGATCTCAGTATTTTGGTCCAAGCAAAGTGCTTATGGAATTAATTCTCTGTGGCGAGAAGCCTCTATAGTACCTGGGATGGATTTTATTCGCTTGGATTGTTTTGTCTTTTGGTTAAATGGGTTGTGAGAGGAAGGTATACGATACCCCAGCTCACAGTTTGACTTTGATGCAGCAGCTTTCTCCAACGTGTGTTTAACTGTCTTTGCAGAGGAGGAGTGGGTGACTCCCCGTCCCGGCCTCAAAGCTCCCGTTTTACGGCTGACAAGAGCGGGCTACAGAAAACAGCCCTATGGTAGATACTGAAGGTGCTCCCATTTTTCACCTTCAATTTTGAACTTTTTATAAATATATTTTCTAACCCCTTATAAACTGTTGTAACATCTGCCTTTTTTTTGTTTGTCTAAATTACTAATTTAAATAAAAATGAACCCGCATAAAGCCCAGAAATCCAGAAACTTAACTAATTACAGTATTTGGGAGAGAGTCCTTTCTTTAAAATGTAAAAAGGAAAGAGACATTCATCCATAGTCATACATGCACAGGAAGGTTTTAAATGTCCTTCATTCCACCTCTTTCCATCTTTCCATTCCGAAAAAAATGACAGTATTTTTCCTTTTTTTGATGATAAACTGCAGATTTTCTCTTCTAAGTTATGACTCAGATACTGGAAAATTACTTTCCATTCATTGTATTTGGGAGAGAGTCCTTTCTTTAAAATTTAAAAATGAAATGGAAAGAGAAATTCATCCATAGTCATACATGCACAGGAAGATTTTAAATGTCCTTCATTCCACCTCTTTCCATCTTTCCATCCCGAAAAAATGACAGTATTCTTCCTTTTTTGACAATAAACTGCAGATCTTCACTTCTAAGTTATGACTCAGATGCTGGAAAATTACTTTCCATTCATTGCCATTAATGTAGATATCAAGGTATACTAGCCAACTCCTTTACAATATTATTTCCATTGAAGAAGCTAAGATTAGAGATTTTAGAGTCGTCATTTATATGAGCAACACTCAACACAGAGTCAAAGAAATCAGACTCGGATTCTGACTCTTTTTGTCGTGACATTGTGAGACATCTAGCCGACAACAACAAGGCACAAAAGAAAAATATTCACAATTTAATTGCCCTTTAGTTGACAAAAGCCCTTGATTGCACGCGTACAAGAGCAATAAGAAGGGAGAACCTTTTTTCATAGTAACTCAAAACATGGACCGCTTTTCCTAATTTAGTAGCCTTAAAGAAAACGACACACAAACCGAGCTCAGCTTATTGTGGGTCATCCAAAATAACCAAACAGGTAGGATGAGTCTTTAACCAGCCAGAGCTGCAGAGCAAACCTCCAATTTAAAATGATTTTTGTCCACCTCCATCACCTTCCTCCGCAGTTCAGGGTTGGTGTGGCTGTGGGCTCGGTCTGGTTTAAGTGGATTTTATCCAGACTAATACCGTGTAGTGCAGACATAACCTTTTGAGATACAGGCTGGCTTTTTCAAAACCACAAATGTGTTAATTTTTTTGGCTTAGGGGAAATAAATAGAGTGCAGTTTTGTGGTTAATTTGTCTTTTGGAAGCGCCTGCTGATCAAAATTGGTTTGCAGAAGTTTCACTTCCTGTTTGATTTGAGAGGTGGATTTAATTTGTTGCTTGATTTGCTAAAAGACATCGTAACGAGAACCACACACTGCTCTAAACACAACAGATGGAAACCGAACCTTTTCCAGAAATGAAGACGTGAATGCAAAGTGACTAAATTACCTGCATATATAAAAATGTTTAATTTCCAGACATCTAAATTGAACCTCAGGTTTCCCCATAAGTGATTGCTATATGAACCTCTGATGACTTCATGGTACAACTGAGTTGATACCACAGACTAAAGATAGCCTAAAGTGTACTGTGACTTTAAATGATATGAGATGTGAGATCGTTATCGTGCAAGACACATTCTTTTGTTTGGTTCCAAAGCCATCCGCAATGTGCCGTGTTTTCTTTCCAATGCTTGCTTTGTCCTGTGTGTAATCTGTATTTGTACATAAAGCATTTAATAAAAAAACATAAACCTCAACACAGTGTGTAAGACTCTCTAAACAGGAGGCTATGTAGCTACTCGTTGTTATTTCTTCCGCAGTTTGTTAACATGAACATCTGCTTTCAGGTAACAGCTAACCCGTTTCATAAAGAAAGCCCAACAAACGTTTTTTCCAAATGACTAATTTGTTAAATAATTTATATTCCTGCTCACTTTCTTATTTGGAAACTAATACATTTCTCTCCTCGATCCATTCTGGGAAGTGTTACATCATTAAACAGACACTGATTGACTGTGAGAATGATATGGAGTTAAAAGAGGTAAGACGTCCTCCTATATTATCCCGACGATACGCTCGTAGACCTTGGTGTTCACCCCCTGGTAGTCTAGGATCTGCGACTCATCGATGTTTCTGCTAACTTCTTCTTCTTGCATTCCTGTCCTTCGACCCGAAGAAGCCGTCTACGCCCTGTAATCTTCCGTGCTTTAAACATCAAGTCGGTTACAGCGATGTTCTTTTGTGATTAGTACACCTGAAGGCTGGCTCCCATTAAGAGTGTAGATCAAGGAACTGAAAGGAAGACTAAACACTAAGCAGGTAACCCGAATAATAATTAGAATTCTAATTATCATTTAAATCGGCGAATGCTAACTTCCACTTAAAAAAAAGTAAACCTGCCCTTTCTAACCCCAAATTAATAAAAACTCCCTGACTAAATAGTTCACAAGAAATTCAGTTAAACTGTAATAAAATTAAAATAATAATAAAAGACACTAAAATAATGTCCGGCAAACTAAACATCACCTCAGTGATAGAGATCAATTCCAGCAATTTGCTAAAAACTTTCATAAAATGTTATTTATAACCCCTTGAACTGGTTTACTTTTTTCACAGTGATGGAATGCAATGACTGTCCGGTGCCATGTGTCGTATCATTTGCATATCACTTTGCATGCAGTCCGTCCGTCTATACTTGTTTATTGTTGATGATACATAGTAGTGACATATTCCTGATCACACCTTTTGTTTTCTCCCTAGTTAAAGAAGCACACTTGTGTGTGATTCGGTCAAAGAAGAGAGGAATATAACAGGTGAGTGGTGAGTTCACCAGCACATTGTAAACTAGAACGGGCACTCGGTAGAGCGCATACCTTCGCATATCACAAGATTGGGCATTGAATTATGAACATTTTTGCATTAGTTGCATGCTAATTGGATACAAATTGACCGTGCTATGGTAAAAAGAAGATGTTGACCTTTCATGACCTTGACCTTGAACTTTGACCCAATCGATTCCAAAATCAAATCAAATGGTCCCCGGATAATAACCAATCATCCCACCAAATTCCATGCGATTCGGTTTAATACTTTTTGACTTATGCGAATAACACGCACGCATGCATACAAATACAAATACACAGCGATCAAAATATTACCTTGACCTTGACCTTTGACCCGATCAATCCTAAAATCTAATCAAATAGTCCCCAGATAATAACCAATCATCTCACCAAATGTCATGCGATTCAATAATATTTTAACCTTTTCATAAACTTGACTTTTGACCCGATCGATCCCAAAATCTAATCAAATGGTCCCCTGATAATAACCAATCATCACACCAAATTTCATGCGATTCGGTTTCATAATTTGTTGACTTATGCGAATAACACGCACGCATACAAATACGCGGGGATCAAAACATAACCTTACGCATTTTCAATGCGAAGGTAATGACAGTCCTTGTGGTCAGTTTTGTTGAGCTCGTTTACTAGCTTTTAAATGAGTCATAACTCGCAGAAAAGCAGCAGGATTAGCTCATTAGACCTCTTTGATTAATTTCACGTTCCGGTGTTAACGAGGAAGCTTTTTAAATACTTAATCACGCTTGACAACTGAACTTGTCCATTTGTGTTGTGTGATGAAGAGCATTATTTCCTCGTGTCTCACTGTGTGCATACTCTCAAAGGAGGGAAAATATATTCTCCCACTCGCCGCACACTTTCAAGAATTCCCCATTAAAGCTCATTTACATCAACTACAAGTGCCACATACAGTATGCAGTTTTTATAACTCTGACGTCTCATTAAAAACACAATAAGGTGCAGAGATGCAATTAAAAAATTGGAAACAAAAGGTATACAAATAAATCTTAATACAACTGCTGTGTGATTAGAAGTAATTAATCATCTGATTGATATCACAGCAGAGTGGTAACTACATGAGGCTGGCTTGAGGAGAATTATGTGTACGCTACCCTGGGCAGATTAATTATACACATTGAAGAGAACCAAACTGTATAAATCAATAGAACTAATCTGTATTGTAACTATTACCTGTTATAACCTTGTTTTCTTTTTAAATAATGTTGTTGTTTTATTTTTTATGCCCCACTTATTTTTATTTATGCTGCAATAAATCCTATTTGTGCCTATTTCTCACATGTGTTTCATAGTTGTGCAAATGCAGCTTCACTTAATCCCCATGGACAGAGATACCTGCTGGACTATTCATAATTCATGCTCTTCTTCTGACATTATGCCAAAGGTGCAATTCTTTTTGAAAATGTATTCATGGCATAACACCTTAATTGCACACTTGTGCTGTTATTGCATAAGAATATGTATGAAGGTAGCTGACCCAGAAGAACGAGACGCCGCACCAATAGTTCTTTGTATTGGTGCTTGAGTGTTGATACACTTCTCCTCTCAGCCCGCAATACGTCATGGCTTCCCATTTATTGCATGAACAAATATGCTTTTAATTTTCATCAAATTAGATAGATGGATAGATAAATATATAGATACTTTATTAATCCCCAAGGAGAAATTTGTCGTCACAGTAGCACCAATAAACTAAACACACAAGAATAAAATATAAAATATAGAAAACAGGGATGAAAGATATAGATGTATACAAGTAAAATATAAAATACAAAATGAAGTATATATGTATATAAAATGAAAAAAAAAAATATATATATATATATATATACAGTATATATATACACAAACAAATATAATACAATGACAGTGTAAAGTAAAATATAAAATTCTAAATAAAATAAAAAATATATATATGTATATATATATATATAAATATATATATATATATATATATATATATATATATATATATATATAAATATATACACAACATATATGCATCCACAAATATAATACTAATGACTGCAGTGTAAAATTAAAATAGATATAGACAAAGTGTGCAAAATGCAAAGTGTGTGTATGTGTGTAATGTAAATGAAATGTGTGAAGTGCAGATCAACATAGTGTGAATATGAATGTGTACAGTGATAATTATTATGATAATTACATATATTGTTCACTGTAATGTAGCACATTTGTTCAGATTTGTAGGAAAACACCCAACAAATATCATCACTCCTTAAAGGCATGTTAATAGGTTTGATTAAAACAGGCAACAAAACTTTCAAAACTGAAGTAATTCATTTTTTCGAAAATGAAGCTGATGAGTTTTCATCATAATAGCATCATTACACTGAATGGATAAATGACTACACTTGTAGCTGAGGACTTGTGTTTTCTTGTTACAGCCGGCAACAAAGACTCAATAGTTAGTCACAGACGTTAACATGTCACAGAGGAACTGTGTGTGCAGTGTAGATATTCTGGGCTGGGGAAAGAAAAAAAGATTACTTTATGCAAAATAATTATATTAAATAAGCAAATTCAGGAGGAATAATGTACTTTTTTTCTAAATCAAACCCACCTGGAGATTTAATGAAAAAACTTCCATCAAAACTTTATTAACTCGTACAGCAGTTAAAGTGGGAAAAAAGCAGATGATGTGCCAGATGCCTGAACGCAATTATATGCGTATATACCTTGTAGTAGGTTAAGTGTATTTCCACAATGATGCTGAAATCATGCTGTGCTGAAGTGCTGTTGTGAATCTGTATTGTACAATTATTAGACAGTCCAACTCTGCGGCACTGTAACACAACTCACACCGCGCTCCCTCGGCCTTTCTGCAAAATAGCATTTTCTACTTTTTCCAGAGCAGAAGGCACGGCAATCTGCTCCCAGAGGACGGAAGATTGCACTCAGCCATCAGACACGCCATCAATCAGGGAAGTAGCTTGGTATGTATTTCAAGCCGTATCCAACTATAAAGCTGCCACCATTATTCTTCGGAAACAATGGTTTGATGAAGAATTGCTTTTTTAACATGATGCAAAAAGATGCAAAAATCCATCCAAATGTCATCCAGTGTTTTATTCTAAGTGGAGATATTATGAAACTGCCAGGAATAAAATGATGACGGTCAAATAATTGAATAATGAATAGTATTTTTTCCTCGTTTCAGCCGTTCTCCGTCCTTTTCTTAAAACCGACTCTTCTGTTTATTTGCACTGATGAGTTTGACGTGAACACGGTTGCTGGGAACTCTTTGTATGCGAGTGATGTTCACGCAGCCTTTGCCAGAAGCGTTCAGATCAATTTTCATAACATCGCTGCCGCCAGCTCGACACCAGCCAAGAGCCCGAATCCCAAAGCCTGCTCCGGATGTTGATGTGTTTCTTAAAGTGAATGCCACTGATACAACTCTTACATTCAGATTACAAAAAGGAAACAAAATACATTTAAAAAACATCCATTACTCATTGTATATGTTCTTGTTTTGCACAAAGAATGGAGACTTAAAGACTTTACAGCCGTTTTTTCACATGTATTTGCCATTAGTCCGCACATGGATGGATCCACGGTGATTCTTGTCCATTAGTCTGTAGCCTCAGGCGCACTAAAGAGAACTGGCAGCTGTTTGTGTGGGTTGGTTTGCCAAGTCTATCACATTTGCTTACATTGTTTATGCAGCCACAACACTGGTTATAGAATGCATATTAGTCTATTCACTTGAATACTCTGCTTATGCATCTTTTCCTGTGCAACAAATATAAAGATATTCGTATTAACTTCCATTTGTCGCACACAGAGATGAGAGGAAAGGGGAACGTGACACACGATGCTGGAGACAAATGCCTCACAGGTAAGGAGGTGGTTGTGTGTATCCGCTGTTATTGTTCTCTACCAAATTAAGATGCGCGCAATTCATCTTTGTCTGCATATTTGCATTTGATTTGCTCTGTATTTAAAAAGAAAGGCAGCTTTAACCCTCCTGTTACCTTCAAATTTACTAAAAATGTTTACCCTTTTTGAACCCAGCAGTTAAAACCTCCAGAACATTATTAGAATTAATATTGTTTCCCAAGTTTAAGTGTCAGGTACTTTATTTGTGTTTGTTTACTACCTAAATAGCCCTTTAAATAAATAAAAATATATATATTGATATTTCTTATATGTTTTATATAAGAAATATCTGTGTGAAAAACAGCCTGGGGGTCAAATTGTACACGGAATTGAAAACATATCATCATGTGAATTTGATGTTTTCCCAGTTGTCCCCAATAAATTAGGAAAAGTCATGAAATATGAATCACAAAAAAAAAAAAGTTAATCATTTTTTTAGAGACGTCATTGAATGGGGTCAAATTGACCCCAAAGGTGACAGGAGTGTTAATATTTGCTGTTTCACTACAAGTTGAACCTAACAAATGGTTCTGCAATGTGAAAAACTATATTTATCTTTGGATGTAACACATGCTAATGGTTGCGTTGGACCACAACAAAATGTTTTTAAAAGTTGGGTTTAAGTTAGATTGTTTAATCCAAATGAAGATACTATTTCCTTTAACTCAATTGAGTCTTTTACTTGGACTGGTGTTGTACCAAGTGTGGGTAATATTGGCCAAAAGCTTGTAAGGAACATAACTTATAGTCAAGTCAGGTATATTTATAGAGTATGTTAAAAACACACATTGACCATAGTTCTTTGTAAAGATGAATAAATCAACATTTTGGGTAATACCTGTATGCACTGCAATGACCAAGCCAGCAGGAGAGTGTCAGTCCCTCACACAGTCACCACCTTCCCCAACAGCAGAGAGGACATGTCATCCCAGAGAAAGCCCTCCACCCTGACAATACCCACAGGACCAGAAGTGTCCAGTATCCTGAGGCCCAACGTCCACCCGACCCCGGATGTCAAGATACGACCATGTCCATCTGGGAAAAAAACAGTCCCCATCTTGGCCTGGACACTGAAAGAGAGCAACCCACACCCAGCAGAAGGAGCAGCTCCACCCACGATCCCCTTAGAGACCAAGGCGTCCCACTAGGCCATCACCTTGTACTAGACATCCCCATGAAGACCAGATCCTCCTCCTTATCATGTCCCAGTAAGACATTACATTACATCACATGTCATTTAGCAGACGCTTTTATCCAAAGCGACTTACAATAAGTGCATTCAACCTAGAGTACAAACTAAGAACAACAAGAATACAGAAAGTAACATTTCCTCAACATAGTCAAACTACAAAAGTACCATAATAAGAGATATTTAAGTGCCACTGAAGTGCTAATCTGTGTTTTAATCCAGATATAGTCGGAAAAGACCTCACCAGGGCAGCTATGATCCCCCTCAAGCTAGACCACGGACCCTCTGTCCTCAGGGGTCCAGTCCAACCCCAAGGATGTTATGCTCAGTCAGTCAGGAGAGCAGCAGACACACACCCTAACCACCGGAACACACACACACACACACACACACACACAAGCTGTGTGAGATCCATACACCATAAGAAGTGGATGTAGTCGTTATGACATCACCATCATTCTATCTGAAACTAGCCATTAAGACCGTAAACTCATGTTGACAATATTTACTGACAATTTTTAAGTGAAATTAAATCTAAATAACTTATTATATGCTAGAGTGTCCATGCCCTGAGAGCCTCTGCTTTGGGCCTTAAAAGCAAGATGCAATACTTCCCAAAAGAGCTCGGAGATGCAGGTGTGTTTGATTTGCAGACGACCTGGCGGAGAGGAGACATTTCCACCAAATTAAAAAAGGTAACCCAGGGATTCAGGAGACATAAAATAGAATTCATTTAAAAAAGAAACATTTTCTTTTCGGCTCAAAATAAGGGGACAGGTTGCCTCCCCAAAACAAATCCTATTAACATTATGATGAAGAGTTTCTCCCGTCGAGAAGATGAAATCAATAACTACCAGGCCCAGGGAAGGGTACATCTGCAAGGACATTCATGCCAGAACAGGTAGAGAACCAGATTCTATGAATCCATACAAATGTATTCCGGCCCAAATCAGCTCTGCCATCCCTCACATCCCCGCAGGAACAACATTGTTAACATGAGGCCGACTCCCTCGGTCGATACACAGATCTCACATCAGATTGGAGCGTTGCTGACCGAGTAGACGCCTTCTGTCGGAGAGCATTCTCTGACAGACCCCTCGCAACCCTATTTGATCATACTTAACCCTCCTGTTACCTTCAAATGTACTAACATCTTTTACCCCTGGGGTCAATTTGACCACAGCAATTAAAATCTAGAGTCAATTATTAGAATGAATATTGTTTCCCAAGTTTAAGTGTCATTTAAGTGTATGTGTGTTTGTTGACTACGTAAATAGCCCTTTAAATATATAAAAAAGTTGATATTTCTTACATGTTTTATACAGTGAAAAACAGCCTGGGGTCAAATTGTACAGGAGAGTGAAAACCTATCATCATGTGAAAGTTATGTTTACCCACTTGTCCCCAATAAATTAGGAAAAGTCATGAAATATGAATTTAAAAAAAGATGTCAATCATTCTTTTTACAGACGTTAAACATTGAATGGGGTCAAATTGACCCCAAAGGCAACAAAAGGGTTAAATCATATCAGAAAGACAGAATCGCATGAACTTTGATGGGATGATTGGTTATTATCCGGGGACCATTTGATTTGATTTTGGGATCGATCGGGGCAAAGGTCAAGGTCATGAAAAGGTCAAAATCTTCTTTTTACCATAATTTCTATCCAATTGTCATGCAACTAATGCCAAAATTGTTAATAATTCAATGCCCAATCTTGTGATATGCGAAGGTATGTGCTCCACCAAGTGCTCCGTTCTAGTTTTATATTAAATTAAATGTAATTCAAAGCTATCATTATAACATGATCAAACCTCGTTCTGTGCGTTGGACACTTCCCTGACATCTGGAGCAAAGAAACGATCACGCAAATCTTTAACATGTCCACCAAAGGAAGAACACTTCCTCTTGTTTTGTAGATGTTTAAATAAGCACTGCACTACATTTAGCATAATGGTCTTGAAATTACATCGAAAACTAAAAGATAAATAAAACAATGCGTACAAATAACTAGTGTGCTGTGAAAATTGGCACAATGAGAACAGATGTATTGCCCTAAAGTAGGGGAGGGAAACATTTATACTGATGAATTAACAAAATACACAAACATAAACATTTGGAGAAGAGTACCCTGAGCAGCCCTCACACAATCTGGCCTGAACAAATTATCGCTTAAAGGGAGAGTGTGCATCATTTAGGGAGTTTTATTAGCAGATACACAATGCTGGGAAAGGGAGGCGCTGAGCTGAGGGGTATTCAGTTGTTGGGAACCGCCCACAAACCACTAGGTCAGGGGTCGGGAACCTATGACTCTTATGGCTGGCCTATATGGCTCTTTCGGTGACGGCAGATGGCTCCCAGACAATTTTGTCCAAAGATTCTCTATCGTGCCAGATTACAGCAGAAGTCATTTAAGGTTACTTTTCTTAAAGCCCCACTATGTTGTTTTTCCCTTGTAGCGCCCCCTTCAGGTACTTAACGTTTAATTCAGTGTCGTAAATACCCAGTTACGATAGATCAGGTGTCGTGAACCTCTGGCTCTCGAGCCATATATGGCTCTTTTGAGTTTGAGTTAAAAAAAATAAAAAAATCTCCGCCCGCCCCCCTGTAACTTTCTCTATCCTCCAGATGACAGCAGCAGTAATGTCAGGTCCCTTTCTTAAAGACGTCTTTGTTCCTTTATTAAACTAAACGTCTGTTATTGATTGTCTCCACAGCAGCATGTCTCTCTGTCTCTACGCGTCGCGTAGCATTATGCAGCACCAGAAGTTGCATTAAAATGATACGTTAAAAATACCATATTAGATTTAGATTAGATTAGATTCAACTTTATTGTCATTACACATGTACAAATACAGAGCAACGAAATGCAGTTTGGCGTCTAACCAGAAGTGCAACAGGAGTATCCTAATAAATACATGATATACAGGTTACAAATAATACGGATATAAATATATTCTGTGGTTGCTTAACTAGTGCAAATATTCAGGCTCTCAATGAAATATATTTTGAATTATTGGGCTTTTATGTCTTTCCTAGTCAAAAAGGTTCCTGACCCCTAGGTGCTACTAAAAGTTACACACTGTCCCTTTAAGAAAAAGTAAAGTACAAGACAAAGTCCGGACTCAGTGATCACAGCCCGGCCATAAAGATGGTCCGCCAGAGGCAGAGCTGGCAGCCTGGAGAAGACGGGCTCTGTCATCTCTGTCCTCAGAGACAGAACGTGTCCCGCTACACTGTGGCTCATATGAAGACATTAAAACAACGGTCTTTGAAAAAAGGAAATCTGACCAAACAAAAAGGCTCAATCTGCTTGGAGAAACTATAGTGTAAAGTGCCTCAGAAGCAGTAAAATGTATATCACACAGAGAGATACCAGCTGTAGTTCATCTCATCAGATGACACGTACTATTAACATAGATAGATAGACAGATAGATAGATGGATAGATAGATAGATGGATAGATGGATGGATGGATGGATGGATAGATAGATAGATAGATAGATAGATAGATGGATAGATGGATAGATACTTTATTAATCCCCAAGGGGAAATGTGTCGTCACAGAAGCAGCACCAATAAACTAAACACACGAGAATAAAATATAAAATACAAAATGAAGTATGTATGTATATAAAATGAAACATATATGTATATATATATATATATATATACATACATACATACACACGCACAAACAAAAATAATACAATGACTGCTGCAAGAGGCAAAGACATGGTGGGTCTTCGGTGGAAGGCGCTGGTCTGTGCCTCTGCTTTGGCAAGGCCAGCATTCCTCCCATGGGTTGGCCCATATGACTACGACCACCATCAACAACTACAAGTTCACTGGGAGAGGAGCAGGATGGCGTTTGAGGGTGTGCTAACTGGCTCCAGTAAAGGGCCCTGGCGCCCTCCACGGTGCAGAGGAACACATCGAGAATAAATGATCCGCCTGGGTCCGCCCCGTCACGGTGTTCTGTTGGACCGTTGGACTGCCGGGTTCTTCCCCAACGCCCCATATGAGGACAAAGCATCCGCCTCAAGCAACGTCTGAGGCACCTGAGTGATCACATGACCGCAGAGGAGCTCCACCACTGTACACACTGGACCAGCTCTACACATCAAAGGCTTTCAGTGCTGCACTGAGAAAAGGGCCACGGTTACTCGTGTTACTGGAAATTATATTGATCTTATTATTACCTTTGCATTGAAAATGCGGAAGGTATTGTTTTGATCTCTGTGTATTTGTATGCGTGCGTGCGTGTTATTCGCGTAAGTCAAAAAGTATTAAACCGAATCGCATGAAATTTGGTGGGATGATTGGTTATTATCCGGGGACCATTTGATTATATTTTGGGATCGATCGGGTCAAAGGTCAAGGTCATGAAAAAGGTCAAAATCTTCTTGAATCGCATGAAATTTGGTGGGATGATTTGTAATTATCCGGGGACCATTTGATTAGATTTTGATTTCAATTTGTATCCAATTTGCATGCAATTGCCAAAATGTTCATAATTCAATGCCCAATCTTGTGATATGCGAAGGTATGCGCTCTACCGAGTGCCCGTTCTAGTTTGAAGAATGTACTAATGTGAATTTTAAGTCAAGACAGAGTTTCAGTGGAGGGTATTTTATCTGTAATTTGAATTGGAAAATAAAGTAATGCACGACTATACAGACAGGCAAAGTGTGTTTGATTTTGGCTTGTTGCAACAAATTCAATAAAGTGGGAGAGAGACACAGAGACGGACATCCTAAAATATGCAAAACACCATGTGAACAAATAAATGATGGCTAACTCAAATGCTCCGTGCCTTATTTTCTCCAATAATTGCACCTCTTTGTTCTTAACGAGACGATAAAAGCTCATTTGAAAAGGTTGAGGTGAGAGTGAAGAGGTCCATCTTCTCCCATCTCGTTCACAAGGACAAGCTGATTGTGTCTGGCAGAAAGCTGCATCTACATACAGAGCACCGCCCCGGGTGTCAGACGCGTGTTGACAGATTATAACTCGGGGAATCATAAAGAGACAGGAAATGGGTCAGAGGGAATTACTGTACTGCATTTGATGCACAGCAAAGTGTCAGCGGCTCTCTGCATACACAAACTACTGCAACCCAAGGACGGACCGCCATTTGTCACACATCCTCCAAATCAATTCACACTACAGATGTACATTCTACAGATTATTATATAGACTGGAATTAATAGTTTGACATATTTGACTGATTTGTTTTAAAGGGGACATATTATGCCCATTGTTCCACAAGTTGATCTGGTTCCTTGGGGTCTTAATGTAATGTCTG
The DNA here is from genome assembly GCA_036178185.1 of Liparis tanakae. Classification (NCBI taxonomy): domain Eukaryota; kingdom Metazoa; phylum Chordata; class Actinopteri; order Perciformes; family Liparidae; genus Liparis; species Liparis tanakae. The sequence continues at coordinate 18,493,508 of CM070100.1, forward strand.
TAACATATTTTGGTTAAAATACCACAAGAATCATTTCAAACAGCACTCTTTTTACCCTGTCAGAAACACCTTGACCTGTTTTGAGTGGGCGAGGTGCTCCGGGTTGCCAGGTTGGAGATGGTGAAGTATCGTACCAAAGGCTCAAAATGGTTGTATTATTTGGAGGGTAATTATCGTGTATCTGGCAACCCTGAGATCGGTCGACCAATGACTGTCCTCTATACCGTCAGAGCTTGTGTAAGAAGGTGGAATGTAAGGGAGATACCATTTCCACAACGTGTAAGGGGTGAATATTAGTTTGTGAAAACCCAGAGAAACACAAATATCCAAAGAAGCAAAAGACGCATTTTTTAGGTCTCAAAAACAGGACATGTCCGGGGAAAACCGGACGTGTGGTCACCCTAATTTATGGCGCCAGGTCACCGAACCGTCTCTAAACTAGGGGGGTCGATTGGCAGTGGGGGGGGGGGAAGGGGTTCCAATGCCAACATCTACGTAGACGTTGGTGGTGATCCCAATGGACGCCCTCAAGCATATCGTTTCTGACATAGAGGAACCACAACAAGCCAAGTGAGGGTTTTTCTTCCAGCGTTTTTGTGTTGGGAGACATGCCAGATACCCACATTAACATATAGAAACACTAAAAAAGTGGAATTTTCTTAATATGTCCCCTTTAAGAGTTAGATGTGAGCAGATTGATACCACTCTTGTATGTGACCTTTAAATAGGAAGACGCTGCGAGGCGGGGCTATTATCGTAAAGTAAAACCAGCATGAAAAATAAGCAGTGAAATATATTGTCTGTAACTAAATACAAAATGATGCTTTCGGAAAGATAAAAACTAACTAGTGAAACAAGATAAAAAAGAACATATATTCACAGCTTTTTTAGTTTACAAGCTGTAATATATCGCTACCGAACAGAGGAGGCAGCATGAATTACCATCAACTCGTGAAATGGAACCACAGACATTGAAGAGACTTAGCGTTCCAGGAAAGGAACAAGAACATCATTTAAATATTGCAGTAGATCAAATGCCATTTAACCGATCTATCAGGTCTAAGGTTAGCACGAGGTCAGGGTGACATTGCCGGTGACACGTTTGAGCGAAGTAGTGAAGTTGATTCCCAAAATAGTTCTCCAAGTGTTACATTCATCAACATGTAAAAAGGTTCGCACATTTTAATATTAACCAGAATCTACACCGTGACAGTCCACGCCGTCAGAAATGTGTTTTTAGCTCATCGCCACTTCTTTTTAGTTTGATAATAATCAAAAAGTTTGCCTCAAGTGAGCATGAACTGTGACTCCCTCCTCAATGATTGTATAAATAATTATTGTTTGTACGTCTGTTTTTTAATTTTTAATTTTATTTGATGTTTTAATGATTTTATGAAGAGGCCAGTATTTCATCGTAACCTGTATGTTTACTGCTTTTTTATTATGTTACTGTGTTAGTGAAGGCTGTAACATCTGGATACAGGGACCACAACTGAAATGCATCCTTAGCTAACGTTAACACATTCACCCATGGGTTGATTAATGTGTACGGTCCCTGTTCAAATAAATAAATAAATGAAATGAAAATGAAATGAAAATGAAATGAAAATGAAATGAAAATGAAATGAAAATGAAAATTAAATGAAAATTAAATGAAAATTAAATGAAAATCACTCAACACATAAAATATCTTCTTTTTTGTTTAAATCGTGGTGTCATCCACCGACCTGAGAGCGGCCCGTGTCTGCTCCCTGCTCACTAATAAATGGTTCACTTAGTGCTGCCAACATGAACATGTTAGTTCATTAAGCGAGTCGAGCCCGGTGCTGGCGTTCTGGCCGACTGTCACAGCTACTTTACGAGTGCCGCTGGAATAAAGCTGGGCAGCCAGACACAGCTCCCATGTAATGATGCCGCTGCAGCAGCTCTGTGATCAACACTTCTGATAGAAGCAGTACTAGGATATACCGATCAAATAAAAGCTTGTGAATTTCTTCTTCTACGAATGTGTTTGTTCATATTCGACATCTAATAAATCCAAACGCCTCGTAAACCAGGCGTGTCTCAAACTGCTGCGAGGCCAACGAGTCAAATCCGATGCAGAAGATCATGCATTGTTTATCCTTCTGGGTGGAAAAGGGGACGACTCCTTTCATCAGAACATCCACCCCTGACTTTGGCCTTTGTTTAATTAATTTGCTCCATGACACACACGCCACGCAGCCTGTGAGACCGCGTGGCGTTTCTCTTCTTTAATAACACGTCATCTAAATATTTGAAACACAAAGACACCAAAGTGGGTCAGGATGGAGGCGAGTCCCCAGAAATGTTCAATCATGCAACGCAGCGCACGGTTCTAACTCTAAACACACATCCGGGGACGGATACCTGAGCAAACTTGGCTCTGTTTAGACAGCTGCTTGAAGAGCCAGAATATAAAATGAGGGTTTATAATGACCCAAATCTAAAAGGCCCTCTCCATTGGCGAGGCGCTCGTTGGTGCAGCGGTGTGGGGAGGCAGAGTCCTCGACGTGTTTTGATGATTTTCGTGTTGTTCCCCTTGCGACAGCAGGCTGGGATCGGAGTCAGGTGAAACTCCAGCTGGAGCTGCAGTTTTGTAGAAGTCGAACGCTTCCTCGACAGATTCCTCATCTGTGTCTGATCTTTTTGCACGAAAGGCACCCTGCTCCCGCTCATTAGAGGTATTTTTAAAGAGGAGATCACTTTTGACCTATTTTGTTGCTTTGTACATAAGCAGCGATTGAACTGGGCTAATTGATTTTTCTTGATGATGTCTAGTACATAATTTTTTTTTAGAAAAATAGAGCTGGATTACCCATGTGGGCTCAAGGTGCAAGTCTCTCTCCAGGAAATGTAAACCGATTCTCTCCGCATAATGTCTTCAAGCACACAGTGGAGTCTGAGTCTCTTCCCATTGAGGGTTTCTATGCATAATGCAGATGCAAGCTGCTATACATCTGCATATTCAGATTACAAACAGCTATTTATAAATAAACATCATATTTTCTTGGCAACTGAGCTTCGGTAGACCACAAAAGACCGAAGTAAACAGGATAAGGTGGTTGTAAGCAACATTATGACACAATGCTAATGATGGTAGACAATCCATAGCATATGCATATTTTCCATTAAATCTAAACAGGATCAGACATAAATGTAGATGTGATACCAGGAGTTAGTGTGGTACAGTGCTATATATAGTGTGTGTATGGGCTCTCCCCCAATACCAAAGGTAATGTACGTGATGCTGTCCATAATGTGTCAATTATGTCTCTAAAATAGATGAAAACAGAAATACCTCTCAGTATACTTAATTAAATTATTAGTTTCAATGAGTCTATGTATTTAAATCCTGATTTATTAAAATTATATTAAGTCAAGTGCAATCAAAAGGCCTTCATCTGAACAGCGTGTGACTCATTACCGCTTGTCTATTTGAAGTAGTTTAATCAATTAATTAATTTGGCACAACATAAAACAATACTTATAAGCGACATGCATGATATGTTGATAGAGGAAGCGTCATACATCTCTAAACTATTCGACTAAAACTGAAAATGTGTATTTGACATCTGTAATTATTTCATTTTATTTGCATATTGCTATTACAATGTCATTACTTTATCAACACAACAACAATTAGCTGGAGTTTAACACCTAGCAGTTGTTCCCTGTTATGTGGATCCTCACACTTTCTGTATGCGTTTCACTCTCATTCACTATTGCTTGTTATTGCCTCAGTGTACAACCATTCGTTCCTCATACTGTTTAACAATGTGCATCACATGTGTGTTATTATTTCCGGTGAGCTCGTCCAACCGTGGAATCCAATCAGCTCACAAACTACATCCAAGATATTCGGCACCGCGGGTATTTTTCAGCGTTTCAGCTCTTTTCCACCGAGCCCCCCCCCGAGTCACGGTGTAAGATGCTCCGTCAGGATAAATGCCTCCGACGGGCGAGATTGTAATGTAGCTGTCAAAATCGAGAGTCACGGAATGTCCCCAATGAAACCTTTTTGTTTTACCTAGATTGTATTTCTTTTCAGAGTTGTCGAATTTCAATCCGGATGCCAAAAAGACCAACGGCAACTATTGCTCAGAGGGCGAGGCGATCTATCTAGCCCCCTCGGAAAACAGCGTGATTTATTGATTCAGCTGTTGATTGTCAGTCAAGGTCACGTTTGAGTCCTTTTGTCCCTGTGTAGGTACTTTAATGAAGAGTATATGACACGGGTTGGCACTTTCTATAGGGAAGTCTTTACAGCGGAACAAGAGAAACTACTCAGACTTGTCACATCTCTGCAAAGGAAACTGAACGTGTTTCCTGATGACTGACAGTCGGCGGCTAACGGGCACTCTAACATACGACAGCCCAAAATGCAGCATGCCGGATAACCATCAACTGCTTCGGCTATTTTCAAGAGAGAGTTAATGTGTCAACTCTGCCACATTGAAGGTGTGACAAGAAGATGCTCACATGCACTTTACACTTGAAGGTCGAGGCCAGTATCCGTTGCTTTGGAAATTATTCATCAGCGACGCTTTTACCTATGAAGCCAATAAATAATATTGTTAGTTAATTATTTAAAATAACTTTGTTTAGTGTGAGCTTTTTTTTCAGTTGAGAAAATCAATCAAACCTTGATATATTTTCTTTTACTCGGCTGAATTTATTACCTTCGCATTGAAAATGCGGAAGGTAATAAATTGATCTCTGTGTATTTGTATGCGTGCGTGCGTTTTATTCGCATAAGTCAAAAAGTATTAAACCGAATCGCATGAAATTTGGTGGGATGATTGGTTATTATCCGGGGACCACTTGATTCGATTTTGGGATCGATCAGGTCAAAGGTCAAGGTCATAAAAAGGTCAACATCTTCTTTTTACCATAGCGCAAGTACATTTATATCTAATTGGCATGCAACTTATGCCAAAATGTTCATAAGTCAATGCCCAATCTTGTGATATGCGAAGGTATGCGCTCTACCGAGTGCCCGTTCTAGTTTGAAGAATGTACTAATGTGAATTTTAAGTCAAGACAGAGTTTCAGTGGAGGGTATTTTATCTGTAATTTGACTTGGAAAATAAAGTAATGCACTATACAGACAGGCAAAGTGTGTATGATGTTGGCTTGTTGCAGCAAATTCAATAAAGTGGGAGAGAGAGACGGAGACGGACATCCTAAGATATGCAACACACTATGTGAACAAATAAATGATGGCTAACTCAAATGCTCCGTGATATGCGAAGGTATGCGCTCTACCGAGAGCCCGTTCTAGTTTGAGTTGTTTTCCTGTTCTTGTTACATCATCACTCCACTGCTTCTTAGTTTATTTGGTAAAATGCTGGAAGGGCTGCTGCAGTGAGCTGTTGATTACTCGCGAACATTGACCTCAGCCCGTCAGTGTGGCGACCCTCGCGGCTGTTTAAGGCTTCGGCTAAAGCGAAAGTAGTCTGCATCATTTTCAGGTTTGAATAAAAGGCGACGATGGGAAATGAGTCTCTGACATGCTGTGTGAGTGGGAAGAAAATGTTAATAAGCCTTTAAAAAAAAATGTGTCATGTAAATCTAAGTACTAGATTATTATTTTCAAATGGCACTTTTGCAGGTCTCTTGTTGCTTGATGTGATTGTCTTGTACTAATGTTCCTCTTCTGTATAAACGCTGAAGCCCAAATAGATTTGGTTGCTCGAGGCCAGCCCCGAAATGAAACACAATTACACCAACTAATGAGTCACGAGTCAGCGTGTATACCTTGTACGCTCTGAGAGGTGTTGACATTATACTGCGGGGTCAAAGGTGAACGCGTGAGCCGCATTCCACAGCAAAGATTTTGGGGCTCGGAAAAACTGCAGTTCTCTGCAGTGAGTGCTGCTGGAAACACTATGAAGATGTAAAATACACGTCAAGTGAACTTCCCCCCCCCCACACACACACACACACACACACGCACACACACGCACACACACGCACACACACGCACACGCACCCCTCCAGATCCCTGAGGGTGCTGAAGGTAGGAACCACAGGAATGAGATTAACCAATGCAGCTGTGAGAGAGGTGAGCTCCCTGTTCTCCTCCACCCTCCCTGGAACATTTTTGATGATATTTCTTTTTAATAAATGTTCCAGGACAGGTGTGATTTAATAATAATAATAATAATAATAATAATAATAATAATAGTAGTAATAAGAAGAAGAAGAAGAAGAAGAAGAAGAAGAAGAAGAAGAAGAAGAAGAAGAAGAAGAAGAAGAAGAAGAAGAAGAAGAAGAAGAAGAAGAAGAAGATAATGTGTGTCACCTTGAAGCGCCCAAAATAAAGGTTTGTTCTCATTGATTTCAAAAGACACACAAAGCAGAAAACTTTGAAACGATGCATTTAAACAAAAGATTGACATTCAATTGCATGCTATTCTTTTTTGCCACGATCTTGTTGAAAGAATAGCAACGTATGAGCTCTACTAAAAGAAGATATCAAGTATGTTATTTATCTTGTGTTGGCTTTAAATTGCAATGGATTGTGTGAGACCCAAATGCACAGCCACGTACCGTATCTATCTTACCAAGACGTACCTCTTTAGGGAGGGTGTCAACATTGAAAATAAGCTTTTGGGGGGGGTGGGGGGGTGGGGGGTGGAAAACTTCTTTTATATCTGACAATCTCAACAGGGCAATCTGGTGGACTGCTGTGACCTCCGGCTGATCAATGTAGCGGCGTCCAGAGGAGTGCTCTCCACTCGGGCTCCTCAACACTCCCATCTCTCCACTCGGATCTCCCGTCCGCACAGAGCTGACACCGACCTAACTCCGTGTCAACTCGTGGAGCGTCAACAAGCTCCAGCGCTCCGCCTCCACCCACACTCCCTGCAGGGATGAAGGATGGGCACTCAGCTGGTTGATTGTCAGGACTATTATGCCCCCCCTCCAACAATCCCACAGTACCCTGCTTCCACAATTCCCCCCATTAACAAGGGGCTTTGCTATCCACTTCCCCTTTGAAGTTTCACACACTGATGCACATTTGTTTTTAATATGTGTGACTGAATCCACTTAACTCTTAGTGAGAGGAAGTCAGAAGTGTTTTTTCTGCCTTTCGACGTTGGATTCAAATTAAAGTTTGTCGCTCTGATATATGAGAATACACATGTATAAATTCTGTTAATTTAGCCCAGGGATAACAAGCTGGGCCTGGATCTACCTTCTTCAAACGCAACCTTCATTGGATCTGGACCTGTTGATTCACGATGAAAAAATCTCTCCACAGACGTATAAACGCTCGGCAAAGTACTCAAGGAGCCACTTCTGGGGTCGTAAGTTCCTGCTACAGCTAGGGCCTAAAGGAGTGTGTGTGTGTGTGTGTGTGTGTGTGTGTGTGTTTGTGTGTGTGTGTGATCTTGTCATGATGACACACACACACACAAACACACACACACATGCTTGAAACAATACCAGTTTATGGTAATATAAGCAGAGATGAGGATGAATACAGCCAGATGAGTGTGTATATAGCCAGAAGTGAAGAAAAAACAAATAACTTTTTAATTAGCATTTTCCACAAACAGATTATTCCTTGACATCGAAGAAAAATAAATAAAAAAATAAAGAATTAGATAAACATATATATATATATATATATATATATATATATATATATATATATATATATATACATACATACACCCATACCCATATATACATACATACATACATACATACATACATACATACATACATATACACGTATACACATATACACATACATACATCTACACATATACACATACATACATCTCCAACAAAATAGAATCAGCACACATCCAAATCCATCCATATCCACATACACACCAGCCAAAGTGACATTTTGATACATAAAAGTGTTATGTCATTAAATGTTGTCATCAAAGCTACAATCATTAGAGGGGATGAACTGCAGAGGAAGATTACAATATGCGCTCCCTTTTCTGTCAGAGAAAATATAAGGGATCAAATAGATGGTCAGTGTTTACTGAGCAGATTGATCCACAACAACGTGAAGAAGGGTGCAAAGCACCACTTGCATGTGTGTGACGCAGTGATCAAAGCAAAGCAACTAATTCTCCTCTTCCACAGTTTTTGTCCAACACGGAGTCTAACACGGAGCAACAGCATGGCTGCGGGTGAAGCTTAGGAAGTTTGTGAGCAGAGTTAATCACACGAGCAGCGGCTCACACATCTGTCAGGTTAATGAGACAACGCCCGGGGGAGGGATGAGGAGTTTACGTACAGCTGCAGGACGTCGGCCTCCGATTTTACAATCGACAGGGTTGTCACATCTCCTGGCGAGCTCTGAGTGTTGAGAGAGCACTTGTTGATGAATGTCTGACAGGCGTGAATCAGATGAACATGCTGATGGGAGGGTAACGGATGCTCCCATCTGCTGGTACAATCAATACCAAACATCATCAGACAGTAATGGACACTCGTGGGTCTCCAGATTTAGACCAATGGAGTGATGTCAACAGGTGCATCCTCCACATGCGGCGTAATCCCCTTTTAGGAGGGACACAGGCTCAGGCGTTTCTATGAACACATCTATTTATAGTAAGCCTTTTTCAGCTACTTTTATTTTTCAGACCAAATGTGCAAGAAGAAATAAACAAATTCCCAGCCACATGTGGAGTTTGCATGTTCACCCTCTGTTTGTGTTGCTTTTCCTCCACATCACAAAACTGTGATAGTAAAATAGAAAGAAATTCTGCCTTCTGGGTTTGGTGGTTAAAGAATTCAGGCATCAGTTAAATGGCAAAGAAGAAGCAGGTGAAGGGAACTCAGGACTTTTCATTTAGTTAATTGTATACACCAACTCGTGATAATGAATGGAAGAAAGTCAGTCCCCAACATGAATCCCGTAAACCCGTGTTCTTAATGCATCTCCAAGCTTTTAAGGATTTTAGATGTTCGTGCCCAAATGAAATGCCATCATTTCACTGTAGTTGAATGCTATTAAAAAGAGGAAATTGCATATGAATGACAATCGAAGGTTCTTAATCGTGGAAACAAAGAAAATGTAAAATGATATCAAGTCTTGTAACTCGACACGATATCATTACGCCACTCTTGTCTCTGCAAAGTAATCTGCCTTAACTTATTTCAACTGTCTCAATTTTCTGAGTTATATGAGTCGAGATGAGAATTGATAAGATTTTAACGATTCCTGCTTATCGATTCCTGCTTATCGATTCGATTCCTTATCGATTCTTTTATCGATTCTTATTGGGCAAGGGGTGAAAAAAAGAGCACAAACGGGTTTAAAAACATTAATTTTCTTTTATATAATTTTCTATAATGCTGCACACACCATATACAGTATGTATACATACACATTTACATTTTTTTTAATAACCAAAACCATTTATACATATTCCTCGTGAACTTAAAATTAAATTAAATTAAATTAAATAACTTAAATAAAATGTATTCTGCGGGCTAAGCGATTGTTTTGTGATATACATGCCTAAAAGGTGCCTAATATTTCTAGACTGAAAGTGTTCAGAAAACTGAGATTGTAAAAGTGAGAAATAGGTATCGGATTGGTCTTGTAGTGCATCAGACAGAACCACATTTTAATTTAGCATAACTATTCCCAACACAATCCCCAGGCTGTTGTTAGTAGATATGAGCAATGTTTTTCACAGTAAATAGTTTTTGCCCTGCATGCTTTCTTTGGCAGTAAAGTAAACACCCGAGCACTGTGTTTAATACATCCCATGGGTGACATTTCTAAATGTCACCCCCTTGCCATTATCTTTAAATACACATGTTTTTGACAATGAATCATGTCGCCTAAATACAACAAAACCACAATGTTGGAGTTATAGTTAACATTTTCATTCTAGATAGTTATTTAAGGTTGGTCAGTGTTACGGCTGTTGGCACCTCTACGATTATTCCTCACAATGCCAGGGAGAAACATCAAGCTGTTGTTACTCCTAAATGTTGTGACTAATGTAATCTCCCTGAGGCTTTGCTGCAGATCTACTCAAACCTTTTAGTACCTTGAAAATAAGAAATGTTTCCAAATGTGTGCCACTGACTCTGCCGCAGTGAGGATAAAGTTTGACTGCAGTGCAGCTAATTTGACAAGAATCCACTAAAGACCCCAAAAAATAATCTGCTCTTCCTCTCACTGAAGAGTTAATAGTTCATCATCATGGCTGCACAACCTTTTTTGAGATCTGAAATGAGGAATGAGACATTTTTTTAATAAATTGCTGCCGTTTGCATAAAGCCGGAGGGCGAGATGTACAGGTATGCCTTATGGGATTTTACCTAATCCCTAAATGTAGGCATAAAACAAAACGCGCGCAAAGCCTTAAATTAAGCAGAGCTGCTTCTGGTGAGGCATATTAAACAACAGATCAAACTCGGTCGTCAGGGTGAAATGATATGAGCACAAAGAGAGAAACATCCTGCTGGGAATAGAAATGTAGGCTCCAATGGAGTCGATGGGGAGCGTTCGATACTAATGACAAACAGTGGCCATTTTGGTATGCAAAGTTTGGTGGGGTGACACATTCTTTACTCAGCATTTTACTTTCCCCCTGTATATTTAGTAGCCTATTAGTATTAGTATTTAGCTTTTAGTTTTGTGTTTTATAATTATTATTTTATATTAATGCTCTGATGTGCAACTCTGCCGTGATTTTTGAAATTTCCCCACTGTGGGACGAATAAAGGAATATATCAGGGGTCAGGAACCTTTTTGACTTTCTCGAGCCATAGAAGCCAAATATTTCTAAATATATTTCATTGAGAGACAGAATGACACGCTGCTGTGGAGACGATCAATAACAGACGTTTAGTTTAATTTAGATCTTTTATTTTTTAAACTCAAACACAAAAAAAAACATATATGGCTTGCGAGCCATAGGATCCCGACCCCTGGTATATATCATATCATATCATGATTCACACAAGAAAATGTGATGATGCATTATAGCTGCACAAGCCCTGGTGGAGGGTGCCGCTATAAAGCTCACTCGCTATCCAACTAAAGAAACATTAGCCCTTTTGGCGGCAAGTTTCCGTCCCTGGAGGCAGACATGTGGGCAGTGTGTGTGATTAGAGGTGGGATTATTTGCAGTTGATATCACAACGCACAGAAAGACTTTACGGCTAAATGTCCGTTTACCGTTGGCCGCAGCAATGTAGGGTTCCGGGTTTTAAACAACCGTCAAACATCAACAGGCTTTAAATATGCATGCTGTCGCAATAAAAATAAATATTGCATCCTATATCCTCACGTTGCTTAAAGAAAGAAACAGAAGGTTTTGCATCATTTAAGAGGGAAGAGTGGAGACGTGGGTCTCAACGGGATATCATTTGGAGCTAATGTTAGCTAAGCTAAATGCTAACATGCTAAATCAGTAAATCATCTTGTTGTTTGAATATAACAATTAAATGTGGGAAATATCCCCCCCCCCGCCAAAAAAAAAGAAACCAGTCAGCGTGAAGCTGTAGTTTACTCATTTAAATCAGAGCGGCGCAAACAAACAGCGAGTAAGAAGCTAACGCTAGCTAAAAGAGCTACAGTCCCCACAGCAGGACACACGCTCAGCGGTGTTGTATGTCGCCATAATCATAAAAATCATGTCTTTGCTGTTTTGTTCACACATGTTGTGTTGCAGGGAATATGGTCAGTTCTAATAGGGTGACCAGATTTGAGTTTGTGAAAAAGAGGACACTTTGTCCTCAAAACTAGTTTGAGAAAGACCCAGAGAAATACAAATATCCGACGAAGCAAAATCCCAGACGCATTTTTTAGGTCTCAAAATAAGGGAAAAATGGACCTCTGGTCAGCCTAGTAGGCTAATGGCTCCTCGAGTCTGGGTCGTCTGAGTCGATGCCAGCTGCCTGTACTCATCTGCATGGAGGAGTGTTTGCAGCCTCCCAGGTGGAGACGCTCCTGTCTCCGTCTCCAGCATGAATCGTACCGCACGCATCCTAAAGGCGTACGGTTGACCTGTGCTGTCGAAAAATACCGTAGTGGTACAAGGTCATGAAATGAAAACACTTGAGCTAGAACCTTTCATTACCGTTTGTTCTTTCCTCGAAGCAAAGCGTATATTTTATTTAACAAGACCAAATGTGTGTAAGCGTGTGTATGTAAATGCACGTGTGGCCGCAGCTATTATACATTTACACACTTTATTTTTGCTTCCTTTGTTCTGCACTTCACACATTTCATTTACACTACACACACTTTGCACACTGTCTATATTTTATTTTACACTTCTGTATTTGCATATATACATATATATATATATATATATATATATATATATATATATATATATATATATATATATATATATATATATATATATATATATATATATATATATATATATATATATATATATATATATATATACATACATTTATATTTTATTTTATTTAGTATTTTATATTTCACTTTGTATACTTTATGCACAGTCACAGTTTTTTTCTTATATTTATATTATATTCTTGTGTTTAGTTTATTGGTGCTACTGTGTCCTTGGGGATTAATAAAGTATATTTTTATTCTATTCTATTCTTCTATTTTAATTTACATTACTCATGTAATGCACATTAACATGAGGATGGTATGCTTGCAGGATTTATCATCTCCAGATTGCAACACACTCAGAGCTTCACTCCAGCTCCGAGGCTCCTCCCTGCATACAGATGCTCGCCGTACGTCAGCTTCCACACGAGAACAAATGACGCGGTTGGGTCTTGGATTAAACTTCTTGCCCTTTTATGATAACGCACCCTCCCCCAGAACACCTCTCGCCTATGAAATGAGCATTGGAAGAAAACTACAGTCTCGCTAGGAAAGTATAAGCAAGTTGATGGCTAATGATTGTGAATCCATTCAGAGGAGATGAACACCGTCCTAGTCAACTGCCTGTCCACAATCTAAGAAAGCGGCAGCTTTGTCAAACGTAATCGTGCACGACCGAATATTAAACATGAAGGCTGTCTTGCTGACAGCAGCCGGGCTGCACGCTGTTATCCAGTTGCCTTATTATACTGGATAAATCCTCTTTGTGTCAAGCCTGGATTTTAAGACCTAATTTAATTCCGGCGATGTGCAGCTCCGGTGCCGGCCGTGCCTTCGTGCTCCGACGTGATGCGTGATGAACCCTGGTGTGAGTGCCACAAAGTCTTCAAACGGGAACGCCTGCAGGACAAATGTGCATAAGTGCTGTGATGTTGTACATTCAGCACCTCGCGGAGATCAAATGTGATTTAAAATGCACGATCATTAAATTACCGAGAGAGGTTTACATTAAATATTTCCCTTGGTCTACTGGAAAACACATTTGTATTCATGTGATTCCGGGCCTGCCTGTTCTGTGCCTCTAATTGGATTTTAAAGTTTAAAATACATATAGTGTGAGAGTGCACAACTGTAACTGCTAAAGAGCAAAGATTAGAGGAGCAGCTGACGTTGACACACTAGCAGTTCCGCAAATGATTGCAGACAGAAGTCTTGAAGGAGCATCTCCTGACTGTGCATGCTTTGAATGAACGGCATTGTGCAGCACGAGGCAACATTCCAAGGCGGCGTAACACGAGTGTGGAAAACGTTTATGTTCATCCATCCTCCTGCCAGCAAATACAATGTCATTGTTTCTGAGACAGCTGGGTAATGTTCTAGTCATCACCCCCATCCCCGCCAAAAACACTGCACGGAGAGACTGGCTATACGCTGACTTCAGATCAGTGTGACGAGGGAATAAGTACGAACAGAGAAAACTTTTAACAGTCGGCTTACACGCGAAAAACGAACAACGGCGACGTAACGGAGAATATTTTACGGGAGAAAGTTCCACTTTGGTCCGACGGGGAAGTTTGAATCAGGTCAACTTAAAGCGACACTATGTAACAATTGTACCTTGAAATAACAGCTTGAAAAAAATTGCCGCTACAATGACTTTTAATATGTTGATTTCCCCCTCCGCCACTGCCATCGGGGGTCTGTGGGGGAAAAACTCCACTATGTAACATTTTGTAGCCGCCCGGTACTTGGACCTGCTTTCTGTCAGTGATGACCAACGTCACATAGTCCAGTCCACCTCACAGGGGACTTTTTATTGTCTCCGCTACGCGACGTAGAGACAGAGAGACATGCTGCTGTGGAGACGATCAATAACAGACCTTTAGTTTAATAAAAGAACAAAGATGTCTTTAAGAAAGGGACCTGACATTACTGCTGCTGTCATCTGGAGGAGAGAGAAAGTTACAGGGGGCGGGCGGAGATTTTTTTATTTTTTTTAACTCAAACTCAAAAGAGCCATATATGGCTCGAGAGCCAGAGGTTCACGACACCTGATCTATCGTAACTGGGTATTTACGACACTGAAGTAAACGTTAAATAACTGAAGGGGGCGCTACAAGGGGAAAACAACATAATGGGGCTTTAAAGTCTGACAACAAATGATGGAGCAATGACAATGAATGATATGCGACTTTAATTCTTAACATGTACAGTGGCTCCGAAAGCCAGATTCAGCTAAAGTTACGTTAACTGCCGTCCTCGCGGAAAAATTACAATTAAAATCAAGCATCTTGAAAGAAGGAGTCCAGTTCCTCCGTCGTCTCGTCCGAAGCCTGGGAGGCGCTCGCTGCCGACTCCCCAGCCGCTCCGGTCCCTCTGGAGGCCGAAGCTTCCTGCGACCTCTGTGGAGCGTCCGGCTCTCGCTTCACGTCCTTGCCTCCTCCGCCCAACACCTTCTGACTCTCGATGAAGTACTGGTTGGGGTGATTAAGCGAGAAATTGGCGTCCTCGATCTGCAACAAGGAGAGGACGCAACACAAGGGAATTAGCATGGTAGTCACAGTTCTCACAGGAGAGGCAGGCTGGTGGTGAGTGAGTGATTAATTAAATGTTATGTCATCTTTGATGAGACGGTCTTGTAACATCTGCTTCGTCGGGGACGATGTGGAATGGTAATTTATTAACGACGATGAGACAGCAGGCCCTCATGGCCCAATGAGCGCTCTAATTCAGTGAAAAGAGGAAACGTCTAAAAAAAGAAACTGTGAATCAATTAACTCGGCCAAATGCTCTTCCTCATTTTTTAATTTTTTTTTCACAAATGCTAAATTTGAGTAAATGTTTAAATGACATTTTCAAAGTTAAGTTTGGTAAGGAGTCATTTTTATTATTCTCCGTTTCTTTCTGTTAAACCACTAGTAAAGAAAATAATTAATTATTATTATTCTAAAAATAATGGTGATGTATTTTAAGGGCAATTATGTTGGGATAAAAAAATATGACAATGCATCTCCATAGGGCCTAAAGGGTTGTTGATCAATACCTATAATACACAACATAGATACACTTGTATTTAAAATATCAAACATACTATACACACATTCAAGTTAATATAACGATTCATCCAACTCCCATAAAAAAGGTTTGTGCCAAAAACGTTGCACCGAACTCGGCTGAATGTCCTGCGTTTAAATTTAAGCAAATAGACTGAGTTTAAGACGCTGGTTCCTTTTTTTAGTCCCCGCTTCTCCAAGCCGAGGACCGTGAGTGTGACTGAAAGAGACGATGACTCAAGCGTCCAAACTAAAAACAGATTAAATTAAACAAGTGTCCATGGGGAACTAAAACGATGTAAACGCTATAATAAACCCACACAAATTAAGTGGCTATGACAGGCAGCTGATGATGGAGGCGAACACAGTTCTGGGTCTCTCCAGAGAATTCCTGCAGGGGAAGTAAGAAGTAAGGACCAAGGACCAAGGACCAACCCCGTCTCTGACAATAGTTCGCCCCAGATAAACCCTGGTTCAAATTTAATCTGCACCTACATTGTGTGTCAGCTCAAAGTACTTCTGGCACGCCAGCTGAAAGTGCATCCCTTTAACCAGCTCCAGGATCTGCAAGAAGAAGGTAGAAAGACATGAAGACAATGGGACTATTCTCTTCTCCAACCTGTTGAGCTGCAGGCGTCGAGTGCATTAACAGACGATCACGTCGACTTGCTGTATTTTTGCAGCCCTGAATTAAAAATGGATTAAAAATGGATGGAATCGGAGACCCTGGGGTCAAATGAGTTTACTTTTGGTCATCGTACGCAGACGTCACTCGCGATGACCGCAGTGAATTCATCCTTCAGGATATGTTTGCAAATGCATTGAAAACAAATCACGGGATTACTCGGGCTGCTTTAAGCATTCATACCCAAATAAAGTATTTGTAGACTCACGGCTAGCAGCGATTTCACATTATGGTTCATCTTCCTATTTTTTTTTTCCTTTCTCGATTTCTTAAGCTCTACAAAAGCTTAAAAAAAGAGACGCGAGCATCTATTCTGAAGCCCGGGACTTTGAAGAACTCTCGTAATCTTTGAGTATACTAAAAGCACATGGCGTTTTTAGGATAACTCACCTGCTAGAATATGAATCCTAACGTGTTTGGCTCTCTTTCAGAGACACTCGCGTGTGGGATCTGCCTGTTTTGGGCTCCTTCATTATTCCTTATTCTCCTGAAGGCTGCCTGCAGCGCCATACAGCTACAAGCATGCTCCACTCCGGGGCTGCTTTGAGATCAGTAATGAGATGTACTTTTTTGCCAAATGACGCAGTTTTTATTATTTTGTTTAATGGAATACCAGGAGCATTTTCAAAAACGCAGATAAAAACTCACAAAAAAAAAGGGCAACGCATATACTGGTGATGGTGCGAATGTGTAATGTGCTGTGGTTTTTGTAATTATTTTGTATCCATTATCCATTTATTTTTGTGTCTGTTTTTTGTTGTTCTTTTACCTTTTATTTCTCTTTTGACTTTGTGTTGCATCCTTTATGTCCTGTCTTGCTAATTTGGAAAATCTAAATCTATATATATATATATATATATATATATATATATATATATATATATATATATATATATATATTTTTTTTTTTTTTTTTTTTTAAAGGGCAAACACTAGCGGTGTTGTGACTTTTGCTATTTTTCCTCTAATGCAAAGGGAAATAAATATTACACTGGTGTGATACTTCACTCCACTTAGTGCTTCTTCTCCAATTAGTGAGCTTTATTCTGGACCGGAAGGCTCTTGGGGGATTAGGAAACAACACGCCGAACATCCACGAGACGCGTGATCACAGCCTCCACCATCTTTACACTTCAGCGCGACCGTGGGACGAGATCCTGAGACGAGAGCATCGGAAAAATGTTCAGACGTGTTGTCCAGACATTCATTGATGAATTCTAATCTCTTTGGCGATCCTGAATTTTCATCTAGCGTCCAAGTTTCACTCATCCTGTGAAATATACTTCCTGTGTGTTCTCTAAACCAGAGGTTTTCAAAGTGGGAGGCGAGCTTGTTTAACCCTCCTGTGACCTTTGGGGTCAATTTGACCCCATTCAATGTTTAACGTCTCTAAAAAAATGATTAACATTGTTTTCTTAGCTAAATATTTAATTACTTTTTCTAATTTATTGGGGACAACTGTGAAAACATGAAATTCACATGATATGTTTTCAATGTCCTGAACACAACTCTATGTCCTGTATGTTAAATTTGACTTCAGGCTGTTTTTCACTGTGTCAAACATATAAGAAATATCAACTTTTTTATTTATTTAAAGGGCTATTTAGGTAGTCAACAAATAAACATAAAGTACCTCACACTTAAACTTGGGAAACAATATTAATTCAAATAATAATCTGGAGGTTTTAATTGCTGGGCTCAGAAAGGGTAAAAGATGTTAGTACATTTGAAGGTAAAAGGAGGGTTAAAGAGATAATTCAGCAATGCAGGTGTTTGGGGTCATTTCAGAAGCTAATAAATGTATTTTTATAAAACATACATACGTGGACAACCTGCAGTTATATGTCTTCAGTTATAAGCACAGGGTTCTTACACATGTTGACCGATGGATTTCCAGGACTTTTAACCAAATGTCCATGAGCAAACTGAAATCTCGGTATAAACATGAAAACTGTAGAAAATGTAGCGTATTGAGAGCGTACGCCGGCTTATATTTTGAGCGTCTTTCTTTAAAAAATATTCATTATTTCAAATTCGGTGTAAATGAACACAAGATTTTTTTTTTTTTTAAATCATGACTTTTCCAAACTTTTATGATTTAATTTTTTTCCAGGCCTGGAAATGACCATTTTGACAGTGGTGGATCGAGGGTTGAGAGGCCCACCCTCGATGCGACGGCACCCACCTGAGCGATCCCACTGGGGGACACTTTGTAGACCTGCAGCTTCTGCTTCAGCAGCTCCGGGTCACTGTGACGGAAAGGACATCCTACAAAACAAACAAAAGTACATGGATTAAACCAAACGAATAGATAGCTTAACACAGGGTTCTTACACATTTTGACCAATGGATTTCCATGACTTTTCCATGACTTTAAACCAAATGTCTATGACCAAAATTAAATCCCGGTAAAACAAACAATTCAGAACATTGTGCGTATTGAGAGCGTACGCCAGCTTATATTTTGAGCGTCTTTCTTTAAAAAAAAACATTAATTATTTCAAACTCGGTGTAAATGATGTGATTATAACAAATTTCCAGGACTTTTCCAAAACTTTTATGATTTAAGTTTTTTCCAAGACTTTTCCAGGTCTGGAAATGACCATTTTAAAATTCCATGACTTTTCCAGGTTTTCCATGACCGTACGAACCCTGTTAACAGTTAACTGTGTCATTCAAATCTCTGCATTTAGAGTTTACACGCAATCCCCACAATCAGTGGAGTCACAGCTTCCATGCAACGCACTTTAACTAGACCGCCGGATAATGGCCGTTGCGTGGCTCATCGCCCGGGTAACGGCTCCATCCAACAGCCATCCACTCACCATGGTGGTCGCCTTGGCTCGGTGGGTTTGATAAAATCACCTTCATGCAGCTGTAGGGGGTGTAGTCTGTTCGCTTGCCTTCTTTGCCGAACATGTGGCGGACGCTGTAGGCGTACGCTTTGTCAAACTACGGAGAGAGAGAGAGAGAGAGAGAGAGATGGAGAAGGCATTAGTGAGGATGGGAGTTTAAGAGGGACAAGGGTGGGGTGCAAAGCGACATCGTCGTACATCACGCCGGTTCTGACAGGGTGTTTTCCTCCGTGAAATATGGAGCCATTAGAGGGAGCCTGCTGTAGAGGCGTTGTCACACTTGACATAGCTGAATTATGGATATTCTTTCCCCTCTAATTGCTTTTGACCCTTGGCCCGCAGGGTACTTTGATATCATATGAAGAGGATGTCTAAAAGAAAGAAAGGAAAACATTTAGGACCTTTCCTGCTATATGCCCACAATTCCTATCTCACAGTGTTGCACTTCAATTTTTGTTATTGTTCACAGACTCTTCATTTTAAACTACCATATACAAATACTTTTTAAATTTGACAGCTATACAGTGAAGCTGAGGCCTCTTGTCACATCTCAGATGCCAACAAGTTTCAGCAAAGATAAGTTTCTCTGGGAATCTCACGTAGTTCCCTGTCCTAAAGAGTGCATTATTCAATATGAAAACTAGAACGGGCACTCGGTAGAGCGCATACCTTCACACATCACAAGATTGCCATTGAATTATGAACATTTTGGCATTAGTTGCATGACAATTGGATAGAAATTGATGGTAAAAAGAAGATTTTGACCTTTTCACGACCTTAACCTTGACCTTTGACCCGAGCGATTCCAAAATCTAATCTAATGTTCCCAGGATAATAACCAATCATCCCACCAAATGTCATGCGATTCGGTTTAATACCTTTTGACTTATGCGAATAACACGCACGCACGCATTCAAATACACGGCAACCAAAACATTACCTTCCGCAATGCGAAGGTAAAAAGGTTTCAGAAGTTTTTTGTGCCCTCATTTCATCTCGATATTGTACGGCCCATTGGAGGAGGCTGACCTTTTGGTCTTGTAGTCAAACCACCGTATGCGAATCACTGATATTGTCGCTAAGAAAAAGGTTATATGGTCCCTAAAAAACATCTTCTGCCCAGGTTGTTCCAAACCAAAGAAATCCCATCATACTTTTTGACGGGGGGGGGTCATACGACACGGAGCCAGTAGTGAACCTCTTTTAAATAGAGCTCATGTGCAACCATTAAAACGGATTTACAGGGACTCTTCCTCTAAAAATCAAACAGTAAAATACAAACAGAACCACGAGGACGGCTCCCATCATAACACAGAAACGTTGCAATAAAACTCGAACTCGCTAATGTGACGCGCTGCAGCGGCAACTTACCAATCCATAAAGTCTTCTTGAAGTACAATAAATTGAGATGTATGTTTTGAAATAATTAGGACATAAAAAGATCTCATGTGTTCGAAGAAAAAGTAATACTAAGTAATAAAATAGCAAACCTGATATGGCCTGACATTTTTTTTTTTTTTTTTTTTTTACTAAAAATTGAAAATATATATTTATTTTCACATGAACAGATTATAGAGAAACTTTTTCTTCAATCCTGAGATTAACCAGAAATAGATTACAGACATTATGGGTTTCTTTTTAACATTTTCTTAGGACATTTCATTTGTCCTCCAAAACAGGATTCGCATCCCCTCAGAATCAGATGTTGCAGCTCGCAGTTTGTTCACAGCTCCTATTTTTAGTTGGATTGAATGCAACCCCTCTAAATATATTCTCCCCGTGTTCCTA
This sequence comes from Liparis tanakae, assembly GCA_036178185.1. Classification (NCBI taxonomy): domain Eukaryota; kingdom Metazoa; phylum Chordata; class Actinopteri; order Perciformes; family Liparidae; genus Liparis; species Liparis tanakae. Next base: position 18,514,220 of record CM070100.1, read on the forward strand.
CACTTCAGCCCCCTTTCAGATAATCCTGGATAATATATATAACACAGCTGACCTCCAAACTGAGGGAGAACACAAACACTACAGCAGAGCGCCTCATCTCAAAGCTGCATTAAAGGAGGCGGCTCGCGGGGCTTCCTCACCGCAACGTCCCCCCAACACTCGAGGACACGTTCGCTAAAAACCTGAGGCGATGAGACGGAGAAATAGGACACAATCAAAGGGATTACATGTGTGTGTGTGTGTGTGTAAACTTGGCTTGGCTTCTTAAGCTCAGTCAGTCCGTAGTGACTGATGTGCCTGCAGCTCCAATTCCTCTTATATATATAATACCATTAGATTCGTCGTATTTTAATCTGCTCTGCGGGCTTTATCAGAACCCCAAAACAATGAAGATGCGAGGGACTCTAAAATACTGCATGTGTGCTCAAGTTAAGAAGTCTGATGTTGCAGAAAGACGACAAGGACGCGGAGACGTTTCAAACCGAAAGGCAACGGTGAGGATGAGAATGGCACGGTCCCTAAAACAGTGAAGCTGCTGCAGACCCCACGAGCTTCACTGTGCAGCCCACCCAGTGAAAGAGCTTAGAGGCATTAGGGGGAAAAACACAACATTTGTTTCTGTTTAAGTTGGACCTAAACACAAGTGGATAGAGGGAATGCTGCGGTGCCTTGCCCTGGAGAAACTTACTTATGTAGTTAAAAAGAAGTATAACACCTTTACAAACATTTGGGGCTCATTTATGGAATTTCTGGAGGGGGAAGAGTTTGTTGCAGTGCTGTAAGTCGTTTCCCCCTTTTTTATATTTTTGTATGTATGTATGTATGTATGTATATATATATATATTTGTTTTACTACTTTCTCTTTTCTTTTGATCCTCTTTTCTTTTTTCTCTCACAAGTCACATTTAAGGAACGTTGGAGCATTCCATTTGTCTGTGAATATATGTATCTATTTGTGCATATGCATATCTGTCATCTTCTATTGTTATTGTTTGGTTCTTGGTTAAGGAACAGTCAGTAACACTTAACAAAAAATGCTAGTGATATTGGTATCTCTATGCCTATATGTTATTTTGTTGTGCCTTTTGTCTTGTTTTGTTTTGTTTTGTTCCGTCTTGTGTTTGTTTGTGCATTGTGGAAAAAAACAACAATAACAATATTTGTCAAAAAAAAAGTTGGACCTATTTGTTACGCAATTATCAATTGTCCGCTTCGGTTTCAGTGTCCTGGTGTTGCGCACGCTAGCTCACTCATGATCACATGTCTTTGGTATTTCTATTACCAATCAGCCAAGAGCAATATGGATCTGGGATGAGCCAATCTGAGCAATTTATTCACTTGGTATTTGTGTGTAAAGGAAATACCAAGTGTCCAACTTAAAAATTCAGCATAAGAAGTTAAATGAAGTGCAATTCTCTAGATTTCTTATTTTCAATCATTTATACTAGATACTGCATCTGTTCACCTAATTGGATTCATGAATGTCGAAGTGCTGAACTAGTAAAGCCTTCGCAAGAGTCCCGATGAACTCCTAAATCCTCATGACAGAAGGATGGCATTATCCAGTTAACAAAGTTGTCTTGTAGTTGTACTTCATGGACTTTCTAAAAAAAAAAAAAGACAAAAGAACAAACACACTCTAAAACCCAGAAGAGCCTCTTATCGGACTTCAAGAAACAAATTAAGTGAAGAATCGGGCTACATTTTGTAAGCAGGGTCCCAGAACCATTACATCATAAATCATAGAAATAAATAACAGTGTTCATTCGTAACCGAACTTTACAGCAGATAATATAAAGTGTCATCGGATAAAAAACGTCCATTGTTGGAAAAGACCCAAGAACGAACAAAGCAATAAAAAGGCAGAAAATGGGGTCAGTTAGTGGAAATGAATGAACCTGAAGTTAAATATCTGTAAAACAAGCAGTCCCAAAGCTGTACCACCCCGAGGGCAACGCACCGACATTTGCCTCCAACGGACACTCCTCTGGCCCAACGGGCTAACTCCTGTGGCAAAACAAATGGACAGATCAAGTTGATTTCATCAATTTGCCCCCGAGTCTAATATTACATCTCCTCTTCCTCCGGGCTTCTCTCTGGGCATCACCGCCTCGCATCTCGTCCCTCCGCGCCCGTTCGCATGCTAATGAGCCGGCTTTGGGCCGCACGCCACACGGAGGGACATATTATTATTATTACACATTTTTCCACAAGTTGACATGGTTCCTTGGGGTCTTAATGTAATGTTTGTAACATATTTTGGTCAAAATACAACAAGAATAATTTCAAACAGCCTTTGTACCTGTCAGAAGCACCTCCCCACAGATTGACCTGTTCTGAGTGGGCGAGGTGCTCCGGGTTGCCAGGTTGGAGATGGTGAAGTATCGTACCAAAGGCTCAACATGGTCTTATTTGGAGGGTAATTATCGTGTATCTGGCAACTCTGAGATCGGTCGACCAATGACTGTCCTCTATACCGTCAGAGCTCGCGCCAGAAGGTGGAACGTAAGGGAGATACCATTTCCAAAATGTGTAAGGGGTGAATACTAGTTTGTGAAAACCCAGAGAAACACAAATATCCGGCGAAGCAAAATCACAGAAGTTTATGGAATCCCTGCCGGACGCATTCTTTAGGTCTCAAAAACAGGACATGTCCTAACTTATGGCGCCAGGTCACCGAACCGTCTTTAAACTGGGGGATCGAGTGGTGGGGGGGGGCTTCCAATGCCAAAATCTACGTAGACGTTGGTGGTGATCCCAATGGACGCCCTCAAGCATATCGTTTCTGACATAGAGGAACCACAACAAGCCAAGTGAGTTGTTTTATTCCAGCTCTTTTGTGTTGGGAGACATGCCAGATACCCACATTAACGTATAGAAGCACTAAAAAAGTGGAATTTTCATAAAATGTCCCCTTTAAAGTACTGTAGTTGCCTTGAGGCGCTCACTGGGGGCCAACAGCAGATCCTGGGACCGGAGAGATCGAAGGCAGGATAGGTCGACTGCTTTATTAGTCTAGATTCTAGAAATGTGCTTTCAGTGTCAGGGACAAAACGGCACAACGGCCAACGGGAGATCTTTAGATGTTTTAACTTAATGTCTGCACTCTAAAACCCTCCTTAATGCAGCCTTCTTAGTTCTCAGTATCATTTCCCCTTCCAGTATTTCCCCTCGTTCTAAATGCAGCTGGCCATTGCAATAAATAGGTAAACTAAACATGCAGGATATTTATGTTTACAATTATACAAGGATATACAATATATTTTTAATGCCGGGTCCTCGTCAGGCTTGCACATGAGCTCCGTACATATAACAAAAGGGTTAACTGGGAAAATTGTGCAGGATCCCCATCGAGAAATATGATATATGTTTTCTGGGGGGGTTGGAACAACCTGGATGGAATATAATGAGGTTCATTATTATTGATACAGTACACTTGTGTATGCCTTGCCTTTGATGTTTTGCCTTTTGGGAGATCATATTGAAAGGTTTTTCCAGTTAGATAATCAAAAACAAAAACGTAAAACAGTATTTTGGGACCGCTGTAGCATCTCATTCACTTTAGTTATGAGACATTAATTATATAATTCTGCTCTTTACCAACTACTATAGAGGCTCAAGATCTCCCAGCGTTATGCCAGGACGCTTTGTCGAACTGGAAAGAGATCAGACTGCCAGGAGAGACATGGCAGCCATGTGACCTCCGACTACAAATATTATCTCAAAGACAACACGGCTCGGGATCAAGGCCCACCAGATGCAACACTGTGCCAGATTACTGCACTGGCTGTCTGTGTTACTCACAATTAGATGATTTCTTGGCACTCACCCTATAGAAACTGCATCTTTTGACGAGTGCCCGAAAATGCATCACACTGTGTGTGAGATTAAGCCGTGTTGATCATTTCAGGTCAGATGGATAGTCAGAAGGACACTATTTACATAAGCTTATACTTTTACGAAATGTAAATGATAAAAACAGCGATAGTGATTAGACTTGAAACATCAAACTGCAGTATTGGTGAATGAATGACAGCCTCTCTAGCCTAACAGCTGCCATGACTTGTATGTTAGATAAATAAACTGACTATGGCTGAAACTAACAATTAGTTTTGTTTTTATTTACTGATCTACCAGTTATTTTCTAAATTAGCAGATTAATCTAAAAAAATAGTTTTAGTTGCTTGTAAAAATGAATTAATTGTGCATAATTAGTTTTTTATAATAATAGTAATGTTGCATTACCACAGAATGTAGTTCACTCACTTAAATTTAAAAATATACTCATATATATATATATATATATATATATATATATATATATATATATATATATATACATATATATATATACAAATATCTAATAATGTAAAACAATACCACAATAGATTCTATCTGAACTGTCACTTGTCCCTTTTGTCCCCCATTCACATAAAGATAAATAATTATTGTCATGCAAAACAAATTGTAATGTCTTTACTCTCTCTCTCAAAACCCGAAACTACAAACACTCAAGTCTTCATTAGCCTCTACGCAGTACTGAGTGCGTACAGATAATGCTCCCAGGGAAAAATAAAACAAATCTGTTTTATATGGTTTTATATTTAGAAAGGCCTTTCAAAACCAAACTGTTTTTAAAAACAACATATTTGATGAATATTTAATTTGTTTTAAAAAGTAATGTTGTATAAAGTTAGGTGTATAATCTAAAATAACTAAGAGAAGCTCACTGCACCCATGTTTTGGAAATATGCCCGGAGACAGAAAGCCAGCCCATTGAGAAGTATAAAAATGTGTTTGGTTCATTATGAAACGATAGCGGGCTAAAATGGACTTTGGCGGGCTGCCACATCTTCGTAATTAATGGGAAACACTGCGCTGGCCAGCGGTTGATCCAAAGTTCCAGTGGCATTTGGGTGAGCCGGCAGTCCTTACTATTTAACAAGACGTTCAGCAGTCAAAAGTAATAACGTAAAACATGACATAGCATTCACGTGGTCTGCGTTACCTTGTCCGAATCCACTTTGCCTCTTATGAACTCTGACCTCCAGAACTGCAGCGCTTGCTCCAGGGAGAGGCCGATGCCTTTGAGGAAGAGGCCGTACTGCATGCGGCCGCCGTGCCGGAGGTGGTGGTTCTCCCTGAGGGCCTGGTGGAGCTGCCTCATGCACAGCGGGAAGGACTTTCCAGAAAGCTGGAGGCAGACGACAATCAATGACAAACATGCAGACATGGACGACTGCAATCCATGGGAATGTATACTACTGTTCAAAAGTTTGGGGTCACTTAGAAGAATAAACCACTGTTTTTTCCAAGGAAAATTACATTAAATTAATCAGAAATACACTCTATACATAGTTAATGTGGTAAATTACCATTCTCTGTTTTTTAATGAAGTCTCTACAGAGGTGTATAGAGGCCCATCTCCAGTGTTCTAGTGGTACATTGTGTTATTGCCTTAGAAGACTAGCAGAGGGGTAGAACTCCCTTGAAACCCTTTAGAACTTTTTATTTAGCATTTTCCACAAACAGATTATTCCTTGACATTGAAACCCTTTTTATGTGAGCGCAGCTGAAAACAGTTATGCTGGTGAGAGAAGCTCTAAAACTGAACCTTCCTTTGAGCGACAAGTTTGAAGAACATTAATATTTACAATAAAAATCATTATTTCTAACCTCGTCAATGTCTTGACTATATTTTGTATTAATAGTGTATTAATTTAATAAATAAAAGTGTGAGTTTTCATGGAAAACAACATTTTCTCGGTGACCCCAAACTTTTGAACGGTAGTGTATACTCTTATATTTTAACTAACATATGTTTCTATGGGGCACATGTGACATACTGTGAGCTGATTGGCTGACTTTAAAGTTGTACGTTTTTCATTCCGAGCACTGCACCGTCAGAATAACTTTACAGCCCTTCTACATCATTACAGCACCCATCCCCCGGGGGAAATGGAAACTCTGACTTGACATTTCAGGAATGGATGGTCAATAAAACTTACTGGATCAATTTGTTCCAAGGAGACTTTCCCCACATTCTTCTGGATGCTGTAGTCCTGCCCCACATAAGCATGACTGAAACAAGAGCGCAAAACACATCAGGACTGTGACGGATAATTACATTTTATGAGCAATCACGGCTGCCGTAAAATCTGATTATTTATTCAAGATTCAAGATATTTTAATGTCATGTGCACATATCACAAGTTATTTGTACAATGAAAAGCTTAATATTGCTGGGTCCTCCAAACTAAACAAAATTACAAGGTAAGAAAGAAAGAAATACAAATAAGTCACAGTTTACAAATAAGTCACAAAATATGGTATTGCACAAGAATAAAGGCACACTAATTACAATATTGCACAGATAGTTTATAAATAGTGTATAAAGTGCACTATGCATTGCTGCGAATGTACAGAATGTTTGTTGCATGATGTACATTTGTTCACACAATGTAATCTAAATATGAACCAATACTTTAGACTGGACACACATTTTTTTTTTTGAAGTAAAGATAAAACATCCCCTGTAATCTATCAAATAAATGTAAAACTGCTGCGCCGCTATCAGGAGATTTTTAAATCGATGACTTTGAACCCACAGTTGGAGGTGGTCTGAATTGCAATTCCTAACAGATTACAGGAGAGAGCAGATTTCTGCATCTTGGATCGGACGCTTGAATTGGATCTCAACGTGGAGGAGAACAGTCCACGGACTGAGGCTGAAATAAATTGTCCGTTCGGTACTTTCACCTTCACTCAGTTTTATCTTCCTGCCGCTACGTCCGTCTGGGGTGACGGAGCAGCTCCCGACAGCACGAGAGGGCCGATGCTCCCGCGTCGGAAAAAAACGCGATAACTACGAAACCTTTCGGTTGATTTCCTTGTTGATGGTTAACATTTGAAATATTGCGATCGAGGACTGATGAGAGAAGACGCCGTTTTAAAACGACGATGCGTGTACTGAAACTCCACACGCCTACATAAACAACCTTTACTGCACCATACCCGTCTTCAGAAAACTCATTTCACTCGGTCCCGTTGATATGCTCCGTCACATTTGCTCGACGTTGAACTTTAAGCGGGATACCAAACAATATTTAATGTGGCTTGTGTATGCATGCATAAGCCAGGGTGTCTACTGAGCTATATTTAATCTATTAGTTTTACCATGAAAATGCACCTTTGCATAAAACTGTTAATGATTTAAGAAATGTATGCAAAAGAAAAAGGTAGTGGTGAAAGCATGAAACCCCAACACAACAACCGATACAGAAATACAGGCCAGTGCATGAGGAGTTGAAGGAATGTTGCAGAGTCCGATTACTTAAAAGACAGAGTTCCTGCAACAGGAATCGATGATGCTGCATCAGTCGCCCGGCAACACGACTATCCAAAACATCTGGACCGATTTGGTTTACTCAAACCAGCCACAAGCTGCCGTTCTTCGGTGCCAAATTGTTTTCTTCCGAACCAGAGTCCTGAAAGTGATTGGTCCAGCTGCTTACCTGAGGTGGTTCAGGAGCGGCTGGAGCCGTTCATCAGAATGCACCGCTGGCAGCGAGCGGGCCGTCAGCTGCAAAAGAGACGGACATCACATGAGCCCAATATCGCAGATTAAGGACTTTGCAGGAAAAACCTGCCAATATAACACAAGGCCAAAGTAATATCATTTACAAATGATTTTAAAAGGTATTTAAAGCCCCATTATGTAGTTTTTCCCGTGTAGTGCCCCCTTCAGGTATTTAACGTTTACTTCAGTGTCGTAAATACCCAGTTACGACAGATCAGGGGTCAGGAACCTCTGGCTCTGAGCCATATATGGCTCTTCTGGTGACGCATATGGCTCTTTTGAGTTCGAGTTTAAAAAAAAGAATAATCTCCTCCGCCCGGCCCCTGTAACTTTCTCTCTCCTCCAGAAGACAGCAGCAGTAATGTCAGGTCCCTTTCTTAAAGACGTCTTTGTTCTTTTATTAAACTAAAGGTCTGTTATTGGTCGTCTCCACAGCAGCATGTCTCTCTGTCTCTACGCGTCGCGTAGCGGAGACAATAAAAAGTCCCCTGTGAGGTGGACTGGACTATGTGACGTTGGTCATCCCTGACAGAAAGCAGGTCCAAGTACCGGGCGGCTACAAAATGTTACATAGTGGAGTTTTCTCCCCACAGACCCCCGATGGCAGTGACGGAGGGGGAAATCAACATATTAAAAGTCATTGTAGCGGCACCATTTTATTTCAAGCTGTTATTTTAAGGTACAATTGTTACATAGTGTCGCTTTAAAGCCACTATTATATGACTCCCATCCTAAAAAAAAAAAATCTGGATTCACCCCCTGCTCCTGACGTCTGGTGTTCCCGTCTCATGAACACAGCTCAGTCACAACCGTACAGCGGAGACTCGGCTGCATGTCCATGCCTCCCAAACAAGACGCGTTAGTTTAATTGCTTTGTGAACATGAATCCAAATCAGCAGGCAAACACATACAGTCCAAACCATGTGCGCGCAATATTTCAGTTGTCTTGTGCCAAGATGAACAGCCGCCGAATAACTTGAGTGATATGGAGGAGCAGCTTTCAATTTCATGCCTTTTTAATGCCACTCTTTTTCCAATGTCCCCTTGTCGTTCCCCACTGGGGGTAAATAACCATTAAAGTTACACACAAACAGTCACGATGGCACAGTTGCAAGCAAAATTGTTTTAGTGCATTATCCCATTCCATCAGTTAGTGGTCCGGATAATTACCCGGGAACGGGAGAATGGCAGAACTGGACCGAGATGCTCCTTTTATTGGTTTTTCCTAATGTTTTTGGGGAGAAAATGGTCCCGCTGTCTGTCTCAGATGGAGAACATGTGTTCAAGCAAACCAAGAGTGGCCCGCTATGCCGACGCAACGTTGGCACGGAGGATATTACTTTCTATACGACTCCATGGACAACACGCAATCAGCTCAGATCCAGTACTCCCCGCCACTATTATAACTACAAAAATCACAACGCTTACATGATTACGTAAGGACGAGCATTCACATGAAACACATCTCCATAATTGGATGAAAATTACAAAGTTGAGAATCAGAAAATTAATGATTTACAACGCTTTAAATGATCATATTTGATCATTTCTTCTGTGGCTGTGAGTTGCATGTATTGTAGATTCATTTCATTTAATTAATGGAAAAAGTGTATTCATACACCATTAGTGCCGCTGCTTATGCTTTTTGAGCCTTGTGCCTGTTCCCGAGTCGGGATGGAAGTGAATCTCGGTTGTCTCCTCACATGTTTCATAAAGAACGCCTCCGGACCTCGGAGCGCCATGCTCCCCGTCCCTCAGGGCATTCAATGCAATGCGAAAACATGGCGATATTGTGCCTCCACAGGCCCCCTACCAAAGCCTTTCAAAAAAAAAAAAGAGAAGAAAATCATGCCTGCAGGGGTAATGCGCACTTTCATACAAGCTGTCCCCATGTCACATGTGCGCACACTTATTCTCACCCTTTTAACCCTGCACTGCTCCAGTTTCCCCCCCATGCACTAAAGCCAACAGCCACGGGTGCATCTTAGGATAAGTGTTCCAGCTGGTGGTGTCACGGTAACCGGGCTATTTTCTCGGCACGCGGTGGGCCTCTTTGTGCCGAATGAGCATCGTTTAAACGCCCCGGCCTACCCGAGTATTGTTGCTGACCATGTCGATGCCTTTATGAGCCATGGACCCCATCATGTGATTACCTTCGCATTGAAAATGCGTTTTGATCGCCGCGTATTTGTATGCGTGCGTGCGTGTTATTCGCATAAGTCAAAAAGTATTAAACTGAATCGCATGAAATTTGGTGGGATGATTGGTTATTATCCGGGGACCATTTGATTACATTTTGGGATCGATCGGGTCAAAGGTCAAGGTCATGATACGGTCAAAATATTCTTGAATCGCATGACATTTGGTGGGATGATTGGGTATTATCCGGGGACCATTTGATTACATTTTGGGATCGATCGGGTCAAAGGTCAAGATCATGAAAAGGTCAAAATCTTCTTTTTACCATAGCACGGTCAATTGGCATGCAACTAATGCCAAAATGTTGATAATTCAATGCCCCATCTTGTGATATGAAGGTACGCGCTCTACCGAGTGCCCGCTCTAGTTTGCTAATAAAGTGGACACACACAGACACACGACTTACCGCGAGAGCTTTAGAAAGCTTGGTGCGGAAATCGTTGAGAACAATGGTGACGATGTCCTGGTGAGGGATGTACACGTAGCCGGCTTTGAGGTACACTTTCCTCGATCGCACTAGATCCAGGGCATCTTGAAATGGGACCTTTAAAAATAGAAACAGACAAATGTTTAAATAATGAATGCATTCAATGGATTTTTAGGTTAATACTGGGTTTGAATGCACAGTGGATGTCAGGATGCTGAGGCCGACCTGTTGCTCTTCATTTTGGCTGCAAGCTGAGGATATTCACTTATTCTAGCGATGTTAAATGAAGGGGGTGTGATGATTTACATAAGCTCAACACATTTGACGGTCAGCAACAAGAATAAAAATGTAAATTCGAGATTTAGTAGCACACCATCATATTTAAAAATCCTTTTTTTTTTCATTTTGCGAGTAGAGAACTTTAGACTCAAACACATTAAACTGTCAAAATCAGACGGGAACATTTCACATGACAATTTGACATTGAAATATACATATATGCCAACATTACCAGTCCAGGATTCTAAAAACCCTGCTTTTTGACCCAGCACTGACCCAGAGAGTTACTTTCATTACATCAACCCCAGTGTTGTCTGACAGCCCAATCTCTACGACAGACGAGCAACGTTTTGACAGGCAATAACAGGCTGCTACACACATCTACAGTCTGGTACAGACCGTGTCAGAATTCCTGGCGGTGTACTGCCTACCACAAACTTCAATCCTCTTGATTGTGCTTACCGGCACATCTATAATCTGACATTCAAGAGCGGATCAATAACTGAAAAGGCTATCCGCGGCAGCAGGGAGGAGGACTGAGGATGAACTGCCCACAGGAACTTTAAGAGCGCCGAGAGGAGGAATTTGCCTCTGAAATCTCAAGGAAAATCTCCAACTCCAGGAGGGGAAGGTGGAAAGCAGCACCTGAGCAGGAATATGATGACATGAGAGCGTGGGAGAGGCAGAAAAACAATAAGACTGAGCCGAACCGCCAGGCGCGGCAGTGGAGAAGGCAAACCAGGTTATCAGACCTCAAAGGATGATTGCAATCCTTGATCTCAGCATGGAAAAGAAGAGTTAGGTTAGATACTCAGAGACCAAGAACCAGCTGAGCAGCAAAGATGCTGCTGGATAAAAAGTTCTGGGCACTGGTCGAAAATTCTAGATAGTTCCTCTAAAGTTTTCAAAAAGATTGAAGGTCATCATTATTATCCTCCTTGTTCATTTTGTGGGAGACATTTTTGTAATGTGTAAATGAGGTCTCTGAACATGAAGTAATACGTGTTCACATGCGTGTAATTCCCAATTTGCTCAGTCGGACAGCGTCATTTCTGCGTCTGTACCCACAATTCATAGCAACCTGACGTTACACACTAGGTTTCCAGTTAAAGCTGGAGGCGGGAAGAAAAATAAAAAGGCTGCGTGTGTTCAGTCTGGTATATCTCATTTACACTGACACATTCAGGATTTAAGACGGAACATGAAAACCCATAAAAGCAGAGGGATGAAATCGGGAGTATATTACACACCTGGTTTGAATCATCAAACATTCCTTAGGGGAGCCTGGGGGGTGACATTGGGACTGGGCCACACCATCTTTAACCATCATGTGCATCAGTCAATCAACAAGTAAGGGAGTAGATGTCATGACATGCAAGTCACATGGTCACCATTAAACGAGGTGCATTGGGATTACATCATCGGATTATCCACGTATGACCCGGTATGCTTCTGTGCTTTGTGTCGTACAAGGTTTGAAACCGTTTTCAATGAAAGGTGATGTGAAAGGTGTGTGAGACATGGGGAAACTGGGTCCGTTATTGGAGCAGTAGACTTTTTTTTTTAATTATATATGTTTATTGATCAAACCTGAGAAGAAAAGAAAAATGATACAAGCTGTGATTGTAGTTAACGGGGTTTGATCGGCTTTTTTCTTTTTTTTAAACTCACAAATTCAAAGGAAATGGCATACAGAGGAAAATAAAACTACATAGTAAAACAAAACAAAAATACAAAATAGTAGAATGAACAAAACAAAAACAACAAGCAAACAAATGGAAAGGGGAGAGGGCTAAACAGCTGTTGGCAGAGGGCTGGCTATTTGCATAAGAAAGGAAAGGGTCCCAGGTTTTATGAAATTTCTTCAGAGATCTGGAGCAGTAGACTTAATATTGTGTAGGTGTGTACGTCTGTTTTCAGACAGCCGAATAAAAAAAAGGAGCCGACGGAGACGAGAATATCCATTATATGATATTAAAACAGTCTCAAAATGTTCCTGAAAATTAGACCGTGATTACATGAAAACTGTGCTGGCTATCGAAATACCGATTAGGCCCAATAAAGTCTGGAGGTTTGTTCACATTTTAAACTTCAAATAATCTTTCTACAATAAATGTTTTGTTAGAGAGAGAGAGAGAGAGAGAGAGAGAGAGAGAGATAGAGACGAGTAACTCACTTTATAGAAGTCCTGATCCTCCACCGTGATTCCACTGACGGTGTAACTGGAGTTGACAAGTTTATCCTGCAGAACCTTCTTCTCCTCGACACTAATCTGAAAAGTTATTCATGAGAATGAAGATTAATTCCAGCGACTAGCTGCAGAGGCATCGTGTGTCCGTGTTAATACAATGAAGGCTGAGGCTCATGGGAACCAAACATCATTACATATACATGTTGTTTAGATACAAGATTTATTTTGTTTCTCCTTTAAATATTCAGCTCTAGTTTAGAAAATCTGCCTTGGCGTTTTCATTAATTAGATCTAAAGGCTCACTAAAAAAGGAAAATATAAAACTAACGACTTATTATTTACAATTCCTGTTTGACCAAAAACCTCTTTCAACATTTAAATGTTGAACTCACCATTCAAGGAAACTCTTACAATTCATGTATCTTTTTAAATCGATCAAACAGCTCCATCTAGTGCCGATGCAATGTAACACAAATGTTGCCGTTTGTATTTTTGAAGATTTGTATATAAATACATATTTTACAGACACTTTCAGATAATGCTGTTCAAATCATTAATAAACCTTTACATTCACAGATGTGAACCAATAAGAGCATCGTAGATCAAAGTTATATTGATTTTTTGGGGGGGGGGAATTAACACTCCAAGTGTTCATTCAATTATAAAATAGGCTTTTAAATAAAGACATACTTACAGTGTTATATTGCAGATTATTTCTGTGAAGAAATTCAAGCTTTTGCTTTGAAGATAGGTTATTGAAGCGGTAGCGGAAAAGATCAACTTCCTGTTGTATAAACCACCGTCGCAGATCCTCCCTTTTCAATTTGAGTGGAAATAAACATGTATTCAGTTGCGTTACATTTAAATGACATTGTATTTGACAACAAACATTTTAAAGAAACTTACGTCTGGCAGTAGGCGAGTCTGAGAATAAAGTGGGAGATGTGGTCCTTTCTCCGTTTCTCGTGCTCACTTGGTCCAGTCTGAGGTTTTCTGTCATCCTTAATGGGTTAAAGCAGGTACAGTATTTTTAATTCACTTTGCTAATTCTTCATAACGTTTGTCTTGTTTGATATAATTTTAGTTCTGAGGTAATATTCAAATGTCAGATTTATTAAATGGAGTTTCGTGGCATTTAATACAGAATAGTTAATGCATACTTTTTGTTTTACTACAGTCATGTCTACAATACCTGCAGTCAACTTTGGATATGGCAATTAAATTTCTCCTGTCTTTTAGATCAGTTATTTTGTCTTTTGATACTTCTATCCATACACTTTACCAAAGATGGTCATTTCATGTATTTCTGTCTCGACTGAAATAACAATTTGATGTTCACAAAATACTAACAAGTCAAATTGGCCTTATATGTAGCTGTACTACAGAATCAATCAAAGCCATAAGCACCAATGATGGTTCAAACTAAACATAGGCGGAGCCATGCAATATACACCCGGGTGCCAGTTTACAACTCGCTATTCAACGGTATGGTAATTCTGGAGACTGTAGTTTGTGGTGCTGTTGAACTGTAGTGCTTTAACTGACAGGTGTTTCTGCTATTTAGCCTGTCCCCATTGATGTAAACAAGATTTTAAAATAATTGAAATGCATGCTTGTGTAACAGTACAGATGAGTTGCCTTAGTCTGCATTGGTTTTGGCTTAGTGTTCCCAATAAACTGCCATCTGATTACAATTCAAGGCAACTACAAACACAATGGAGTACAGTGTGCAGAAATAACTAACTACATATGATGGATGATTGCAGAGTGATATTATGTAATACGTTGCCAGACCCTGAATGCAGGGTTCAGAATTAACTTTGTTTGTTGTAATCTGTTTTTTTCTACTGGTAAGTGAAGCAAAAATTGCATTTTTTTTGCCCGCATAGGGCCACATTTGCTGGTGCCAATTTGAGCCCTGTCTGCATGTAATACTTGGTGAACTGTCATTAAGAAATAACTCAGATGAAGCTTTATTAATCTTGACAGGTAGTACAGGTAGCACTGCTATGTTGTCAAACTGAAGTGTGTCATGCTACACATACTCACAGTGTCAGGTCTGTAAACAAAGTTCAGGGTTTTAGACTCAGAATCCAGTTTCCTTGTGTACTGATCTGACAGTTTCACGCAGCTCACGCCCAGATTCTCCACGGTCTTTAACACTGCATTAAAAGAAAACGTTAATATCACAACATAAAGAGCATTTAACAAAAGCAGAGAAAACACTGTTTGCTGAAAATGTCAACACTCAAAATTAAACGCGTATGAGACCCAGCTCTTACATTTCAGTCGATCCACAGCGAAAGACTCAAACTCAGTGAGAGAGATGTTTTCCAGAGGTGGCTGCCCATAGAACTGCAGAGGATTTCCATAGAGCTCCGCCTGAGAGTTGGAGATGGACTTCTTCTTTCTGCTAAAAAACTCCATGGTTCCTGATGGGAAGAGAAAACAAAAATGTTTTTAATAAAGACAGTTAGCTACTCGTAGCATGCTGGCATACAGTTTATAGTATAATAAATAATCTGGCAAGTGGGTCAACAGTGAGGCCACAAGAAAGACAACTGAACTGACACGAGCTCCGGATTCATTGCATAGCATTAGTATTAACCTAATACAGAATAGCAACGTCTCTTTGAGGCACGCCGCGAGCTAACATACAGCAACTTATAGCTCACGACGTACAACACGAACTGGAACAATATTAAAGTGATATATTGTCGTTATTACCGAATGGACGACGGGGTAACTTCTTCTCTGCCCAATCCCGCCAAACAAAGTGTTCAACATACGCGGGTAAATGATGATGACGCTGTTAGACAACACCGGAAGAGAAAACCTGTCATCATCACGTGTGAGCGCTCGTTTCGTTGTACGGCTGACCCGCTATTCCGCCCCCGTCAATGAGGACTTCTAGAAATCTAGACTATACAAATAAAATAAAATAACTCAACAATGTTGTATGGTAATCATCCACCGGTCGTGTAGTCGAATGTTTAAATTAAATCATGGTTTATACATTGTGTTACTTTTATGGCTCTTTTGTTTCGCGGTCGACTTGGAACAGGTACTTTCGGGGGCATTTGTACAACATAACAAACGCACCCATAACACAAGCAATAGAATATTACTGCAATGAATTGTACATTTTAGGTCCCCGTTTTAACTAATCCAGACGCTCTCTGCAATCATTTATAACAGTTAATATGAACTTTATAACAATATTATACCAGTTGTCCTGCAATTGAGTGTGAAGCTACGAGCACAATCAATATACATTATATTTAAAGAACTGCAGCAGGGAGCCGCCAGAGATAATAATCAATATTAAGAAGTAATTTTATTAAGCACTTAAGTAATGTACTAATGGCATACGTGCTACTGTAGATACATATATAATATAATATAATATACCAGTATCGTATTTATGGTATATCGTATTTATGGTATTATATTGAATTATGTTATCGGGTTTCATGATATTTATGGCAGGTGCCGTATATAAGTTATAATGTTAGGATCGTGACAACCAGGTAGTGGAAGGAACAGACTCATGGAACAGAATCATGGAACAGAATTATGGAATAGGATTATGGAACAGAATTATGGAACAGAGTTATGGAACACAATCATGGAACAGACTCAAAGTTCAGCAGAGCACACAAGTTAAAAAAAAGGAAGTTGGTTCATGTATAAACTACTCTCATTCAATGATAAAAAAATGCATCGTGTTATGCGTTAATGTATCAGAACATGTATCAATTATTATATTTATCGTAAGGGGATGAATCACAGCTCATACCAGATGGTGGCGGTAATGCGACATGTTGTTGTTTGCCACCCGCCAGAAAAGCCGTAGAAGAAGACACTCTTGACACCGCTGCTTAGCAACAAACATTAGCCAGCTAGCCTGGTTAGTGACTCTCGCGCACAGCAGCGCAGTTAACCGCACCGAAGGCTCGCGAATAGATGGCGATGCGTTTGCATCCTGTACATGTCACGGATTTAATTTATCAGTAAACGTGGCCTGCCGCCGTGAAGCGCAGTACGTTTAGTCCGTGCAGTCATACGCAATATATCTTTTTTTTGGGCGGAGCAGGAGGTCCCCCTTTCTCCTGGAAGAGTGGCTAACCTTAGCTCGGTAACCTTAGTTAGCATCGGAGTCTCTGGCGTCTCGCCGCGGAGGAGGAAGGCTGGCGGCATGTGATCGTGGGTTAACTGTCTGGTTTAGCTCGTCTTATGTTGGCGGACACTGGATGAGTTGGGCCGTTGTTGTCGAGGTAAGTTTGCATCCTTCGGGCAGCCCTTCCGTCAGCTGTCGGTACCTGGAGCCTCTCGTGTCAGCTATTCAACAAGTCATGTCCTGGCGGAGGCAAGGGAGTCTGATTTGAGGGAATAAAGCGGAATACAAGTCGCCTACATTCTTAATTCCCCTCACAGACTTCGGAAACACCGCGACAATAAAACAACATAAAGGAGTAGTTAGATCTTACGGCATTATAATATGTTTTATTCTCATTGTGCTCTTTACTCTGGTCCGCCTTTAGGCCCGATTTCAATCATCGTGAGTCTGTGAAGATGAGAGGAGGGGAGGTGTATTACCTTTTTATAAATGCTTCTGGGAGTTAATTTATATGTGCATTGTAACGCAAAGGGTAGCGTAGGCATGTCTTTCAGATTATGTCGTTTCTTCAAAACACGTTCAGTAAGGATGGGGTAAAAGTCTCATGGAGATGAATGTGACAACAAGAAGACACTAAAGATAGAGTTGTATGTGGCGTTATGGAAAATCACTTGTTTGAATGTCTGATTGATGTTTAATATATTGTCATTTTATATTGTCATTTTCATCTGCTGCTCTCAGGTATTTTCAGATTTTTTCAACCATACTTTAAAAAAAAAAATTACATTTGTAAATCAGTGATAGAGAATACATTATTGTCACTACTTAATTGCCTTTTATTTATTTTAACAGTATGATATTTAATATTTAATTGTCAATTATTGCGTGAAGATTACCTTTCTAAAACTAAAGCAGCAGCCTCTGGAGAGAGAGCAGCGAGTAGAGAGCAGAGCCGGCTTTATAACGCCTGACTTTGACTCACTGGGAGTAACACTCATACAAATAAATAAATAAATACACAGTGATCAAATCATAACCTTATTTTCAATGCGAAGGTAACGATTACAACTGCAAATGCGTAACTTGGCTTGAGAATACAATGTCCTCGAGAAGAAGGGGGTCTTTAGTCCTCACTTCACATTATCAGATACATTTAAGAGATTCCACGGGTGAAATATAATCCCAAGTATACTCTTTAGCTGTGTATTTTAAGCCGTGCTTTGCATGCGTGTTCCAACAACTACTGCGCCATATAGCTCAATCACAGATGATACATAACATTATTGACTGCAATACATATTGTGACTCAAATCCAGACGAGCTGTCGGACGCCACGCAGCCACGGAGCTGGTTGCCAGTATCCACTGGGAACAGCTTTCCCACAATACTGTTTATCCTCGCGCTCAGCGGCTACACGCATAACTGTGGACGACCCCGTTGCTATGCGGCGCCTGGAAGATAAACACAGTCGCTGCAAACGCATTACTAGTAACGTGTACACACCTTGATTCGATGGCTGCATACCCGCGATAGTTCAAAGAATAACTCTAGTCGTTGTGAGTGTATAAAGCCCCGCATTAGAGTGCACTCTCTCACCCTCAGCAGACGTAAGAAGCAATTGCCGAGCTGTGGTTATAACCTTCGAGTTGAAAATGAGGACGGTCATGTTTTGATCGCCGTGTATTTATTTATATGCGTGCGTGTTATTCGCATAAGTCAAAAAGCATTAAACTGAATCGCATGGAATCTGGTGGGATGATTGGTTATTATCCGGGCACCATTTGGTCAGATTGTGGGATCGATCGGGTCAAAGGTCAAGGTCAAGGTCATGAAACGACTAATGCCAGAATGCGGCTGAGGCGAAGGTATGCGCTCTAACGAGTGCCCGTTCTCTAGTTTTAATATGTAGATGGGTAGATAGATGGATACTTTATTAATCCTGTGGGAAATTTAGGAATGTTTGCCATCTGTATATAAAAAGAGTCATTGAAAAAGATTCAGACACAGTTTTTGCAGCCCTACTAACTCACTAACTCGTGATGTAATTGTTTCTTCTGAATTGGGGGCAAGAAACAGCTTATATGTTATTAACAGATCAGTCTGCTAATATGTCTTCAAATAAAAGTTAATTAGTTTCCACCTTTATCTAACTCATTTATTCTGAATAACCTGGAGCTGGAAAAAGAATGATGGGATGCTTTGTTATTATTAATCACGCTAGAGAATAGGAACACACGTAGAGTCACGTCATAGCTTTTATGTTTCATTGGCAAATCACTGTTAAATTAGTTCAGTTTGCTGTTGAATTAAAGCTAAAGCATCTGATGCAACGAAGTAGTGTGATCATAACTGTTTCTCTGATAATGGAAAGTAGATTATTTAAATTTATAGAGAAAATAAAGCTCACATTGGGATTCAAACTCAGTATTCATTGTGGCCAAAGTCACATCTTTGAGAGTTTTTTGTGTCTCTGTGTTGCTGTTTTAAATGTTTTTTATTATAGGCTAAGTCTTTCTTTTACAGAATGCAGAACGTTTCTGATTGTAAACTATCTTGGTTTCAGTAAATCAAGAATATAAAACTGAGTAAACCAACCAGACGTCACCACCATGTTGGAGGAGGACATGGAAGTGGCCATCAAGGTGGTCGTCGTCGGCAACGGGGCCGTCGGCAAGTCCAGTATGATCCAGCGCTACTGCAAGGGCGTCTTCACGAAGGACTACAAAAAGACCATCGGAGTGGACTTCCTGGAAAGGCAGATAGTGTAAGGAACTTGTTTCTTCGAGGTTCACGTTCCTCTTTCACTATAAGGCCAACGTTGTGTTCTTATCCTCTTTGCCTGCTCGTCGTTTCAGCGTTAATGACGAAGAGGTCCGACTGATGCTGTGGGACACCGCTGGGCAGGAGGAGTTTGACGCTATTACTAAGGCCTACTACCGTGGTAAGACCCCACCGCTGTGACCCCCCTGTGACAAATATAGCACTGCTGCAGTGGGTCACTGACCCAACCCCCCCCCCCCACCCCCCCTGATTGCAGAGGTTAAGATTAGATTAGATTTGTGTATATATATGTATTTGTGTATTATATATATATATATATATATGCATTTTTGTGTGTATGTGTGTATATATATATATATATATATATATGTGTATATATATATATATATATATATATATATATATATATTTCTATAATCTTTTTCTTAAATGTCATGTGTATGTATATTGTGGCAACCCGGGGGATGTGGAGGTGAGATTCGGAATAAAATCAGGAGACTCAGAGACGCAGTGCAAAAATAAAGGGTCTTTTAATAAAACGTGTAGGAAAAAGGGGGAATGGGCATCTAATGGAAACAAAGGATTCTTCACGGTCGGGGTCTTTGGTCGTCAGTCTCACACCTTCTGTGAGACGGTTGGTATCTCCTGGATGGGCAGAGCAGAGGAGAGAGGTGAGAGGGTCCAGTTACCTCTGGTCTGTCGCGACTCCTCTCCTGAGGTTCCACGCTCCTTCTCCTTTCCTATTCAGGCAGCTCTCTCCCCGATGGCTTCCAGTGGAGGGAAGATATACTCTCCGTTCCCTCGTTAGCTGACGGGCTGCAGGTGTGACCACTCCCAGGTGCCAATTGGCTGTAGCACCTGTACTGGGAAGTACGTCCCGTGGATCACTTCCCCCAACCTGAGCTTTGGGATCCGCCTCCGATGCGCTGTTTGCTCGGCTTTTCCCCCTGGTCTGCCACAATATGTATGTATGTATGTATGTATATATATATATATATGTTTGTATATATATATATATATATAAATATGTATGTATATATGTATATGTTAATAAATATATATATATATATATTTTTTTTATATATTTTTTTTATTCATTGTCAAGGAATAATCTGTTTGTGGAAAATGCAAAATAAAAAGTTATAATTGAAAAAAAGAGTAGATTTGAGGGTTTACTGGCCGCCCAGCGTTCAGCCAGAGCACGAGCACTGGAACACACAGCTGCGCCAACAGCATGTCTTTGAGCCCAAATAAATGTTAAAGAATCAAAAGCTTGGAAGCACAAACTGCTGGTGTGCTATCTCTCATCCCAGGTGCCCAAGCGTGCGTGCTGGTCTTCTCCACCACCGACAGGGAGTCGTTTCAGGCCATCGACAGCTGGAGGGAGAAGGTGGAGGCGGAGGTCGGAGATATTCCCACTGTGCTAGTGCAGAACAAAATCGACCTCCTGGAAGAGACCGTGATAAAAAAGTAAGCAGCAGTTTCTTTAATGCGAAAATCACACTCGAGCAGCAAAACCATCGCACGTTCAGGTCGTATGGAAATGATTGTGGATTTTTTCATCTCGCATTGCAGCGAGGAGGCAGAAGGTCTGGCTAAAAGGCTCAAGCTGAGGTTTTACCGCGCTTCAGTAAAAGAGGACCTCAATGTCACTGAAGGTTTGCACCACGAGTCTAATGTGCACTTTAAACTGTCTCATTCTGGGTTGTACTGGTTTTATATCTCTGCTTTCTTGTTAGTGTTTAAGTACTTGGCTGAGAAGTATCTTCAGCGACTCAAACAGCAGACGGCAGAAGAGACGGAGGTGCTCCACACGACAAGCAATAAAATAGGTAAGCGGTCTTTCTCTAAATAATTTATTTTAATGTTATATTTGAGGTTGTAGTACTACAGGGACATGACTGGTACAGGGTTCGTATTGTCATGGAAAACCTGGAAAAGTCACGTAAAAAACTTAAATCACAAAAGTTTAGGAAAACTCATGGAAATGTGTTATATTCACTTGTTCATTTACGCCGAGTTTGAAATAATGAATATGTTTTAGAAAGAAAGGCTCAAAATATAAGCCGGCGTACGCTCTCATACTGGCGACGCAATTTCCTTTTTTTTCCGTGTTGCAAGTGAACGCACCTTAACTGGAAAGTTCGATGGCCATAGCTCGGGAAGCAAATGTTTATTCTTTAAATAAAATATTGTTTCTTATTCATTTGTTTCATTAAATGTATGCTGTATGCCTTCAAATTCACATTGTTTAAACACTAAATGTTCTCACTTTTTCATGTATAAACCGAGATTTCAGTTTGGTCATGGACATTTGGTTTAAAGTCACGGAAAAGTCCTGGAAAAGTCCTGGAAATCCACTGGTCAACATGTGTACCAACCCTGCTCATCCATTGGGTTTCCCTCCAGGTGTTTTTAATACCACGAGTAGTAATGTTTGCAACCAGAGCTCCAGCAACGGCAGAGAAATCATCACTTTGCGACCCAACAAACAAAGAACCAAGAAGAGTAAAAATCCGTTCGGCAGCTGCAGCCTCCTGTAGAAAACACAGAACGTCGTTTTAGTGGCTGGCCGATGTCTCTCTCTACGCCTAACTGGTCATCGTTGTATTTTGTGGAGGTCGCCACATTTAGAGACCAAAGCACGGACAGCCTGGGAAATACTATTTTATTAACCTGATGTTTTATCTGTGTCCTAAATTGTTTCCCCCACATTGATGGTTGAATTTCCTACGATTCATTCTTGGATCTCCATTAATGATCTGCACACACAACCTGTCCGTGTGGTTGCCTTAAGTAACAGCAACAGCTGCGGCGCATGTATATAAGAGCGACGGCTCGACATGCAACCCTCTCGTTAGAATATGGAACAGCAAAGGTTGCACTCTGTGGAAACTCCTCGACAGGATGTTTACAATCACCCATTCTTGTGTTTGACATTTGAACTGTGCAGTATGTTTGCATGTATTTTAGAAGATACACAGCTAATTTTGCACCATATTTTTTTTCCGTCAGCATAACACGGTTCAAACTATACTGTTTGATGTGGACAAAACACTCAAATCTAGAGTTTATTCTCTGTGCAGAAGTATTTTTGTATGAATCGAAACCGTGTCGGGTGATATTTTCACAAAAATGTTGACTTTGTGCCAAATGTCGTCTTTCTGAGCTGTAGTTCTACACACTGCAGTGATATGGATGTAACATGAATATAATGGAATGTGTGTTTCTGTATAACCAAATATCAATCAAACATTATATATAGTCCGCTATATGTCTGTTTACACTCCAGTTATCCACAGATTTCTTAATCAAACTTTCACCGAGTTTTTGACTTTGATGTCAAACTTGAACTGAAGTCCCCATCCGCTATCGCACTATGCTTTTGATTGCAGTTGTTTACATTTGACATATTCAATGTGACTTTCTTTAACTCTGGTACAGCTTTGAGGAGCTCATTTGTAATCCTTGGAGTCAATACGTTTCAGTATCTATGTATTCGGTTGAGGATTTTCACGATATTTCTAACATTGTAAACGCTGAACATGGTGCAATATTCTGTTTTCATGTCTTATTTTGACTTCTAATCAATTTCTATTTTGCAAACATTCATGTGTGTGCCTGAATATGCAAGAAAATTCACAACATGAAAGTACTGTAAAAGATCTCCCAGAAAGATAAATGCTTAGTTGTGAATACCGTTGTGTGCGACTGCATTACGCCTTTTTACAAATCTCTACAGATGGCAATTGGAGATATGGAAAGTTCTCAACATGTCCTTATTGGTAGTTCCACTTCTAGGTATTCTACATTCAATCACAATGTGTAGGACATCTGGGAGTTCATGTTTATGCACGCCGTTTGTAAGTTATCTCCGGGAAACATTTCCCAGATTCAAATGAACTTTATTGTGAAAATCCCAACAGCTGCTTGAAATGTGTTCCAGTTATATACCATTGCAACTTCGATTGCACATTTCAGGCTTTTTCATGTGGTTGTCTGTAAACAGTGCTGTGTTGAAGAAAAAACAAACAATGGTGGCATAACTGTAATGCATGCAAGCCTTTTGTCCACGTCAGTGAATGTCTAACCTTAGTTTCCTCACCGCATTTTAATCTCTACTCTTGCTGTTTTTTTTTTTTTAATCGTCTGCACAGTAAATCTGTAAATATACGTCATTATTTCCCAAAACTCCTCTAATTTGCAACATTGTGTTTTTCAATTTGCCTTTTTGCCTGAATGGATTTAGAGCACTTTATCATTGAGATGGCATCTAATCTTAAAGAACGCTAATTTAAGACTAACCATACTTGTGTGCTGTCACTCAGGTGTCGTGATGATCTTTGTGTCTTACCGTTACTTTTTCACTCATCGGTTTCACACATGCCGTCTCAGACTGACGGACCACTCACAACCACATGGTCGAACAGGCATCATTACTCGGTGTGCTTCTGATGGTGTGGGTGTGGGGGGTTGATGGTAATCTGACATAAATAAAACTCTACTTTTTTCTTGAGCATCCAGTGTTTTCTTCAGCATCCGGTATGTAATTTCAAATGATCAAGATTGCCAATAAAATCGTTTAATTATACAAAAAAAATGCAACTTCATATAGCAAATGAGTGTTATGGCCAATATGATAAAGATATGTGTAATTAATCTATAGACTGGGTTGAATAATCCACGTCATCGACTGTTTTTATTTATTTATCAAAGCTTTGCCACAAAATCTAACATGAAAACTGCTTTTTTTGCAAATACCCGGCTCATCAAAACCCTCAGCAAGTGCCCGATTTAAAACGTGAGAATGAAAATGTTGGAAAAATTAACTTCATAGTGACTAAACTTCCAATGGAGCCCTCTGCCTTTTCTGTCTTACTCCAGTGCCTTTGTGAACACGCGTTGGATAAATAATCCATTTAAAGTATATAAGGTGTTAAAATGTGATTCTGACCAGAAGTTATGGAGAATAAGGGCGTCTGCTGTGCATGTTAGGCCCGATAGTTCAGTATCACTTCATCATTGGTCCTATAAACGTGAGTACATGATCACAGCAGTTCTCGTTGAGGTCAGTGGCTTCATGACACGTGTGGTGTTTATCTGACGCATCTTATTGGCCGCCATTGGTTTTGGAGTCCTCCAGCTTTTGATGATCCATAATCTTGATGTTGTTCTCGGCATTCTCAACGTTCCTCACCAAAGTCTCCAGCCTGCGCTTGATCTTCTTCTGGTCCTCCAGAGCGCAGCTGATCACCAAGGCCTGAAACTTCTGGTCGATGGGGACCAGCGTGGCCTCGGTCACGCAGGCGGCGTGCACGGACAGCAGCTGCTGCCGGCCGGCGGCCATGTCGTCCAGCAACTTCTTCACGATGGCGTCGATCAGCGACGTGGCCTCGTGCAGCGCCTCTTCCTGCTGGGGGTTTCTGATAACGCCGACGGAGACCTCCACGGACAGCGTCCGGCCCATGAGGCGGTTTGCTGTTAAACTCAACTCTTCTCTCTCCCCTGGAAAGTGGAACACAAGAAAGAAACCAACGCTGCGCCTTTAATTAAAGACAGGGTTCGTACGGTCATGGAAAACCTGGAAAAGTCATGGAAAAAACTAAAATCATAAAAGTTTTGAAAAAGTCATGGACATTTGTTGTATTCGCATGTTAATTAACGCCGAGTTTAAAATAATTCATATGTTTTTGAAAGGAAGACACTCATACTATCGGTGCAATTATAATTTTTTCCTGTTGCAAGTAAACGCACCTTAACTGGAAAGTTTGCTGGCCATAGCAACAACAGCTCAGTAAAGCGGTCTGGATTATGTAATTTGTTTCATTTAAGGTGTATTGTATACTTTGTAATTCTCAGTCTTTGAATACTACATTTTCAAAAATGTTCATGTATAAACCGAGAATTCAGTTTGGTCATGGAAATTTGGTTTAAAGTCATGGAAAAGTCATAGAAATCCATCGGTCAAAATGTGTAAGAACCCTGTAAAGAGCAAAACACACAGGCCACAATAATAGAGCATCTACTGTTAGGATGAAAAACGCACTGAAAACGCACCTTTTCCGACTATATCTGGATTAAAACACAGATTAGCACCTCAATGGCACTTGAATATCTCTTATTGGGGTACTTTTGTAGTTTGACTATGTTGAGGAAATGTTACTTTCTGTATTCTTGTTGTTCTTAGTTTGTACTCTAGGTTGAATGCACTTATTGTAAGTCGCTTTGGATAATAGCGTCTGCTAAATGACATGTAATGTAATAATGTAATGTAGGATCTGGAGTGTTTCCTGTTGTTGTTTGGAAGTCCCTGTCTCGTTTCCCGTTTCCCTGCTCTTCCTTCCCTGTGCTTGTCTGTTTCGGTCCTGATTGTCTCCTCCTGTGTCTCCACCTGTGTGTCGTTTCCCGTGTATTTAGCCTGTGTCTTGCTGCTTGTGCGGGGTCAGTTCGTTTTAGTTCCTGCTAGATATTAGTAATAAATCCTGTATTTTTTTACAACTCTGCCTGCTGCATTTGGGTCCAAAACTTGCCTCACCTAACATCTACATACTGGTTTAAATCCCTGCCTCTCCTCATCCACCACACATTAGTATAAACACCTATACCTCAGGTCAATGTGATCACATTAATATATGGTGGCTCCAGTCCAAATGTGATGCAATGTAATCCGACAGGAGGGGCCTGTTAAGACATTCACGTTTTAAAACTGTCAGAAAGGTGTTGACATGTTGTATTTATAAATTAAATTACATTGTGGACTTTATTATTGTATTATTTCTTCTTTTGTTCAGCAGGTGAAACCAATAAAGTTAAAAGGGGTGGTCATTCTGGCATTGGAATGCACAGGATGACGTCATGCCCAACCCCCCCTTATGGACAGTACAGTATGCTGTAGCTATGCATGTTGACTACCGTCTGGGTGTACGGTGGATCACATGAGAAATGAACTACTGTATGATCATTTTAAGTTAATTACCCTTTATGTATACCATATACAAATATCACGCATGGGAGTAAAATAAACTAATAGTTTTGGACTCTCTCTTCTCTGGGGTGGGGTGTTTTTTCTGAAATCTCCTGAGGTTCCTGAACTACACCCTCCGACTACAAAGCCGCTTTCAGGGTATAATAACCTCATTGGATCACAATGTCACAGTGAAATCAGAGCTAATGCTGCTGAGGGAATGAACGGCGCACCGGGCTCTGCAGCGGGTTCTCCTCCCCAGAATAAAGTCGCGTCTCACCCGCAGAGATGTTCCGCAGCTCCTGTCCGTGCTGGATGGACTGAATCATTTCCAGGATGAAGTCCCTCTCCAGCTCCATGGCCGACGCGGTTTCGCGTAAAGCCTCCACCCTGACGGACACCAACACAACACGTGAGCACTCAGACTCACGACCCCTTTCTGCGGGAAAGGCGCGATGGCCACAAGTTTCCAGAAGTTTACGCTGCGCCCATTTGTGCTCGTTTTTCCACCAACCGTCTGCGTTATTTCTCCTCCAGTTAAAACGACATTTCTATATCAAATGAATCATAAACACACAACGTACAAGAGCACCGCGCTGCCTGCTTTACGCGCACGCGCCCGGCCCGTTGCTTTTACACCGCACCTCATTTCCAGCTGATCCAAACTTTCCAGGAGTTGTCCGGAGCGGTCCGCCATGGACATCGTCCTGCTGAACTTGCTGCTCGTCGCGTCGCTCATTTTCGCCTGGATCTTAGCTTGAGCCATGAGTGAGAATTAAGGATTCGGTTGTGTTGATGGTTATTACGCGGATCTGTGCCGGGGAGGAATCCTCGTGTGCGCTCCGCTCTGCGCGCCGTCCAGCTGACTGCAGCAGCGCTCCAGAGGGAACATGTCCTAACATGGGCTGCGACTTCCTTCCTCCGGCCCGACGGAAGATTCTGGAGCAGCCCTGGACAGTGTTTCCCAAAACCAGGTCCGAGGACCCCTTCAGGTCCGGGAGGAGCTCTCGCGGCTCCCCATATGTACTGTAATTGCAGTGCGTTTTTTTGAAGTGTACATATAACGGTTTTGATATTTTTGTATTTAAGAAATATCTGAATGAGGTTTTCTTTGTGTACTAGCATTTTAGGGATCTTGGTGGACTTTTTTTCTTATTTTTCTACCTGGTTAATGTTTAACAGCTGGCAAATATAAGAAGAACAGCTATCAGGGCAAAGGCACCTGACCGGCATGTAATGTACCGATAGTGTGTTGCACTGTGTGGGCATGCAGCTGGTCATCTGCCCGCCTAGTTACTTTTAGTTGCAGGTCTAAATTCTCAGCACATTTCTGCAGTGAATATTTCCATCAATGACTAGAATATTATCAAAGAAATTATGTTATGTATACTCAAACTAGCACTCTGAGACAAATGAGTAATTTGTGAAATTGGGCTATACAAATAAACTGAATTGAACTAGCAATAATTACAAGTTATGCAAAAGTGACCAAGAGGGTGTGAAGAAGCAAAACAAGCATTTTAAATACGTCTATTTCCCAATTACAAAAGCAGCAACATATAAAACACACCTGAATGTTGGGCCGGGAACCTGTCAATCACCTACTCTTGATTTTGAAGCGAACGTGAGGAAACTAACAGTCAAATTGGCAGCATCAATAACTTCTATTAAATCACTTCTTAAAACCCACTTTTATAGAACTGCTTTTAAGTGATGTCGTCCTTTTAATTTTAATTGCCTATTTGTTTGGTTTTACTTGTATTCAATGCTTTTATGGTATGGTCTTTTTTGTTTGCCACCATTTAAGTTGTGTTTATGCTTTGTTTATCTGTAGAGCACTTTGTAAACTTTGTTTTTAAAAGTGCTATATAAATAAAGTTATTATTATATTATTATAAAGAGTTGTTGACAGAATAGCAGCTGCTGTTGATCAGGACTTTCACAACTAATATCCTCTTACATAAAGATCAGGAATAACATGGATGCACTGAAACTTTTCGACATACAAAGGTTGGCCCTGCTCCCTACGATAACTACACGCTGGATTTCAGGTCTGCAAGGAAAGCCAAGACTGCAATTGGATATTCAGAGTCACAAGTTCAGCCTCGGCATTTTTGCAGTGTCATGGACGCCGCCTCAGCACATGGGTCGACACGTGTTCGCAACAGAGGAGAGAAATCCTCAGCACAGAGCAACCTTCTCGAATGATCTGGGTGCTTCGCTGGTCTGGATTTGTTACGTCATCACATTGATGCATTTACAAATAATAATAAAAAAAAAAAAGAGACAAATGGCAACTATTTATTTCACATATGTTGAACACAAACACCTGGTACAAAATATCTCAGTCTGATAAACATTTGGGGCACAAAACATTGAACAACAACAACAACGAAAATCCTCAAAACTCCAGAAGACTTCTTTTAAGAGCTTCGTCCAACTCTGTGAAAGAGAAGCAGAATATAAAAAAGGATTCTGGTTACAGTATGTCCAAATGAAACACTGCAAATCACAGCACCAGCATAACTATCGTGGGAAAAGAAACATTTAGCTTATCATTTGGTGACACACCTTTCCTTCAAACGTCATTGCAAAGGTTTTGATCCGTCTTTTAGATCACGCTTGTGTTTAGAATTAAATCCCCGAAAAGCTCAAAGACTAAACTTAATGTCTTTAGTTAATTTTAGACAACTGGAACCTGACCTATGACATATTGAGCTTCACACATTGACAACCATAGAAAATATATTGAAGCTTTGAATCGTCTCCGACTATCAAAATATAATACTTTTACGGGAAACTGAAGTTGCTGCAAAAACTGCCAGCATATAAAGAGTGTTCAAGAAACTAAATGTAATCAAATCTGGATTAAAACACAGATTTGCACTTCAGTGGCACTTAAATATCTCTTATTGTGGTACTTTTGTAGTTCGACTATGTTGAGGAAATGTTACTTTCTGTATTCTTGTCGTTCTTAGTTTGTACTCTGTGCCTTGGATAAAAGCGTCTGCTAAATGGCATGTAATGTAATCCATTTGAAACTACTGTCGTTACACAGTCGTAACCCTGGAGCTGCAGCGAGCGACACACCGTGAGACGGTACACACATACCTGTTGACTCCCTTTCGTCTTCTGCACTCAGAGACGGCTCACAGTTCATCTCCTCATCCGATTCATCTGAAGGAGATCAAAACAAATGAGCGGCTGATATATTGTGGGTTGATAAAAAACAAACACAACTGTGTTGTTGTACAACTCTTATGGAAAGGAAAGCTGTGCAATTTGCTTGTTATCCATGTTTCCACGTGGCGTGAGTGACACACTGGTTATATGTTTCTTATTGCCTACTTTCACTCTCTTTGTTGGTCTGATCCATGTTCAAGCACTTCACCAACGTTTCATCTTTAACGTCTGAAATGAAAATACAGAACCAGATTAAAGGCTGCATACAGGGTTCTTACACATTTTGACCGATGGATTTCCAGGACTGTTAACCAAATTTTCATGACCAAACATGAACAATTTAGAAAATGTATTTACATTTTGAGCATCTTTCTTTAAAAAACATATTCATTATTTCAAACTCAGCGTAAATGACCATGTTCCACGACTTTTCCAAAATTTTTATGATTTAAGTTTTCATTTCCATGACTTTTCCAGGCCTGGAAATGACCATTTTAAAATTCCATGACTTTTCCAGGTTTTCCATGACCGTACGAACCCTGCTACAGGATTCTTACACATTTTGACCAATGGATTTCCAGGACTTTCAACCAAATTTTGACCAAACATGAGCAATTTAGAAAATGTTGCGTATTGAAATCGTACGCCGGCTTACATTTTGAGCGTCTTTCTTTAAAAAAAAACAACAACATAGGAATTATTTCAAACTCGGCGTAAATAAACACGTGATTATAACAAATTTCCAGGACTTTTCCAAAACTTTTATGATTTAAGTTTTTTCCACCACTTTTCCAGGTTTTCCATGACTGTCCGAACCCTGTACATACAAACATCAATACAAACCGATTTACCGTCGGCGTCCGGTGAGACCTCCGTCCTCAGCCCGTCGGCGGCTTCCTCCCCGCCGCCGGTCCTGGAGCTCACGCAAGGCTCCAGCGGACAGTGTCGGGAGTGATGGTGCGTGTGGAACCCCGGCACGCTCGTGAAACTCTCCCGGCACTCTTTGCATTCCACGCCGAAGGTCCTCTCCGCGTTGGCGGCCGCGTGCTTCGTGTGGACGTGAGTCTTCATCCGTGCGAAGGAGGGCGCCGAGGCGTCGCAGTGAGCGCACGCGTATTGGCATTTCCCCTCGGCGGACAGATTCCTCATACACTGCGAATACGCGGCTTTCATCTCCGCTTTCTTTTTCTCCGAAGCCATGCACGGACACGCGAGCCGCCCGCTGCCGTCCGCCGCCGCCTCGGCCTCCTCCATGCGGTAGTAGTCCTTGCTGTGCAGACTCTTGTAGTGCTCCAGGAACTCGCCCTCGGACTCAAACCGCATGCTGTCGCAGAGGCCGCAGAAGTGGGAGCTCGCCACCCGCCCGCCGTGCTCGCTCACGCAGTGCCGCCGCACCGTCGACTCCTTGAAGAACTTCTGGGGGCAGTGTGCGCAGACGAACCTCTGGAAGCTGTGGTTGCTCACCTCCTTGCAGTGCGCGCGGACGCGCGCCTCGGACTCAAAGACGTCCTCGCACATCCGGCACATCCAGGTCTGCGTCGCTCGGACCGCCGTCTCCGGCCGCACGGCCTCGGAGGACGGTCGGGCGCCGGCCGCTCCGCTGGTGGACGGCTCGGCGCCGGCGACCTTCGCGACCTTCGCGACCTCCTCGGCCACTTCCTGCTCCGTCACGTAGGTGTGCCCGCTGTGGGCCTCCGCCGCGTGCGACAGGATGTCCTCGTAGCGGGGCATCTCCAGTTTGCACTTGCGGCAGTAGTAGAGGTAGTTGGAGAGATGCGCGCCGCCGTGGAAGCGACTCATGTGCAGCCGGGTGATGGAGGACTCGCCCATGTGTTTGCCACACACGGCACACTGATGGAAGATCTGGTTCGCGGCCAACAGATGGTTGGTGGCCGTGACCTCTTCGGAGAAGCGGAAACCGCACTCGCAGACCCACGCCGTCACGGAGCGTCCGCCGCTCACGCTCGGCCTCTTCCGTTTGGAGGAGAACTCCTCACCGTCCCGCTCCTGGGTCCGTGTTGGGAAAGCTCCCTCCCTCTGGGTCTCTCTGGCCCTCTGGGTGTGGCGGCTTTGCCCAAACCGGCAGTGCTGGAGGAGGGCTTTCTCCATCGTTTGGTTGACCTCCACGTCGTGCCGGGTCGACTCTTTGTGCTTCTCGATTTCCGCTTGGCTGCGGAAGGTTCTGCAGCAGAGGGAACACTGCCCTCGCACTTGCAGCCGTTTCATCACCTGCACGACCGTGGTCTCCGCCTTGGCCACCGCGCAGCCCTGTCTGCAGTGCACACTAAAGAAAAAGGAGGAACACGAGGAGAAAGGAAGAAAATCAGTTGGACAACATGTAATACAGGGTTCTTACACATTTTGACCAGTGGATTTCCATAACTTTTCCATGACTTTAAACCAAATTTCCATGACCAAACTGAAATCTCGGTATAAGCATGAACAATGTTGCGTATTGAGAGCGTATGCTGGCTTATATCTTGAGCGTCTTTCTTTAAAAACACATTAATTATTTCAAACTCGGCGTAAATGAACATGGGATTCTTGACTTGACTTCATGACTTTTCCAAAAAACTTTTATGATTTTAGTTTTTTCCATGACTTTTCCAGGCCTGGAAATGACCATTTTAAAATTCCATGACTTTTCCAGGTTTTCCATGAGCGTACGAACCCGGCATCTATCAAAAGACGTAAACACATGCACTGAAAAAGTCGTAATTCAACTTACTTAAAGTGGGCTTGAGCTACCTGGTGCGAGATCAGCACTTTGTGACACAAGGAGCATCGGACATTGAACGTTACATCCTTGCACAATGTGATGAGGCGATTCTTCACATGTTGCGAGACGGGAACTGGCTGTGCTCTTCCTCTGGTCTCTTTAAGAGGAGAACGTAAAAGGTACATGTTATCTTGCTCATATAATACCTCTTGCACCTTCAAGACACAACTGAGGTTGTCATGAATGACATTTAGAAGTAAAAAAAAAACATTTAATAAGCCTTACCGTTCATAGGGAGGGACTCTGTGAAGTGGTTTTTGGCCGACATGTGCTGAAGACACTCGTCTCGGAGGTTGAAGAGGAAGAAGCAGGCCGGGCAGGCGAAGCACACAATCCGCTGATACGTCTGTGAGATGCTGTGACCACCGGCAGCGGATGAGGACACCTACTGATCCCAAAAAGGTGTTCTCAAAATAATGAACAAACTACTGTCGATCAATATCAAATACGCATTTCAAACACTTATTAATTAATCATTCAAAAAGCAGGAGTTTTTCATAACGGTCCGAAAAGTAGGTGAACCTTAGACTCGAGATGTTTCCTCCACGCTTCTTCGGTCTGAAAATGATGACCACAGGCGACGCAGGCGAAGAACTCCGATGGGCATCCTTTGAGATTGATGGTTGGGTCACAAGGGGAGTGGTCAAACCTGCACACACACAACATATGTTATTCCACAAAGAGCCACATTTTTACTCAAAAACAGTTCAAAAACAGTGTTTAAAGTGGGCCACTACTCATTACTCTTTGGTGTAATACTTTCTCTTCTCACAACCTCTTTTCTGCCGTGTGAGACTGAGGTTGCTGGAACTTATTGATACAACGTCCACATCCTTTTTGTAAAGTAGATTAATAAGTGAAGCGTTTAAAAAAACAAACATTTCTTTCATTCGGAAACAAATTTAAAGAGTGAAACATCAATTTTTCTCAATCTTTTTTAAATGTACATGACAGGATCTGAGAGCGAAGATCTTTCCAGAAGACTTGCACGTTCAGAAAAAGGCTCCGATATGTGTAAATAACCAAACATGTATTAAACTACAGCATGGTTAGCCTTTAAGCTTTTTTATAAGCTATTAAGTATATAATTTTGTGTGGGGGTGGACCCCAAAACATAATACCACTTAGTATCTTTTATTCACTGGAGGACATTTAGAATTTAGAATAGTTTCCCAATTCAAGCACTGTTGAAAAGGTGTTACACCCACATGGAAAAGAAAAGAACAGAAAGGATCACCTTTTTAAGTGGCCTTCAAGGAGCGGTGTACTTTCAAAGACTCGACCACAGTTGATCACAGGACAAGAAGTATGTCTAGTTGAATTGGTTCTGGGCAAAGGAGCAGGCATGTGTCTTCTTCCAAAGCCAGTACGGATCGATCCGGGTTTACTACCTAAATAAAACACAAAGGTAGGGGATGAAAAGACACGGCCGAGTGCTGCGGTATTATTGGCATGCCTGGATCTCTTGAGACAAGAATACATTCCAGTCATCCCTGTGGAGAAAGTGGACCATTGTAGCAGCAGAGAGGATACTGGTGGAACAAATACAACAGTACATGACAGAAACGTGCTTCAAAAGTTTCTCTGCTCGCTTGAATCAACTCTCAACAGCGACCGATCATCCCTGACATTGTCACTTGTCAATCCAACATCTTTCTGATCCAGATTAAAATGTACCTGGCATCTTTAACCACATGTCCACACAGTGCTTTGCTTCCTGATTAGTTCCATTTGGAGAACTAAAGGCCAACTTCTGCCGGCCATGAGCTTTTTGCAAGATTTGCTTCTCCTGAAAAAGAGACAAAAAAAGAGATGAAAGATACCTGGAAAAAAAATGTCTGCATCTTTTAGATAGATAGAATAGCACGGCAGGTCAATAGGGAATTTAGATAATAAAGGAAATGAAAAAGAAAATAAATAATACAAATGCAAAGTGTATATAAAGTATACATTTGCATTATAGGACAGATAGACAGTTTAGTAGTTTAATGTTAACACATGTTATGATGCTTTATGGAGTAAATACACCTTTGTTGTTCATTCCAGTGAGTTATTTGCTCTCTAAGCATTCTGTCCACAGGGTGGCACTACTGCTGCTATATCTTACTGTACTTGACCCAGTACACTATTATACACTACATACCAGGGGTCAGCCACCCTGACTAGTTGCTCCCCGGACGCTTCAAAGCAGACCACAGCTCCTAGAATACCAAGGATGGTTTAAATGCAATAACTTATTATTTGAATGCAATAAATAGGCTATGTCCACACTACTACGTAAACATTAAGAAGAACGTGTATCTTGCTATGTTTACACTGAGCGTCTTCACTTTGCCGGAGTTTCAAACGAGGAAGGAGGAGATGCGACACGCTCCCGAGGACGCACACCTTTCCACTAACGGACTCCTCAATGTCTCACGAGCCGCAGTAGTGGAGTTTGGAGACTAGTTTTGGAGAGTACTTTTGTTTTGCTCCGTTTGCTGCAGCAGGTAAGAAATCGCTCTTCTTCCTCGCCTGCAGCTCGATGCCGTTTGTTGCTTCTTCACATATGAAGCCTACACGTAAGCCAGCATCGTTGGCAGTGAAAGCAAATGAATACGTCCACGCAGAATTAAACTATTTTCTCTGTGACTTTAATATATATATTTTTTGAATCCATCCTCAGTTTACCGAGGGCGGGGTTCTGTACATCATGATGAGCTACCTGCAGGGTGTGACGCATATTTTAGTTAAACAAATATTACATTTGTTATTTTCAATAACACAGTAATATCTCAAACTCACAAGATAAGAGGTGTTCCCTTTGAATGATTGTCCACTGGGAAAAACGTAAAAAAAAAAAAATAATATATATATATATATATATATTCTTTTTTTGTCAAAGCCTCAGGGAGCAGAGAGGCTAAAGAGCCGCAGGTTGCCGACCCCTGCACTACCAACACAACACAAAAAAGGGTACACTGACCATTTTAAATATTATAATCCTAATATATACTTGTAAATGAGGTTATGGTCATACTTAAGCTAGTTTGTGATTTTCTTTAAGTGTCATTATGACAGTTGGTGGGTCTGAAGTTTGGGTCCAATCCGGAGCTTAAACCCTGAACCCCGGGGGACTTATTGACGTAACTTGGTGAATGATTGCGTGTGAGAGACTGTAAGGGCTTGAAATTATGTAAATTACAAACAAAACCTTGACAGACCTTTAAACATGTAATAGCTTGGTTACAGTCTAGCAGGCAACACATGCTGGCAGCGGCAGGTCACATAATACTGAAGCAAACTTACCTTGAACTCTCTACATTTATCTGATCTTTCCTTTTTCTCTTGGGCCACTTGGTGTGCGAGCCTGTCCAACGTAGATTTAACATGCGCGTCATGGCGGGTGATTTTATCTTCAATCTACAGCGGAATAAAAGGCAGCGCAAAGTTTCAGAAAACTTTAGATTGACACTATATAGTAAAAAAGGTGTTCCATTCAGCCACTTACCGTGCCTGGGAAAGTTGAACAGCCCTCATCCTCATCCTCATCCTCATTATCACTCAGCAGATCAATACATTCTAATACTGCTTGGACAGGGCCCTCCTGAAGCAAGTACAAGACACCATGTCATTCAGTATTATAAAACAAACAATGCATTTATAAGATTCAAAGAAGTCTGCAAACCCCTGAACAAAAATGTAAACATGCCCATGAAAACAGAGGTGCTCCAAGTCTGAATCAAAGCTAGTCATACAATAGATGGAGCAGCAGCATTGTTCAGCGAATCAAACATGATACATATATGAATTAAATAAAATACCAGTCTAATTATCAGGCTAGATCAAGAGATTATTGCACAAGTAGTCATCTCAATATCAAAAGACAAAAAGTTAAGAAATGCAACTGTCATTTCATCCTTTGAATCTAATACTTTATTCAAAAGATAAAGTGCACATAACTTACCGATACAAACTCCACTTCTTCCGCCTCATCGTCGGATGCTTTAGTTGGAGAAGACATCTATCTGAAGGGAAAAAATAAGTTTAACTTTTGAAGCTGCAGCCCTAACTTTGGTTTGACTGTAAAGGAAAGGGATGTGTTTGAGCTAGTTCCCCAAAGGCACTCAAGTGTCAGTAACAGTAATGCACACATCCAACTGCAGCTAGGAGTGTTAGGTGGGTGAGATCACTCAAAATGAGGACATACATCCGTTAATGTTTTCTGAATACGCCTCTATGATTTATTTAACCGCTTCACTGGGGCAGCTGACTAACCTTAAGTGAGACCAGTACTCAGACGGTGCCATTACTGGTTGCTCGAATATTGATTATTAAATTGTTGTAAACTACACCAGATGGCAGGTTTGATACACATCAACCGTTCAGGAGACTTCGCATCGATGGGAGGCTTGCGTACAGTAACGAACATGTGACTTATTCCGGCGTAATGCAGGACAGTGTTTGATTAAAGTCGATACAACCACTTTAACACGAGGCGTCACTTCTTCCTCTGGTGCCCACCAGAGTGCTTCTATTTAGTGATGCCACTGATGGGTTTGGAAGCTCAATTTCAGCGGCTTATGCATTAAAATCGCAGTGTTGTTGCAATACAGGTTACGGCCACTAGAACCCCTGGCAGCACTGAGCGATGAGCTGCTGAACAGCACTCCACCCGCCGAGCGAGGAAGAAATAAAAGCGCCACAGTTGAGTTTTCGAACGATGTAAATAAACTGTACACACACTTACAAACAAAGTGAAGTTCAACTGCCTTGCGGCGTGTGTGTTTTTTACATCACTAAACTCTTCTGTTAAGCTAATTTATTTTCCGCGGTGGTTGCTTCCAACGACTATCCAGGACGATGCCCAGCGTCCAGACTAGCGTTAGCACTCTGACGTTAGCGCGTGCAACATATTAACCTCGCTAAACCAGCGCAGAGCAACGTTACACACGCGGAAGTCTGCTTGGGTTGGCGTCAAGCAAATGGTTGAAATCAAAAAGTGAATGACGCTGAGCATGACACTACCTACCACTTATTATGCTGTCTCTTCGGTTGACGGATCGGTAACTGTTAGCTACCGATAACGTCGCCAATCAATTCAACGGAGCCATCTAGTCTGGTCCCTACGTCACGTGGAATTGAAGCGCTCCTTTTCTACGTGGGGTGTGCCGTACGGGCGGGGTTACTGGTTGATCCTAAAACAAATACGTGAACAATCTCCGCCCGTCTGATTTTTACCGCGTCCGGTTTAAAGTGTAGCTGTTGCCAACAGTCACTGTATTCATATTTTAGTTGAGAATACCGTAATGACTGTACACAGGTTATTATTACAGGAACTATGCTGGAATAATGGTTATGTGCACACGTGGTTTAAAACAAATTATGTTGATATGTGCATTCCTTTTGATTATGTGGACGTCACGTTTTAGTTGATATACCCTAAACACAACATGCAGGTGACTATTCAGAAGTTGTCAAGCAATCAAAGCCTCTTTTATTTAGTGCGTCCCTTCTTTTGGACTCAAATGTATATGAAATTATCACGAAAATGCGAATATACAAATGATAATAGCATTCATGACTATACTATAGCGTACATCTCAGAAGACATGCACAATAAATGTGTTGCACATAATTGATTTGTTAAAATATTTATTGATTGATTTATTAACTGCATTGGCTTATACTATTTGCATATGTGAGACATACTGAACATATGCTCTTGCATTAATATATGAATAATATACAACATGCTGACATACAGAATCCTCCATGCGGTTACTATATGAAAATGTCTCCTATGGGAATGACATACATTATTTTAGATTGACTAATGCTATGAGTCAACATGCAGTGTAAAATAATAAGAATCAAAATCAGAATGGTATTTAATCATACACACATGCAGAGTATGTATATGTTATATATGCTGTTTATAACAACTGTATATCATTTCATTATGTCAAATATATATATATACTGACATATGCAATGATCTATTGGTGTATTGCATATATTGACTTGCAAGCAGTGTAACATTTGGATATGTTTGAGAACACATGTAGAAATACTACTGTCATGTCATAGTCTGGGATTTTTTGTGTGGGTGCAGAATTGCTAATACAATGTGTTTCTTCCCACTTAATTATATCAGTCCATCAATAAATTACATAACCAATGTTTGATGATTAGAGTTGGTCCCTATCTATTTGTCTCCCTCATCTCGAAAGTGTTTATCGCTACTGCCTCGTTTCAGTGGCTGTCGGTACAACAGGGTACATTTCACTAAGTCTCCCGGTAAATGTATTAGTCCCCGATACTAATATAATGAATATGATAGCATGTATATATCCTGTGGCTGCCGACTCTGCAGCAGATTACTGCGATGCTCCGCTCAATCTGCTGACTCTCCCTTCCCCTGTTAGAAAATAAATAAATAAATACAACTTGCGTCTCTGCTGAGTCATGCACACTGTACCTCACAATAATGATACAAATAGTCTGGGGCTGACCACTTTGAACTGCGATTTGCTGCGCGATGCTTCACGTGTGTCAGTCAGGGTCTGTATTCTCATCCTGAGCTTCCAGCAACACATCGGCAGCAGAGGAATCAGCTGTCTGAGGCTGCGGAGTCTGTCCTACATCTCGTTTTATCATGATTGCTGCGGCGTTTTTGGTGCTGTTGAGGCCGTACAGTATCCAATGTGTGCTGCTGTTACTGCTGCTGTTGCTCGGGACTATCGCGACTATTTTGTTTTTCTACTGCTGGCATCGCAGGCTTCGTGATGGGAAACATCCAATAAAATCCATGCTCTCCGGGCGCACCAGGAGCCGCGGTGAGTGTAGCGCAGGCCGGCCGCATCTCCTCATCCTGACAACTCATCGTTTACGTGTTCTGGATGTACTCGTGGCCGGTTTGATCCATTCTAGCAAGCAGCAAAGTTCACCGTTAGCATGTCTGCGGTATGGGCTGTATAGGACAACACACACTCCTCTCATATGGGAGGGTGTTGTGGATTAGTTTGTATAGCCTAGCCTAAAATGTCTGGAATTATTGCTAATTAGATAAATGTATATTGTTGATATCGCACATGTCTTAAGCTACTTCGTGGTAAATGTAAGCTACATATCTCATTCTAACATGTGTTATCTTATCTCTCTTGTAGTGGGCCTCCGATCACATCATTTTCGATCAGAGGTAGGATGAACTTTTTTAATTATGGGAGACTTCTGTAATATCCAACGGCAAGGAGACGTCAGGGGTTAAATGTGTGGAAACCTTGTGTAGCCTATGCTGCATCCGCTCCTCAAGAATAACATGATAAATGCTTCATCTAAAAGCCCGTGTCTTTGGAGTTTTTAAAGAACTGCATGACTATTTTAAGGACCATGACGTGCGCAATGCGCATGTGTTATCAATAAATAATATTGGGGATTTTGCTGTTTCATTCTTTCAGAAGGGTTGAGACTCAGTCCAGTGTATTCTTAGAAACACATGTTAAAACGGAAGTTTTAGTGAGCAGAGAGAAACCCACTTTTTGTAATACATATGTATCAGTTGTATATGCCCACATGCGTCAATGGAGCTTCAGTCGCTCTGTTTCCGTTTTACGCATTTTGCTTTCAAAATAAAACCACAACGATTCAAGTCGGGTAAAAATGCATTAAACAGTTTATACACTGCCAACTTGGCATCTCTAATTAAATTGTGTATATATATCTTGTCAAAAGCTGTCTTAGTATAGACATACTTCCTGTGGTTCACTAATTAATCTTCTTGACATATGGAAATAATGTCTCGGTTGTTCAAACTGCAATATACAAAAGGGACAGGTGAAAAAGAAAAAAAGGCACATCTTAATAAACTATTAGCAAACCCCTTTATTAATCTGTTTGTGATTCTCTGAGGTTTTGAAGTTCCAAAAGCGTTGCAGGTTATGTTATTGAACCACAGGAGGACACTGAATCCCTGCTGGCTCAGCTGGTGGGGATTCAGTATCATGTTCAAGGGCACAACAGTAGGGCAGTTACTGAGCCTCAATGTTCAAGAACAATCTCCCTGATTGTTGCCTTCAAAAATAATAAATCCAACACAGTTCTGAACAAAAAAACCTACGGGTCGTGCGAAGAAATGAGTAAATGAAAACATCAAACTGTTATCTTGAATTGTTTGCTTTTCCTTCTCCTTTCTCAAACACTTCTGGCTCAGAGAACTATATGTGAAATACCACAACAGTGCCGCCATGCATACTTTTAAGAAATCTTAATCACAATTATTCTTATGATGAGAGCTTTTAATTTGCCTTGCTGAAAGTATGAAATGCCTGCCTGACATCTGCTCATGTTTCCCAGGGCTTCAGGCACAGTCCACGTCATGCAAGAAGGAGCATACACGCTCGAGTGACGGAAGAAAAGCCCAATCTGGTGGAGATTCCTGAAAGTGAACCCGATTCATCGTCGACTCTGAGAAAACGCAAAGCGAAGAAGAGAGTCCTGCCAGAATTTTACCAGTCTGTGCAAGTCACCCCCACACGTAAACCTGTAGGTACTCCCATGTAGCCATGATTAATACTGATATTATGTTGTGCTTGCTCCACTCCACAGGGACATCAGTGTGCCTTTGAACCTGGCAATGATTCAGCAGCTTGCTCAAGGACACAGGGCAAGTGTTTGTCTCAAGGGAGTGGACCCTGGTTCTGAAGGACGCTCATTTATACGTCCAATGAAATGATTATGTATTTGTTATTGCGCTACAATGTGTATTGTTAACATCGCATTTAATTAATTTAAAAATAATGAATCCTTTGGGAGTACACAACTACATCAAATTAATTTAAAATTTGAAATGGTAAAACCTAATATTGTATTGTTCCCTAGTTTGTAGTCGTAGTAGGTGTCCTCTCTGACCCATTCAGGTCTGTTAACCATTGATGTTGGTATGGAAACACAATATGTGGGTGTTTTTGTTCCCATGCTAATTAGCAGCACTGCTTCCAAACAAAAGTGTGTTTATTCTCCGTCTTTGTTTCCACCAGTTTCAGTATAAAGCAAGGTGAGGAGTGCACGGTACAACTTCTGACCCACATATTGATCCACGTCTTCCTGGAAGCGAACCGAAAGAAAGAGCTAGAGAAACACAACGCCTCTGATGGGAACGGTTATGAAAACATAAAGCAGAGCGACATTAGTTCAGCATTCTCTACGCATTGCTGCTCTATTCTGACAATATATGTTTCTTGTTCCAGGGAAGAGAATCCTGATCCCACATTCACGACATCCCTGAGTTGTTGGATATTTTTAAATGTCATTCATTGTATCCAGAATATTAGATATCCTACACAATCGTTATCCCTCTACTGTTACTGTATTCAGTTTAGTACAACTTGACATGATGACGTCGGAGCTGATTGTGTTCAGAGGACGTTATTGATCCGTGTGAGGCTGTTGCAACTCCCTGCTTTCATTAGCTGTCTATATAATTATGTAGATAACAGGTTCAAAAACATACATGTCAATTTGTTCAGTTATGTCAATATTTTACATGA
This sequence comes from Liparis tanakae, assembly GCA_036178185.1. Classification (NCBI taxonomy): domain Eukaryota; kingdom Metazoa; phylum Chordata; class Actinopteri; order Perciformes; family Liparidae; genus Liparis; species Liparis tanakae. Next base: position 18,556,249 of record CM070100.1, read on the forward strand.
GCTTCTGATGCGTCAACATCAAGTAGTTTGCTGCCGTGGGTAAACAAAATCCATGTAACGTTTACAATTTATATTGACACATGTGTTGTTCAGGTAGAATACTTACTGTTTACTGGCAGTGAGCAAAAGATGAACAATCCTGTTGTTGTAATATTGTTATTACAATAATATGATAGGCAGAGGAGATACACATGATACTTTAAACAACCAAGAATCGAAATTTCAAGATTTATGGAATCTGAGAACTCAAATATTTTCTGTAAGTGAGCTGACTTAAATATGTTAGAGTCCTTCATAAACTAGTGTCTAAGCATAGATCAACCCACCATGAATCATTCATGATATATTATCATGTGTAGCCAATACTAAACTGTGAATAATCCACAATGATTGAAACTATTTTTGGGGTTTATAACTGATCATCATATTGTAAAGAATCACTTCTTACATATTGTATTCAGTCGGCTGCATTCCTGTTTTTATTTCATGTTAAAACAAACTAATGAATCTGGGCATAGATGGAAGATCTCATTAATGCATCTGTTATTGAATAAGGACTGCTTATTTAGCATATTAGTATTTAATGAATACATGTTTTTCACTGATGGCTCTGTAGCCCTTGTATTGACAGAGGTATTTAAATAGGTCACAGGGATGTAGTTTTTTTAAGTAACAGCCCCTGAACAAATATATCAACTGATCATTAAAGAGTATTGCAGTGATGTGAGGGAGGGTCTCTAGTATTTAAACTTTTCTTATCCCTGTAATAAACTGACTCAGCATAATGATCTATTCTCATAGCAGCCCAAGTAACAATAAGTTAATGATAGCAAGCATTAATTTTCCTCGATCTGTGTCCTTTCCCCCCCTTTTAGTGCTTGGAATTCTTAATAAGCAGAAAGCTGATAACCTGTTTCAACACTAAGCTGCCTTTTCAGCACTAACTTCTGTGTAACAAGTGACGCTATGACGAACAAGCTGCTAATATTAACAGTGTGTTGCTTTTATTAGCTCTGCTCCAGATCTGAGAACAGATTCTCACATGGTTTCAAAATAGAAAAGATTGTACCTTTGTCGAAACACCGGCAGAAGCTTTTGAGTTGATCCTCCACATTTACATTTCAGGTGCTATAGCTACCTGTCAATAACATGAAGAAGACAAACCTTGCAGACTCAGTCCTTCATGCTTGCAAATTACAAACTGAACTCATGGGGATCATTGGAGCCGATGTGTTGCGTTGCATTTCCCCTTTAAACTCTGTTATCATGAAGGAAGTGAAGTGTCATGGCACAGGTATTCTGCCCCCCCACCCCTCCCTTCTCCTTTAGGTTATGCTTACTTGCATGTGTCCTGTTGCTCAATCTCAGGTGTGTTTGGGTGCAGCAGGACATTGCTACAGAAAGTCATTCATTCATCATGTTCTATATTAGAACTGTGTTGAGTTCTAGTTAGAATTAAAGCTCTGCATAGATTCTAAATTACATAGAACACCGCTACACTGATACATTAAGCGCTATAAAGGTTTCCTAATTGCATATTGGTAGAATGGTTTCCATTTAAACCAAGTTAAGTAAAATCCTTTTGTGTGCTCCATCCTCTCCTCCCTCTCAGATAATTAGCTCCACACATGTGAAGGCTTTTCACCTCACCCTCTGTGATTAACGCCCCATCTACAATTATGTAATCGTGTCCTCTCAGTAGTCGCCTCTGCGTGGATCCCATGTGCATCTGTTGCCATGAGAAACCGCGATGGCCCCCCTGTCCCCGTGTTACCCCCGCTGTTGCTGTATTGGGAGCCCTTAGTGAAGGGATGGCGTTCTGACACCATCGATGTTGGAGCTACTGTTGTTGGCTACCGGGTATGACGCGGAGACACATGCAGTCTGCTCTCCCATCACCGCCCAGCTCCGCCTCGACAGCACACAGCATCCCATCCGCTCAGCCCTCTGGAGATCTGGCATCACCTCGCATCCTTAAGTCGTAGATAAGGCACGATCTCGTGGCGGGAGCATCCTTCAAAGGGCGTGGCACACCCCTTTAGCCATTGACGTACGCAACCTGTGACTAAAAGGTTGAAAGCTAATAACGCGCAAATAGGATTGTTGTTTTTCTTCTCCTCTTTCTCCCAGCTGACAGCTCTCCATGTATACAGTGGTAAGTCTATTGTTGACCTGGCGGGGGAGCCAGATGCTATTGATTTCTCATTGCCTTTATTTGGCTCAATCTGTTATGGATTATTGCGAGCTGGTGGCGTCCTCACACCTACGTTCAAATCACACGCACTTTGACCCGCGAGGGTGAGGACGCAGTGTGATTTGTGTGCGTTTCATTCCCGCGCTGCGCACGCGTTCATTTTGGGCTCCGTGTGTGCGAAATCAAGTCAAGCATTGTTCTTTTCTCCGTATCCCCCCCGTCTTCTTTTGTCTCTCAGAGCTCCAGTTCGGGGAACCCTTCCCTGCACTGCTCCATGTCTTCCTCGGCGGATTTCTCAGACGAGGAAGACTACAGTGTGAAATCTGGGTCGGCATCACCTGCACCCGGGGACACTTTACCCTGGAACCTGCCGAGGCATGAGCGGTCCAAGAGGAAGATTCAGGGAGGATCCGTGCTGGACCCAGCGGAGAGAGCTGTGCTCCGGATCGCAGGTGAGCGGCGGGGTCCCTGTTGTGATCAGATGCTCAAACTGTGACGAGAAAAACAATGAGCTAATATGCTGCAATATATGTGTCATATGGGGTCTGCATGCGCGCGCTATCTCTCTCTCTCTGCTGGTCTAGCATAGCCCCAGTTTAATATAGGGTCAAACTGGTCCGGATGGTGTGGCTGCCATGCGGTGTATATTTTGATCTGATGTTATTCTGGGCATGACGTTTTTAAAATTAGGCTAACGGAAAGGGTTTTGGAAATGTGGTGAAATGGAGAAAAAAATAAAAAAGCTATTATTTTTCTTCAATTTCCATCGAACCAGTTGCTTTAAAAAAAACATTTGGTTGATTTTATAGATTTATGAATTGTTTGAACATGAGTCGATCAATGTCATATTGGTGAATACAAAAATAAATACATAATAATGTAGTCGTGTTGGTTTCACACTCGATAACATACTCGATTTGACGTTTTATAGCCCTTATTATTTTATAAGCATACTTTGACTCCATTTGATGTTGTATCATCTACAGTATACAGATCAGATCTTGATGGGGACGATATTGTTGGTGAAGTTTGGCACCCTACGGGAATCTGTGACATGGTGACAGCTGATGGGCTGGTGTCCGCAAAGACAGTACAACACATTCAAGTAGTCTGGTAAATACGCCAACACGTCTGTGTCGGAAGTCTCTGACAGGAGGAAAACAATGAAAAAGATCGTGTTCCACGTTACGAGCCGGCACAGAGACGTCTGGAAAGAAAACGCATTCACACTGTAAGAAATAATGTCTCGTTTTGACATTCTATTTTACCCACTGATGCGCATTCCTGACTTTTGGACTAGACTCGGTGATATTTAGACTCTTGTGTTAAGAAACACAACATATATTCAATTTATTAATTCTAATGTCATTCAATATAAGATGTGTCTCAATGGAGTTGTTTTAAGACAGACACTTTTTGCAGCGCAGCGCGTCCGGCGGTCCTTCCTATCGCTCTCGTGAACTCCAGGGAGGAAGTGTCGCCTATTGGACGGCGCGCGAACAAGGGAGGGATGTAGGGCGTTTCCTTCGGCGCAACAACAGCGCCGATCACTCTCTAGTCCTCAGCACATACACATGCATACACGCAAACACACTCAGACACACGCACACAAACACACGCGCATACACACACGCACACACACACGCACGGGTTGTCGCTGTCAGCCACTGGTGAATGTCCAGTCTGTGCAGCCCGGGTTATGGCTCAGTACGCACCGCAGCCTTATGGTCTCTCGGACGAACAGGAATACCTCCAAGCCTATGAGGATGTCTTGGAAAAATACAAAGGTAGGACCAGTGATGATTGGATGTCGTTTAATATGTGGGAGCTTTACCATATGGCGGTATTGTTGCTTGACAGTTCAATACATGTCAGCCTGCCCCCTCGCTCTGTGGTGACTGGCTGCTCTTAGTGTCTCTATCCCTGCACTGGAAAAGTGGGAATATGTCCTGCATTACATCACAAGTAGACTGCATTTCAGTAGCTGTGACGTCATCACGAGGTGTTTATGATATCAGTTGAATATTAGATCAGATGTTATTCTCTTGTTTAGAACTTGAACACAGTCTTACAAGCTAGATGATAACAGTGTCTGCATCATTTAATGTCAAATGTAAAGGTCGAAACAGAGTTGTTTGAGTAAATTGCACGTTCATAATGTAAATGAAAGATCTTTGTATTTCTAAGTTGATTATTATTGAAATGATTTTGCTCAGCTGACCTATATGGTGTCTCAAGGCAGGCGGGACAATGACAAAGCAGTTAGCTAGAAGTCGCTCATGTCCCTTCACTAGCTGCTCTTTATGGGTCCATGCAGCTCATTCATTAGACTAAATCTATCACACAGAAGAGGCCTGGGATATCCAGGGTCTCTTTGAGAGCCAGAGCTCGTTGACAGGATCGTACATGCGCTCTGAGGCCAGACCGGAGGCGATCTGGTGGAGCCCGATTCAAACTGACAGCAGCGGTTTTAACTTTTGTGTTTCCTCTCCACAAAAGAGAAAAAGTGAAACAAACAAATGGCAAACACTGTGTTCACTATAGCACCGAATGCTCGCCACAAGCGTGTTCTTCAGCTGTTGAGTGTTGTAGCCAGCAGGGCCAGTCAGCTGTGGTGTAAGGCTTAACCACCCTGACTGGACCTTGATGGGATCATATGATGCAGCATCATTAGGAATCTTCAGGCAGAGGAGCTGAGACACACAGCGAGCTGCCATCACTAACTATCTGACATTAGTTTGTACATCCTACTATGAACTTTGCAAAGAATGGTAAGGCCTTTTTGTTATTTTCTTTATCATTTGACCAACACATTTGATGTTTATGGAAGTGTTGCAGCCACACAAAACTGCATTTTTGTTTGTAATTTCAACTGAATATTATTTCAGATTTAAAACTAATTAAACTTGGCGTTGTTGTTTTTTTCTTATGGATATTATTCTGCACATAAACGAGCGGCTTTTGAGCGATGCTGGTAGAGGCTTGAGATCAGCTGACGGGCTAATTATTACCCCTCGAAACTCATCTACAGCCCTGTTTCCATCAGCTTTGTTTACATCAGACAGAAAACCTTCTAGGGCTGACTGTTGAAGTAGAAAGAAGCTATCAACATTTATTTATAGAGGATCAGAGCATGACCAATTCATAATTTACTGTATTTGCATTGTTGTGGGCCGCTTATGTCTGAGAATGGTGGAGAGTTATGAGTGAGAGGATCATTTTCATGGGAAGATTGTATAAGTTATTGCAAACAATACCATTTTAATAAGTGTATGTGAGTTTATAACAGGAGGATAAGGCTGATTGATATATCTGATACATTCTTATTTTCTTAAAACAATTTAATTCTCAATGTACATTTGTCTTCCCATTCATGAAAATGGCTTACAACTATTTATTGAGAGATTTTTGTACATAGGGCGCTGTTTAAAAGCTGTTTTTTTTGTGACTATAGTTTTATTTTGATGATAGGAATAAACAGAGCCCTGAGCCTCTGTCCATGTGATGCGTGGAGAATAAAAGGGAGACATTTTCATAACAATTTCATAAACAGTAACCAACAAACACAACCAAACAAACCAGTTAGCTAGCGGCCATGAGACACAGAACGGTCTTTGTCTCACCAAACAAGATGTAAATATATTGTAACTTCTTGGTCCTGTCTGGGCTGTTGATTTGGTCTTTATGTGAGTGCTTGTCACTTGTTGACTGGTTTAAGTCAGTTTCAGAGAAAAGATGATAACTTCAGAAAATGATGCAACGGCTTTATTATCGTCAGTGAGAGCCATGTAATGTGTTACGTTGATCACTCATTCACCACCATTCATCAACTTTAATGCCAAGAGCAGAGAAATGTTGCCTGAACTGTGTTTGAAAGAAATGCAATTTTGGCAACGAAGCATAACAATCAGCGTCGACTGGATCATTCATGTCGTTCCTATTGCTGTGGCTGTAAGGAAGAATGCCACGCTAATTAGGTATTAGAGTTAATAGTACACCAAACAGAGGATTTGTTGAGGCTTCAGGCTCAAATTCAATGCAGGCTTTACAAAAGGCTGTACACTTGAGGGCTGAGTTAAAGACAGGGTTTCTGAGCGCCAGGCAGCGGCTGTGCAGGATCACACGGTTCCTGCCGAGCCGGCTCGGTGGGCCGTCGGCATGGAGAGGCTGCAGAGTTTCCACACAGTCGATCATCCTCTGACATCAGGAAAGAGTTCATAGATTATACATTAGGTGGTTCAGTCAGCAGTTAATGTTTTATTATATTGTTTGTGTGTGTGTGCATATATATATATATATATATATATATATATATATATATATATATATATATATATATATATATATATACATATGTTTCATTTTATATACATATATACTTTTATATACATATATACTTTTATATTTTACTTGTATACATCTATATCTTTCATCCCTGTTTTTTACATTTTATATTTTATATTTTATTCTTGTGTGTTTAGTTTATTGGTGCTGCTACTGTGACGACAAATTTCCCCTTGGGGATTAATAAAGTATCTATCTATCCATCTATCTATCTATCTATCTATCTCTCTATCTCTCTATCTCTCTATCTATCTATCTATCTATCTATCTATCTATCTATCTATCTATCTATTCATCTATCCATCTATCTATTTATCTATTTATCTATTTATCTATTTATCTATCTATCTATCTATCTATCTATCTATCTATCTATCTAAAAAAGTTGCCTTAGTTGGCGTACATTCGTTCATCCATTTATTTGAACCTAATTAAACAGGTTTGGTTTATTGACAGACATGCAGATAAAACCCAGATACTTTTCATTATAGTTCACAATTCAAGAAACATTTCTTTTCAGGATGTTTGACTTGCTTTCTTTGGCCAAAGTACTTAATTACTCTCAAATACATGTTGGTCCACTCGTCTTAATAAAGACTGTTACGACAAGAAAACGTAATGCAAATTAATTAAATAGGGTATTAGCTCAAGCTATATTAGTGAGAATACACTATAGCCAATGAGTACTAATCACCCGTCACCCCAAATCTGTTTCTGTAAAATGTTCACACATAGGTTTAATCTTTCTGTGAATGTGGACTGACTCAGACGTCTACAACTAATGGATCTATTCAACGTCTGAAAGGAGAAGACGTCTTACATGGCAGGCACAGCCCGTCTCTGGATGCCGGTACTGTAAGCTGTCTGTTGAATGTGAGGGTGTGGTCCGACAGTCGATCATTGCGGCCGGCATTATGACTTGATCCCTCATAACAAGATGGATTTCTGGAGATGCTTTAAGGAAACGTGCTATTATGAAAGTCCAGCGGTTTTACGCATGTATTATCTTGCCGTAACAAAAACCCGGCGACGAGTGAAAGAGCATTGTGTTTTTTGCACAGTCATTGCCTTTGTCCATCCTCCTGGGCCGTGCCCGGCCCAACCCCTCTGCTCTATGTCGACAGCCCACTCATCACATTCAAATGGCCTCGTAGCCCCCCCCCCCACACACACACACACACACACAGCATGCTGCCTCTGTGGAGACTGTCTGCTCTCGTACAAAAGACACTTTGTTTTTTAGGCAAGCAGCATCCAAGTTCCAGAGATTTATTCATGTGTCAAGTTGATGGTAGTGACCCTCTTTTTTCACTTTTCTTGGCTTTTCATTGGACGTCAGAGAGACTTATGTGGGGTCTCTGCCCACCTAACTCGGCCCACATCGAGCATTCTGTGCTGAATAGTGTGCACATGCAATTGGCCTTCAAAAACAGAACACTAATTCACTAACTTGTATTGTTCGCAAACAATAGTTTTCCCCGAGACCAATGTGAGGGTCCCGGGACAGAGGATGTCGTATGTGTACAAATTGTAAATTTGTGATTTTGGGCTACAAATTAGATTTAATTTGATTGAATAGGAAAATGCTTCATTGGTTTAATTCCATTTATTTTTTTAGATTGGTTAGTCATGGTCAACAGAAAGAAGACAGTAACATATTACAAGTAGTAGGTAGAGGAAAAGATCCAAATATCTTCCAATGTAATTAAACTAATTATTGTTTTGAGCGGAAAATATTTCTTTTATTTCTACGAAGAAAAAATATTTGGATTTGCATATTGTGTATTTGATAGCTGGACAATTAGAATGAACTTAGTTAAGATAACGTATACTGGTTATCAAAAATGCAATGAGATATGATTTAGATAGTATCATCACTAGGTTATCTCATCATCAAGGGTCATATTACAGCTAACAGCCACAATCCTAAGTGCTAAGTGCTAATGACTAATTACATTTGTGGATCAGTGTCCAACTCCAGCTCAATATGGTGCTCTGTAGTGTTACAATAAGATTACGCAGTGGTTTCATTTTACAGGTTTTCCTCAGAGTAGATATCTTCTCAGATTAGTATGTCAGTTTATATCGGACATGTAGTTTATGTTTGTTTTTCTGTTAGGTTTTGCAGTTAGAAAAGGTTGTATGTGTTGAATTAAAGAAAGCCTTCTCCAATATATAGTGCAAGATACAGCATTGTTCTCGTGGCCAAACCCTTCATTGATCTAATCAATAAGCTTTATCTGAAATGGGCAAAGCAATCTAAATCAGAAGAGCTCTCAGAAAGCTTTTTGCTGCTCCATCAGTCCATTTTCTGTAGTTAACTTATTCTTTAATCATATAATAACCTTGTTTTTTTTTATCATTTAGAGATATCTACTGTACGTATTGTCTGTCTGAAATGCATTTGATTAATGTTCTTCATGTGCTGTTTTATATAATATAACTTCAATGCAGTCCCATGCAGTTTTATTATATCTTTGTCCCAGTGTCTGAGTGTGTGTCACTGCTGTATTTCTAAATATTGTATTTACATGCTGCCATGGTGATGGGAAAAACCACATGAGCTAGACCTCATTCCACAGCTTGGTTTAGCTCCTCTTGCATGAGATCATCGTGTCCCACCCGTGACTCATGCTCTCTAGCCTCTTGGCTCCTCCCTCCTCCCTGCCCCCTCCTCACTCCTCACTCCTCCCTCCTCCCTCACTCCAGCCTTCTCTCCCGAATGCTGCAGATGCTGGGAAGCAATCCCACACTAGCAGAAGGAAACTGATTCATCCACACTGGTTCATCGGGGGCCAGGAAATGAGTCGCTTCATATGTCTTCACTCTAAAGTTTACAGTTTTTAACCCTAACCCTAACCCTAACCCACCAGTCGTGACTTATAAGAGAGGTCAGAGAGCGTGTAGTGTGTATAGAGACAAAAGGATAAATGAGAGGAGGAACATTATGATTGTAAACGCTTCCATACAGACGTGTTGGACAGAGCTCTGCACTAATAACACAGACTGAGGGAATGTCTGTGTTTGACACAGCAGCAACGTGTCAGAGACCTGTGGAATCTGTATCAAGGACATTGAAGCACTAAGGTGGCAACTTATGGAAACTCTACAATTTTCAATTCTGCATGGTGTCACATTTTAATTAGCTGGTGTGCTGCACGGGTGCCGTATCTCTGTAGGGCAACCCGGAAGTCAACGTCACACTGGTTCCTTCTAATTTGAGATAATTGTAGAAAATAAACTCTGGGGCCAAATAGTTTGGATTTACTCATTTTGTTCGGCAAGATGTTCTTCTCAAATGACCACCGCTGTTTTCATTTTTTTTTTAAGTGAATACATTTGTCAGTCAAAAGCTAAACTTAGATTAGTTTATACGGAAGTCCCCCCACGTAAAATGTCCCAGTTCCTGGCAATGATAATCAAATGCATAGACTCTGACCACCCTGCCACGAGGATTTGAATGGGACTGTCTACTCTCATTCTATTTCTATTAACTGATCCAAGATGAATAAACACAAGTTACAGAGTGTAGATGAAGTTATATTCAATTTAAATGTAATATTTTGTCATACCGGAGGGGATAAGGCTCGCAGAATCAGTAACTTCTTTTAAATCACTTCTTAAAACCCATTTTTATAGAACAGCTTTTAAGTGATCTAGTCTTTTTATGCAGAACTTTGGTTCCCCTAATTTAGTTTGTCTGTTTTTAATTTATTTGTAATTTATTTTTTGTAAAAAAACACATGCCTTGAGTAGTGCGTGTGCGTGTGTGTGTGTGTGTGTGTGTGTGTGTGTGTGTGCGTGTCTCATTAGCTGCCACTAATGCTTTCTCTTTCCTTTCCTTGATGCAGAGTGCCCTTTTCTAGTGATAGCTCATATCTGATGGCACTCCGCCAGCTTCACCTCCATTAACTTTTCATGAAGACTGCCACAATAATCACAACTTCATAAATGGAGGAAATGTGTATTTATTTATATGCACCATAAAACTTCAGATTCCAACAGTATCATTCATTATAAGGACACCTATTGATTGATACTGGTCATATTCAATGTAAATGCTGTGGATAATTATAATCTTTGCGCGGATCGACTTTATTTGAGTAAACTTAAGACAAAGGATGCTTTGAAGGCTCGACAACAAGGAGTCACCGAGCTGTTCCAGTCACATATTTTAGTTGCTGCCCCGCCCCTCTGAGAAGACTGACTCTACTATTCTCACTTACAAAGAATGACAAAAATGCACCTGCAAGTATCTCCCCCTTCACATTTAGAGTCACACAGCCACACTTGTATTTATTTTTTTACCACCTATCCGGAACACGCCTCTTAGAAGGCAAGAGAAGAAGAAGGTCGCCACGTTGAGCCGAGTCATCACGTCAGTGGGCCTCTGTGCATCACGGACCCATAATGCGTCATCCAACAAGGATGACGAGTTGAGTGGGAACATTTTAGGTTGCTGCTGAACATCTTAGCATCTCACTGTTAGTATGTTAGCATAATGATGTCAGCATTACGCCTCACAGAGACGCTAGCGTGGTTGCAGAATGTCGTATTTTGCCGAAAATATAATTCATGATCTTGGTGAAAAGGGCTTGAGGCACATCACAGACTAAACAATGTGAGAGAGAACAATGTGCTCTATATGTCGATCATCTTGATGAAGCGTTACCCTTCAGTACCTTTCGGGGTGCTGCAGACTTTTTAGATAGATAGATAGATATATAGATAGATACTTTATTAATCCCCAAGGCGAAATGTGTCGTCACAATAGCAGCACCAATAAACTAAACATACGAGAATAAAATATAAAGTATAAAAAATACAGTGACTGTGCAAAGTATACAAAGTAAAATATAAAATACAAAATAATATATATACATATATATTTTATTTTATATATATATATATATAGAGTAGTGCACGTGTGTGTCTCATTTATATATTTACATATATGCATACACAAATATACAGTGTAAAATTAATTTAAATATAGACAGTGTGCAAAATGCAAAGTGTGTGTATGTGTGTAGTGTAAATGAAATGTGTGAAGTGCAGATCAACATAGTGTAAGTATGAATGTGTACAGTGATCATTATTATGTTATTAATACAGTTATTTCACTAGGATCTGGCATAATCTGTCCTTAAATTTTCATTTAGTCTTTTATAACACAGGATCAGACGTTACACGACTGTGCAGGATACTTGTTTGGTTTTAGTTTTTCATTTGTTGTCTTTGAGGTGCAATTTATATCAAAGTGATAATGTGTTGACTCAGATCAAGCACACAGTGATGCACACCTTTATTTCCACAGCCGCTCCGCTGCTAATGCAACGGGCGGCCTTTTACTCGAGAGCTACGCATGCTTTTGCTTTCCGAGGTGGTCGTGATACAAGAGATGTGAAACGAAAGCTGTTGAGCGAGAATGTTTAGCGTGTCCTTGTCGCAGGCGGGAAGGTAGCGGGCTTTTTTTTAGTCGAGTCTTTTTGTCTGTTTTGTTTTCCCTCCCATGCGAGGTCAAGAGGATTACACTGGTTAGATTTTGACTCTGCTGTGCTCAGAATGTGAGGATATTTTAGGCTTCCTGACGTAACGAGATGCCAGAGGGTGTTAATGCCGCCCCCTGTGCCAGGCATTCTCAGGAAAATGCAAATGTCATATCTTCAATCTCTAATTTTCAAGTATATCAAATAAATACTTGTATTAACATCTAATAACCGTTCCTTTCGGGGTGGAAAAACGACATTCAGCAACCCCAAAAATAAGACATCAACCCTCTACTAAAAAATGGTAATTCTACCACGAGCATTTATTTCCTCAGTCATGTATTTGTCGTATGTAAGGAAGTGAATGAAGTTGTCTTAAGTGCTACAGAATATGTGGCCTGCAGTTGCAGGGGCAGCATGGTTTAGGGTTGTAGCTATTTATAGACATGCACATGTGCTTTGCCTCGGTCTACAAATAGGTGTCTCAGGAGTTCTATGCTCTCTATTTTAATGCAGGAGGGGATCTTAGCTTGCGTTGGGCTCAGACTGCACACCAGGCACCCAAAATGTTTGATTTGATATAAAACTGGCCACTGTGTGTCCCAATTAGCGTTAGCTGTCATTTTTTCTTTGAGTGTGCTCAAGCTGTTAATAATTCCAAAAGACTGCATGGACAATAATAAGTGTTGCTTTATGAATACCGGTTTAACTGCCTATATTTGCATGTCTTGAGGAGGATTTTCTGAGTAGCTCCGGGTTTATAAATGTCAAGATGTTCAGATGTAATATGAGAAAGAAGCGGTTAGTCAGGCTCTTGTGATCCTTCAAACATCAACTATTAAAGTCACATGAACAAGCGGTTGGTTCAAACATTTCTAAACTGTTCCCAAACCTCTGATGGACATTACATTATATTTAAATTGAGAATATGAAAACAACATGAGACAATTTGTGCGCTATTCCTTTAAATAGTAATATCATGAAGTTCTCTGAGTAAAAAGGTTCAGCGTAAAAGTAGCTTGACTACTGTATAGAGAACTTGTCCCCTTAAAATAATATTTCTTTAGGACATATTTGATTTGACATAACAGATATGTGTTTTGCAGTTAACTTTCCCAGGAATATTGTTTTGGCTCGCTGATGAAAGCGGATCCATTTGGTATGGCTGTGTGAGAAATGCTTTATATTCAGGCATATTCAATTTAATTCAGTTTATTTGTATAGCCCAATATCACAAATTAGGAATTTGCCTCAGAGGGCTTTACAATCTGTACACATAGACATCCCTGCATGTCCCAGGACCTCACATCAGATCAAAATAGGAAAAACCCTTTCACAGGGAAAAAGGGAAGACACTTTGCAAAAGAGCAACAGAGGAGGATCCCTCTCCAGGATGGACAGAACAATAGATGTCACGTGTACAGAATGAAGCATTACAGAGTTACATAAACACATTCAATGAGTATGTATGGATGATTTTTATATGAATAATGCATATGACACTGAAGTAATTAGTGAGACAGGAGACAGATGCAGCTTTTTTTGGGACGATTAGTCATAGTATTATACTGTAGCTGTTTAACTAGCTGGCTAATAACATTGAATTTATGTGAAATAGGTAAAAGGTGCAACAGTCAAAGTAGAATAATCACACATTAGCTGATAAAGATGTGCAATATTAGGAGACTGAGGGTTTGACACCGAGCCTCTGTGTCTGTTATCTGATATTTACTACTGCTTTTATGTTCTGATTAAATAATGTATGACTACTGTTTTGAAGTCTATTAAGTTAGGACTGATACGACTCCACTTCCTATTCTCATAAGAACCTCAAGAGGGCATCATACTATTAAACTCACCCTCACTTTTTGGAAAGCACAGCTACAGATAATAATTGATCTCATATGATATTCAAACCTGCTCCCTAGTTCTGAGTCTATTGTGTGTTTTCTGTGTGTGCAATGTGAGGAGGGGAGTAGTCCCGTGCCGACCGGGTGTGATGGCCGTTTGATGATGCAGCCATCAAGGCAGCTATCGTCTGCTGCCTTGAGCTGCAGGGTTTCCTGGAACGCTCAGCCAATCTATATTGGAGAGGTTTATATACGATGCACAGAGAGCACAGAGAGGTGCGTTACAAACCAAATGAGTGGACGACTGCGGGCGTCCCTGCTTTATTACCTTTGCATTGAAAATGCGGAAGGTGATGTTTTGATCGCCGTGTATTTGTATGGTGTGTGTGTGTGCGTGTTATTCACATAAGTCAAAAAGTATTAAACCGAATCGAATGAAATTTGGTGGGATGATTGGTTATTATCCGGGGAGCATTTGATTCGATTTTGGGATTGATCGGGTCAACGGTTAAGGTCAAGGTCGTGAAAAGGTCAAAATCTTCTTTTTACCATAGCACATTTTTATGTTCATAATTCAATGCCCAATCTTGTGATATGCGAAGGTATAAGATAAGATAATATATTAATTTATAAGTCCCACAGTGGGGACATTTCAGGATCACAGCAGTGGGTGTACATGTATGCGCTCTACCGAGTGCCCGTTCTAGTTCCCTCTGCGATTCAACTGTGGAGGCACTGGGAGTGAAACACACAGCAGCAGTCAGACTACTTTCCTTATTTCTTTGGACTCTTTTTTTCACTCTTCTTCAATGTGGTTTTCGGCAGGCTCTGATGTGATGCGTTGCTGCCCCTTTCTGATGTTTTTTCTCCTGCCAGGCCTTGATCTATATTCGTAGACCATCAAATAAAACCAGTCACAGCAACCTACTTTCTAATTCTCTGCAGCTTTTACACATGCACTATTTTTAGATTTTAACTAAATGTTGGAATCTGCAGGAAGTATAGTCAGTTTGTTTGACATTTTCTTATATTACTATTGTCCGGAAATAATTAAAACACTTTGTAAATCTCTAAGGTGAAAAACTGTCAGATTAACAGTAAAATCTCTCGTCCTTTCTTGGTTTTGTTCGTGTGACATCATGACGAGAGGGGGTTGTTATTTCCATGGATGTTGTTCTCAGTCGTTTCTGCTGAAGTAGACATTGCGGTGAGTCTTGTAAGCAGCAATACAGAGAGATAATTATCCTAAAACGTTTGCACTCTTAAAAATTAAGGTCTCTCTGGGTATTGCCCACGCTATTAAAGATATTTGCATTCATCAAGTGATGCATGCTGTCATCAGAAATGATGCTTCATTGCTTTTAAATAGCAGCTTACTTCAGGGTTCGTACGGTCATGGGAAACCTGGGAAAGTCATGGAATTTTAAAAGGGTCATTTCCAGGCCTGGAAAAGTCATGGAAAAAACTAAAATCAAAAAGTCATGGAAATTCTTATAATCACATGTTCATTGACGCCAAGTTTGAAATAATGAATATGTTTTTTTAAAGAAAGACGCTCAAAATATAAGCCGGCGTACACTCTCAATACGCAACATTTTCTACATTCTTCATGCTTATACCGAGATTTCAGTTTGGTCATGGACATTTGGTTTAAAGTCATGGAAAAGTCCTGGAAAAATCCTGGAAATCCATCGGTCCTAATGTGTAAGAACCCTGTTACTTCTGAAACTATCCTCAAGCATGTGAACAGGGAACTTGTTTTCCTGTGGATTTTCTTCCCTGTGGTTTTGAGTGCTGCTGCTAGATAAACAATAAACTGCGTAGAAACTCAAAATAGTGAGTAGCCATGGAAAACCTGACGGGACTCGTTCTGGATGCCTGGTGAGAAAAGGAGCTCTGCTGCCCTCGAGGCTGGCAGTCAGTCAGGCAGGCAAGAAGCAGGAGACGCTTTCTGCTTCCTTACCCGCGTGTCCTCATGGCGTCCCTCTACCTGAGCCGCGGTCCTCCGGACAGCCCTCAGGACAGCCCTCAGGAAAGCCCTCAGGAACTAGTGCAGACGAGGAAGTACCTGCTTCAGGCTGAGAGTGAGCGTAGAGCTCACCTGGTGACTCTAATGTGCTGCATGGGTCAGTATTTACCTCACTGCTTCTTTGTGTCCTTTCCTTGAAACGTTACTCATGTGATCATGTGCTCACTTCAATAGTAGGTGAGATATCCTCGAGGACCGTCTTGTGTCACTGCAGATTATTAAAGAGCTTGTGGTCAATGTTCAGGGATGTGCTTATCCTCCACAGTGTTGTTGTCATTAGTGGAGTAAACGGGACCGATAGCGACCCGATCGTTGTTAATGTCATTGATTGTATTTGGGTGTTCACTGAGGACGATTTAGAGGAATTGTGTCAGGAGGCAGAATGGGACTGAACTCTGCTCTGACACCGGAGAGAAGACGATAATCTTAAGGAAGTCTGCAGCAACCAAACATACACGTTGTTCATGTAACACACACACACACACACACACACACCAGTGCAGTTTTGCTCTATTATATGAATGCTGCTAAAAAAGTATCGATTTGAAGAAAAACATGTTCATCTTTTTCCTTTTTCTTTTTAATGCATTCATTTAGCTTCACGTACGTATTTCACAGGCTGCAGGAAGTCTGGTTGCTATGGTCTTAGGAAACAAAAAAACAGTCCAGAGCGTGCAGGAGAGAGTGATGTCATCTCAGCCTCTGGAAAATGATATCCTTCTCTTTAGCCACTGGGAAATTACATCCTTCTATTTAGCAACTGGATGGTCATATATACTCTCTTATCTACGTCACTTTTATTGAAACCTTTAATCTAAAAAAAACACAAAAAAAAACACATTGACAATAATCTGTGCATCGGTTTAAAACTTAAATGTGGAGAGTTTAATTAACTTGCCTTTTTTCTCTCTACCTCAGATGAAAGAGACAGAGTGCAGAAGAAGACATTTACCAAATGGATAAACCAGCATCTGCTGAAGGTAAGAACTATGTTACTACTGTGTTATTACATATTATTGGGATATTCTGTTTCTCATTCATCAGTGTCAAATTGAAAACATATAATCCAGAGTTGAAACCTAAATAATAGTAGAAATACCCAGAATCAGCAAACCATTTTCCTCTAACATAAACAATCCATGTGAGAAATATTGGTTGTCAAAATAATTACCAGTCCAGTTGATGGGTCCCAACATGCTGACATTCCTCCCCAGATATTCTTAAAGCTGGCTGTCACTCAACGTGACAGTGCGGTTGCTCCGCTGCAGCAACAGGTTGTCTGTTGTTGGCAGGAATCTGAATTGCTTCATGTGTGTGTTGAATTCATTCAAACACTTTAGCAGACAGAGAAGCACTGGAACATCATTTAATTTGTTTTTAGTAATGAATAAAGTCCTGCGTAATGTTATACTTTATAGCATTCATACATCGGTGGTACAATCATCACAAAAAATCAATTAATTGATGTTATAATAATAATAATATATACACTGCAAAAATTTAAATCTAAGTAAAATGAAATATCTCAAATTAAGGCAATCTATGCTTGTTTTTTGACTGACAAGATATTTCTTCTTACAAGGCCGTTTTAATGTTGGAGCATTTCACTTGTTTTAAGAAATCTTGGCAAGTAAAATGTTCCTGTTCTGTTGGCAGATAATTTGGCTTATTTCAAGTAATATTCCCTCATTTTGTTACTTTTCTCCCTTGTTTTTTGAGGCTGAATTTTTGCAGTGTACAATTTCTATAGCGCTTTTCATAGTACTCAAAGATGCTTATGTTAGGAAAACACTGTGATATTATAAATTAAGGCAAATTCATTCATTTTATTTGGTACTTTATATCAAGCATTAGTTGATGCCATAAGTCCCGTTTATTATTGGATGTCTTTCAGAGAGCCAGTGTCTTTACTCGTGAAAATAAGCAGTGAAAAATATTGCTGAACTAACACAAACATTATATTAACAAATAAATAAAATCCGTAACAAAATAAGCAACAAAAGCAATGACAGAAGTTACAGTTGCATAAGCAGTTTGAGAAGATGTAGCTCCTTGGGTCACTTAGGGACTTCATGAGTTCAAAACTAAAAAATAAAGCTGTATACGGAATTTTGGAGAATGTTTAAAGGACGTGTCACACGTGTGTTACCGTGGATCCTTATTGGGGAACTTTCTATCTGCCTCAGCTGTACTTTGTGTTTAGTGCAACTCTTATCATAATAACTCAATAAACCAATAATCAACCCGCTAAACGTCAGCATTAGCAGGTTTAAACAAATCTGATAACTGATAACTTTGTTCGTCACACAGCTGCACCGCCGCTCCACTCGTACTCTTTTTTTTCATTTAAATTTAAATAAAGTGTCAGTGTGGTAACAGACAAATATTACACGACACGGCGGGCCACTCATTTCCCCCCAAACCCAAATTGTATTCATTGTTTTGGTCCTGAGGGGATTTTTGTGTTCATCGATCATCACCTACAAAGTGTGGTGTGGACCATGAACCTGTCCTGACGGGTCACTTTAAGGTACATACTTGATGAGGATGGGGCTTCCTGTAGATCAGTGCTGCTGACAGGTTCTATGATCATTGTGATGTTTTCAAACAGGAATGCATATATTATTTTCAATATGAAAATCATTAGAAGGCTGCATAAGGCCCATGAAGCAGGCTTCAGTGTAACACATGCAGAGGAACAGAGAGAAGTGTATAACAACACTAAGTTCTGTCCTCTAGGTGTCCCGGCTGAACTTGAGTTTGCGGTTTAATTGAAATGTTTGTATTTTATTACATTTGCATTGAAAATGCGGAAGGTAATGTTTTGATCGCCGCGTATTTGTATGCGTGAGTGCGTGTTATTCGCATAAGTCAAAAAGTATGAAACCGAATCGCATGAAATTTGGTGGGATGATTGGTTATTATCCGGGCACCATTTGATTAGATTTTGGGATTGATCGGGTCAAAGGTCAAGGTCAATGGCATGAAAAGGTCCAAATCTTCTTTTTACCATAGTGCGGTAAATTTGTATCCAATTGCAACTAATGCCAAAATGTTCATAATTCAATGCCCAACCTTGAACCTTGTGATATGTGAAGGTATGCGCTCTACCGAGTGCCCGTTCTAGTATTTTATGAGACAGACAGATTTCAGACCTCTATTTGTAAAGCCCATTTCATTGAAGAGCAATTCATAGGTGTGCTGAGTAATAGTTGGGGGTCTGTGCTGTTGACCCAATAACACAAGGGTGCGAGTCTATTTTGGCTCCACAGCTGTGGCGGCTATCTGGGATTACAGCGCTGAAAGCCCTGTGTGAAAGCAGGTCAGCAGGCAGCAGGGCGATTTCAGATGTGCGGTATTTAGGACAGGAAGGAGAGATGGAAAGCTGGAAAGAGAACGCCTAGCACCGGAGTTGATTAGATACGGTTTCACTATGACTTCCTGTGAGTTTGATGCTACGTTCATTTAAGTTTTGAGGGAACGGGGAGGAGATTTGCTGTAATTTGTACATCCCAGATTCTTCTGACCTTGGGTTTTAAATTTAACACCGAGTTAATTGAGTTACATAAGAAAGACACATCAAAGGCAGGGTTATAGTTACACTAGGTGTATGGATTTGAAAACACGTGTAGTATAATCTTCACATACACTACCGTTCAAAAATTTGTGGTCACTTAGTGCTTTTATTTTCCTTTTTTCTATTTCTTTCAATGAAAATGACATTAAATTAATCAGAAATACTCTCTATACATAGTTAATGTGGTAAATGACTATTCTCTGTTTGTTAATGAAATCTCTACAGAGGTGTATAGAGGCCGATCTCCAGTTTTGTGTTATTGCCTTAGAAGACTAGCAGAGGGTTAGAACCCCCTTGAAACCCTTTATTTATTTATTTTTATAACTTTTTATTTAGCATTTTCCACAAACAGATTATTCCTTGACATTGAAACCCTTTTTATGTGAGCGCAGCTGAAAACAGTTATGCTGGTGAGAGAAGCTCTAAAACTGGCCTTCCTTTGAGCGACAAGTTTGAAGAACAACATTAATATTTTAAATGGAAATCATTATTTCTAACCTTGTCAATATCTTGACTATATTTTGTATTAATCTTATATTCATTTAATAAATAAAAGTGTGAGTTTTCATGGAAAACACAACATGTTCTCGGTGACACCAAACTTTTGAACGGTAGTGTATCTCTTCATTAGTAATTGAGATCATTATGGTTCAATGACTGTGAACAACTCAGAGATCTGAGCTCCAATTTTGACCACATGTGCAGTAATCATATATCTATTTGTTATAATGAACAGTCATCAATTCCCATGTTTACAATACCTGCTCACATTTTGCTTTCCCCCTCACGACCGTAGGTACGAAAGCATATAAACGACCTGTATGAAGACCTTCGAGATGGACATAACCTGATCTCACTGCTGGAGGTTCTGTCTGGAGACACATTGGTGAGTTAACGTCTACCTGTTGTTTTAATGTTCATGGCCAGTGTTTCTTAAAGAGATAAGAAACTCACAACAAAGTGCGGATGATGTTTTGGTCCATGGTCCTATTTCCACTGACATCAGCCTTACGAAACCACAACACTTTGCGAAAGTGAGAAGTCTATTCCTCTTCCACTCATCATACCTCTGCATGACTGATGATTTTGCCCTGCATCCTTCCCACTTATACAACTGATGGCAGGTGGGATTCTTGGGATGTGATGGTCTGTAATCAGATCTGCTTTTACCTTGCATCCACTCAAACCCCCTCAATGAAGTCGCATTTTTGAGGGGATTTGTATGCAAGTTATGAACATATATAAAGACGATTTTAGTTTCTTTTTCCTGAACCCTTCTTGGATAGCTACGAAACTGACCAATGTGTTTGGGATGTGTTGTGTTGCGCTACTGGATGTTGGTAAAAGGGACGGACAGTACGCCTGGTTTTAGGGGATGGGGCGCTTTGTGCTGCTCAAGTAGCAACTAACTTGAGTGGAATATAAAATCCTGTGATTAGCCCAAAAGGTTGTTGTCTCTCAGTCAACGAAATGTAAACAAGGAAAAGCAGTTAGGAGGGGAAACTAGCCCACTTTAGCCCACTGGGATTTATTGCAAGTACTTTACAGCCGATAATAAGTAATTAACAAAGCTAACAGGCCTTTGTAACGCACTAACTGATACAGGCTAGCATTATTCTGTATTCTTTATTTGGACCTTCATTCCCCATGCAAGCGCTAACCGTACAATTTGAGCTTGACAATATGAATATTTTGTACAGTTACATTAAA
The DNA here is from genome assembly GCA_036178185.1 of Liparis tanakae. Lineage (NCBI taxonomy): Eukaryota > Metazoa > Chordata > Actinopteri > Perciformes > Liparidae > Liparis > Liparis tanakae. Next base: position 18,577,442 of record CM070100.1, read on the forward strand.
AGTGGGAGTAAAATCCAAGAGCACAGCCCCAAATAGTAACATGTCATCCATATCTCAATAAGCATCATCAACTGTGCACATGTTAAATCCAACACAGGCTACCTTGACGGTATCAGTCTACAAGAAAGAATAATCAAGTTTCTTCAGACCTACCTGTGCTTATTTCCCATTTGAGAAATGTATCTACGTACCACAATGACATGAGCACGTATTCAAACTACTGTGTGTACAACACGTTCACTGCTGGTTATTACTGTGTCATAAGCTGTTTATACTCTTCTGGAGACAAGCGTTGCTGCAAGTCCTTTTTGAAAATGCCCTTTTTTGCGAATAGTAACATGACGAGGGAAAACATGACTGCACTTAACCAACATAACCATGTGACATTGATTCTATAAATTGCGTTCAGTATTTCTGTGAGTGCGGGAAACTTTGCTTTTAAGGTGATTAAAACCTATCCGGAGTGATCGCTGTCATAACTTAGAATAACTAAGAACTGAAGGAGAAGTCGATGCCTAGTTCATTATGAGTATGCGTCTAGATCAGGGGCGTCAAACTAATTTCCACCGTGGGCCACATCAGCACGGCTGCCCTCTTAAAGGGCCGGAAACACTTTATAAACTCCTCGAACATATTATTAAATAACTCTCTTTGCATTTGATTATTGTTTATTTGAGTGTAGAAATATAGCTCATTTGAAAATCTATCTTATATTACAACATAAATCCATTTAATGTCAAACCTTCAAAATAAAAGCACGGGAAATGTTTCTTCAATTAAGAAAAGGTGATCACATGTCTTTCAAGCCGTCAGGGGCCACATAAAATGATGCGGCGGGCCAGATTTGGCCCGCGGGCCTTGTGTTTGACACCTGTGATCTAGATAGATAGATAGATATATACTTTATTAATCCCCAAGGGGACATTTGTTGTTACATTAGCAACAATAAACTAAACACACAAGAATAAAATATACATATAAGAAACAGAAACAGTGACTGTGCACAAAGTGAAATATAAAATACAAATAAAATAAAATATATATGTATATATACGTGCACAACATATGTGCAAATAAGCAAATATAATACTGGTGACAATGACTACAGTGTCAAATTCAATTAAATATAGACAGAGTGTGCAAAATGCTGTGTGTATGTGTGTAGTGTAAATGAAATGTGTGAAGTGCAGATCAACACAATTATTAAGTAGTTATTGCAGATATTGCACTAGTATCTGGCGAGAGGTGATCTGTTATAGAGCCTCATAGCCGTCTACAGGAATGTAATCCCGTAGAATAGCGGCACAGTGTGTGTGGCGGTCGCTCTCTGGCGTTGCTACTTAGATGCTCTACGTGATCCAGCTGGCTATCTGCAGTATTATTTAATTTCTCTGTTAACATGTCATTCTTTCATCTTATACTGAAGTATGTTAACAGTGTTTGTGTAGTCCTGAGCTCCATAATGTTCTCATGCTGTGTTGTCCCTTTCTGTATTTAAATTGCATGTCTTTCTGCGCAAGGAGCCTCAAAAGTTACTCCTCCTCCTGTGTGACTAACTTTCATCCTCTCCAAGCTTTCTATCTTCTGTCTCCATCCTGTTTCCCCTTCTACTTTCCTCCTCTTCTTTGATCGGTTTCCGTCCATTGTCTAACTTCCTTTTGATTTGGCCGCTGTGTGTGTCTCCATGTCTTCCTTTTCTTCCCCCATTTCGGTGATAAGCCAAGGGAGCGTGATTTTCTGAAGACTTTGCGGTTGGTGAGTGGGACAGAAGCATGTGCAGTTGAGCCGCATGGAGACACGGTGGATGATGATCAGGGGGTACGTGTGGCCTGCCCCTCCACCCCCTTTTAACAAACTAATTCAGAGTTGTGCCGTGGCCCGTTAACAGGTGTGGAGAAACAATCCCGCGATAAGAATACAGATATTGTAGTTCTATATGCTTAGAGAGTAGTGTTTCACTTTTGACCATTTTATGCAACATTGTTTTTGCAATGCTACTTCTTTTGATCTGCAAACAATGTCCGAATCCTACATGACCCGATGACAGTGATGGTGCAGAGATGGTTGTGCACATGAATTAAAGACCCAGGCCTCTTCATCCTCAAATGCGTTTTTTGAATATATGTATATGTGTCCCTTTGATCTTGCAAAAGCCATTAAAAAGATGCAATATCTTGAAAGTAAATTGCCCATAATGCTCGGGTCTTTAAATCCACCTCACTAGCTTTGCTCATCACTGAGCCGTGCAACCAAAGCGCTCTGAACCGACCTGAGCACCAGGACATTTTTCATCTGCCGCTTTTGAATATGCTCTTAAGTATTTTGAAGCCTCAAGAGCTCCTCGTAAGTGTATGAGAGCCGTTGACTGAACGCTCGGGGAGATGGGTCACTGTTGCTTTGCTATTGAGATGAGCAGCTTTCATCTACTTAGAGATACGGCTGAATACAGCACACCTCTTCTACCGCTGCTGCATCCTGGCTACAGTGCATTTTCCAATTCATTACCTCACGCTGTGGCACCTGAGTGTTGATTAATTCATTCTGCCATTATTAAAATATGTTATATTCGGCGTCTACAGCACAGCAAATATCCTATTACTGTTACTTGGTTTGTTATTACATGTTAAAAGCAAATGTCTATAGAAGAATACAGTGGGAAATGTTCGGTATATATTTAAGCGTATTTGAGCACCTGGAAAAGCGCTATATAAATCAAATGTATTATTATTATTATTATTATTATTATTATTATTATTATATGCAGCGTTTTTTTTATAAATGGCCACTCTAGTTGTGTTTTTTTCTTGTGTGTTCTATGAAGTCTTTATGTCACCAGAATAGCAGGAAATAACATGGATGCATGTCCTGTGTCCACCATGCTACTAATCATATTTGAAATGTGTCCTCTGATATTGAGAAAAATCCAAGCATGCTACATGGCCGCTCTGCCCTCTTTATGCCCACAGCCTCGGGAGAGAGGAAGGATGCGCTTCCACAGACTCCAGAATGTACAAATAGCGCTGGATTATTTAAAGCGGCGACAGGTATGGACCAATCCAAGCACTCAAACTCTTCTCCTATCACACTGTTCATTGGAATGAATTTGAGCCATTATTGCTTATTTATTGTCATGAATTAAAAAAATATATAAACAGTCACAAAAAAACTGAAGATCCACATGATTCATTCAGAATGTTCACATTTTTATGCAGGAAGCAAATGTAAATAAATGTTACAGCTGGATAGCACTCGATGCATGAATACTAAATGTAGCAGTCTATGTGTGCAGTTGCATCATATTAAGAGAGATTTGTTCCCCTTCTAACCACTAAAGTAGACAAATGCAAGCAAAGGAACATGTGTAAGTGAAGTTCTGAATATCGGCCTCTGCCTCAGTGCCACACTGTGTGGGACGGCCCCATTTCGTGGCGATCACTTCGACCCCGCCTATTCATCTTTCTGATTTTTCTTTCTGAAAATCACAAATCAGCTCCCACAAATAGTAGTGGCAGCCTTTAATAAGGAGCTACATATCCCATGGGTGGGGTTTCAGAGAGCCCTCCCTTCCCCTCCCCTCCCCCCACCACTCCGGATGTGATGTGATGAAGAACGCGGCCTCGCTCAGCCGGAGCCAGATGTGATGTAAGACTTGAGACAAAGGAAACATCGACGGTCACAAAAGAGTGGCTCTATTGTTTTAGCTGCATCACACACCAGACACTTTGCATCATATGCAGTCTGTAAATGTCAAATGATCTGTTATAGACAGATATCCCCCTGCAGCTTTTCTAATTGCAGTTGTAACTGAAGATCACGCTGGCTTTGGAGGAATAGATGACCTGCTCTATGTTCGTACTTTGGTTTTCTCTCTAATGTGTGGAAGATAAAACAGGCCGAGCTCCTTTATAGCAATTCATTAGTCGCAAACATTCCTTTCCTCCCATCAGTCCCACATCATCATAGCAGCTCCTACATTATATAATGACTGTTCTGCCACCTTGTGGTGCTTTTTATATGACAGTCATACAAGTCAAAATAGACAAAACCCAGTGAAACTGATATTTAGTACTTGTTTAATACACTTATACATGTAAAGGGGAATGCCACAATTCAGAAACTCAAAAGCGGGAATTGAACAATTGGAGATATTGTAAATATGCTAATCATGTGTTTCCTCTCATTAGGTCAAACTTGTAAATATCAGGAATGATGACATCACAGACGGCAACCCCAAACTGACCCTGGGATTGATCTGGACCATAATTCTGCACTTTCAGGTCAGTTTTGTCATCTCATGCTTTGGTAATTCCTATTTAAATAGCCAATAATTAAAATGATCTATTACTGGATTAGTGCACATTTACATTTAATTGTATTGTATACAGGATAAGTGAACAGCTCACAATTAAAGTATTAGGGCAGATAATTGTGATCTTACTTGTTGTTGATCTTCATATTTGAAGGCAGAGTTCCTCTTGCACAGACTTGGTGATTTTTTAAGTTTAAAGTTGTTTTGAGTTTGTTTTACATAATCACACACACACACACACACACGCACACACACGCACACACATGGGTGTTTCTTCGTTTGACCACAAGGTGGCAAAGCTGTGCAGTACATCGTGCTAAGTGCTGTGATCGCAGTCTTACTCACTGGAGATGATCGTGATGATATATGATTTTAATGTTTACCAGGCTTACTTTAATTCACGTTTGATTCAGCTTGAGTTGTAAATTGACAAGTCAACACCACGTCGCTCCTGGTAGTGTACAGACATGTTTTGGTATTCACGCGATGTATTGGGACATGGACAATGCTCTTGCATTCACATATATATGTTTGTGTTTAAATACAGATGAAAATATCTTTAAAGTTGCTTTAATTTGTCATTATAAAGTATTTTACTCTCGAAGAATATTGTATTCCCAAACAAACTTTGCAGTTTGGAGACTTCTGATGGTTTTCAAATGTCCCTGTGCTCTAGTCTGGGTTGATATTTCTCCCTACACGTTCTCTTCGGGATTAATTATCATTTTCTTGTCTTGGGTGATCATGCTGAGTGGGCTAGAGTGTGTGTGTGTGTGTGCGAACACACACACATGCCAAGAGTATCCAGGTGTTCATCAAAGTGTCTTTCCAAAATCCGATAGCTTGCAGAAACTTCATTCTTGAACTACTTCTCACTCTGATTATTAATATATTTGGCATGTGCCAGATGAACGAGTGGCTGGTAAGAAACACAAACACGTGCAGCTTTAATTGAGAGGCTACTGAGTTTGCGCTTTCTATTAGAACAAGAATGCATCCGTCTCACCGCCGCTCTCGATGAAGTTATGGGGGATGAAGTGGTTAATAGTCATTTTTCCTGGAATTACTGAGGCGTTGATGCTGCCAACAGCTTCTGCTGTTTGTCTCACGCAAGCCCTTGAGCAGCAATGGGCTTGTTTCTTCTTGATTTAGAAGGATAGCAGTGTCACAGGCTACTTCTCGGGCTTTATTATACAACCACACCTGACAGCAGATTAACGTGCATGAACTGGTGTTTGAGGCTCTCTCCTTTGTGCGATCACGTCGGTACGGATGAGAAGGTCATCGCACAACACCGCCGCCATTCTTCACAATGTGCTGTATTTTTTACCTGGAACATGGCGTTGGGTGTGATGTTTATTACCTTCGCATTGAAAATGCGGAAGGTAATGTTTTGATCGCCGTGTATTTGTATTTGTGCGTGCGTGTTATTCGCATAAGTCAAAAAGTAATAACCCGAATCGCATGACATTTGGTGGGATGATTGGTTATTATCCGGGGAGCATTTGATTATATTTTGGAATCGATCGGGTCATGAAAAGGTCAACATATTATTTTTAGCACGGTCAATTTATATCCAATTGGCATGCAACTAATGCCAACATGTTCATAATTTAATGCCCAATCTTGTGATATGTGAAGGTATGCGCTCTACCGAGTGCCCCTTCTAGTTTTAGTATGCAGCCGGTGATAATGCACCACCATTGTTGTCTATTTCCTGTTGGTCTTGTTAGTTTATTTTGCCCTGATTGTCACGTGATTGATTGTCACTGTCTCTTTATCTGTTGCTCTTTAAACAGACACATCGACATGATTAGATTATTTCATTTATTGACTGTAAATAAAGAAAGAAAACTAGCAGCTATATACACTACCGTTCAAAAGTTTGGGGTCACTTAGAAAAAAGCAAAAAAAGCACAGTTTTTTCCAATGAAAATTACATTAAATTAATCAGAAATACACTCTAAACATAGTTAATGTGTTCAATGACTATTCTCTGTTTTTTAATGAAATCTCTACAGAGGTGTGTAGAGGCCCATCTCCAGTGTTCTAGTGGTACATTGTGTTATTGCCTTAGAAGACTAGCAGAGGGGTAGAACCCCCTTGGAACCCTTTAAAAAAAAAGTATAACTTTTTATTTTGCATTTTCCACAAACAGATTATTCCTTGACATTGAAACCCTTTTTATGTGAGCGCAGCTGAAAACAGTTATGCTGGTGAGAGAAGCTCTAAAACTGGCCTTCCTTTGAGCGACAAGTTTGAAGAACAACATTAATATTTTAAATGGAAATCATTATTTCTAACCTTGTCAATATCTTATCTATATTTTGTATTAATCTTGTATTCATTTAATAAATAAAAGTGTGAGTTTTCATGGAAAACACAACATTTTCTCTGTGACCCCAAACTTTTGAACGGTAGTGTACATCAAATAAAACGATACGCAGAATTTATTTTACTGAAAGAAAACATGTACAAACATAATGCAATACTGTAGTAATACTAGTATTCAACATGTTGTCAACAAGTAGCTGTGTGAGCGATCACAGGACACTGTAGTTTGAACTGTGTCGGCTCTCAGGTGACTTTGACCTTCGGGGAAACTTAAATCCTGAAAGTTGCCAGCGGCACCGTGTTATTCTTAGCCGAGCTGTGTGGTGCCATTATATATTTACCCTATCCACACTACTCGATTGTTTATCTTTCTCCCGTTATAAAAGTATCGATCCATTCCTCGGCGGTGGACTCGTGCCCCGCGCTGTCAGTCATGTTGTTGCACTGGTTGCATGCGGTGAATCACTTCCTGGTCCCAGCGGTTTTTGCTCCCTCGCGAACTGCGGTGGTGGCGATCTGTTCAGATAATACTGTTTGTTTAAACCGTTGGACTTAAGCCCCGCCATTGTCCACAGCTTGATTAATACAGACAAAGTGAAAGCACTCTGTCATCCCGCTTGGGTTTGCCTCTGCTCCCGTGGCTCTGGTTGACCTACGCCGCTCTGCTTTTCAAAGCCGGCCTTTCCCAAACTTGCTGAGCCCCAAAATTTCTCACCGCATAATAGCCGTCCATCAGCTGGCATCCACTTGCAGATTAAACACGGTCCTTCCTCCACACCTTATTTAACAGACATAAATACAAGGAAACATAGTGACGTGTACATGTTTACCGACGAAGAAGCGGGCGAGCCGGCACCAAACAGGTCGGTCCGCAAGTCTTTCCCACTCTCGCAGAGCTGAGAAAATATAAGCACATGTCTGCGAGTGTGTGTGTGTGTGTGTGTGTGTGTGTGTGTGTATGTGTGTGTGTGCATTTATGACGTTTTTTTCCGCTGGATTAGCAAAGCCTGAGAAATGTTTCAAAGGTCAAAAAAGATTCCGGTGTCAGAGGAGAGACGCAATAGAGAGCATGCGGGAAAGAGAGCGAGAGAGAGAGAGAGAAAGAGAGAGAGAAAGAGAGAGAGAGAGGGCTGACCAGTGCTCAGCTGTGAGTCAACAAAGGGAAAACGTCAGCTCTGCGAGAGTGGAGCGAGCTTCATATCTGGCTGCCGGCTCGTCTGTCCCTGATTATCGCGTGCCAGTCGTACAGCTGGAAAAAAATGACTTTCGGTCAATGGGATAGTGACTCGTCGGACCAAGTGGAGCTCACCGGATACTCCGTCTGAAAACCGGCTCGCTGTTGAGAGTCCAGCCCTGCCGATGGGAGCAGTAAACTGTCAGCCATGGGAAACGTCTGTGGCTGTGTTCGAGGCCCGAAAGAGGAATGCTACGTTGACCCCAAGAAAGCTCCCCTGAGCCTGGAATCCAAAGAGCTTAAAGGGCGACGCTACTTCCAGAGAAAGAAAAGGAAATCGGACGCTTCTCAGCCCGCCGGATCCCTCAGGAGTCGTGGAAGTGAAGCTGTCGCGACCATCTGCAACAGCGCGGAGCCTCGAGATGCCCCGGATGGGAACGCGGAGGACTTAGCCGGGCTGGATGAACCATCAGAGGGGAAGAAACATCCATCCGGGCAGGGCGGCCTCGAGGTGCCGGTTTTAATCCTCAGAGATCCCTGTGGTCAATCCAGCGAGAGGTTAGCTCACAGGCCGGGGAGGTTTCCCCCCACCGCGGGAGGAAAGCTTCGCTGTATCGACGCAGCTTCCAGAGGAGTCTCCGTAAAGAAGCGGCCGAGGAGGCCGGTGAGCTTCGGAGCGGTGGAGCACCGGCTGTGGACTCTGAGAGGTAATGACGGACCAGGGAATGAGGAAACGCTCGCCAGGATTACATGTGGCTCTGGAGCGCCCGGGAGGAGGAGACGAAGGACCTACACCTGCTCCGGTTACGTAGAGCGCCGTGCACCTCCCGCCAAATGTATTTCCTCCCGACACGAGGTAAATTTAGAAGTTTTTTTATTTACGATTGGATTAAAAAAGGTGCTAAAATGAAACGTGGCTGATGTTGAAATCATCGAAGCTCTGCGATACAGTGGGAATACTTTTCATTCTTTTAGCGGATCATCAGCATGGTCCCATGTTGTTTTAGCGTTATGTCATCAATGTGGTCTCTTCTCTTCTTGTTCAGCAGCAGAGAAATGAATATAGATTTTAGACTTCGGTTTTAAATCAAATTATGAGAGTCGGGTGGTATCCCGTTTAGTTTTTTTGAGTACATTCAGAACACCTGTTATGTCTTATTCATTCTCTTAATTAGTGATATTAGTACAACAGTTAGTGTATTATATTGATTCCTGTGGGTCATTAGGAGGCTGAATTATCTGACATTAACTGGTATTTATTCCTTAAACCCCTCACGTTTGATATTCGTCCTCTCTTCTTTATATTTTGAACAATTATGTCAGCCAGAGTTTGTATGAACGGCACATTATAGAATCTGCGAGGGATTACAGTGAATGTATCACGTGTCGTTTCTTCATATTTACACTACCGTTCAAAAGTTTGGGGTCACTCAACAAGACAATTTTGTGTTTTCCATGAAAACTCACTTTTATTTATCCAATGAATTGCAAAATGAATAGAAAATATTGTAAATACATTGACAAGGTTAGAAATAATGATTTTTATTTTAAATATGAATTGTGTTCTTCAGACTTCAAGCTCAAAAGGAAGGCCAGTTGAAAAGCCTCTCTGAGCAGCATAACTGTTTTCAGCTGTGCTAACATAATGTTTATGTTAATTTAATGTTATCTTTATTCAAAAAACATGCTTTTCTTTGAAAAAAACCCAAAGGACATTATGGTTATCTCTCCCTCCTTCAACATCCACTGTGTGACGGCGCTCTGAAATGACCCCGAAAGCACAGCAGCGTCTGTATTTTATTATTATGCTGCCTGTGGATCAATGATGGGTCTCGCAGTCTTATTGAGTCAGTTTGACTCTTTTGCATCCCAGTGTCCCGGTGCGGTCTTGAAACCTCAGCCTGCCCACTAGAAAGAGACTCAACAGTAACATTCAGCTCTTTGATATTTATATTTTGGAAGTTTGAGCTGCTGCCTCAGCAACTTCAGGGTTGCAGCTGGACAGACTCAAAGGGATAACTCAACTTTTGTTTTGAAGGCCTGTTGAGCTCCTGTCATGCCTTGTCTTATGGACTATAGAGATGTGTCATGCTTCAGAGGTGGTACAGTTATATGGTGTGGATAGGCCGGTCTGTGGGGGGATGTTATTTCAGGATCCGCCTGGTCTTCTTGTCCAGGCTGTCGCGTGTTTATCCTATTTCTCACTGTTTTTATTACTGATGTCACCTGATTAGTGATTAACTGATTAATTACCTTCGCATTGAAAATGCAGAAGGTAATGTTTTGATTTGATCGCAGTGTATTTGTATGCGTGCGTGCGTGTTATTTGCATAAGTCAAAAAGTATTAAACCGAATCGCATGACATTTGGTGGGATGATTGGTTATTATCAGGGGACTATTTGATTCGATTTTGGGACCGATCAGGTCAAAGGTCAAGGTCATGATATGGTCAAATATTCTTGAATCGCATGTCATTTGGTGAGATGATTGGTTATTATCCGAGGACCATTTGATTTGATTTTGGGATCCATCGTGTCAAAGGTCAAAAGTCAAGGTCATGAAAGGTCAACATCTTCTTTTTACCATAGCATGGTCAATTTGTATCCAATTGGCAACTAATGCCAACATGTTCATAATTCAATGCCCAACCTTATGATATGTGAAGGTACGCGCTCTAGTTCTAGTTCTAGTTTAAGTTTATTTTGGTCAATGTTCTTTGGTCTGTTACTTTTTACATTTTTATAAAAACATGTTGTGACGTCAAAATTGAAAGACGCGTCCCACGTGCCCTCCATTGCAAACTGAATTACAGGACCTCTGGCGTTTCCACAATTGTTGGTTGTTTGGGTTGTTTAGGTTGTTTGGGTTGCGTGTCACGTGCAGGAAAACAACACCGACACAGACTTGAATCAACATGACTGGAGGTGGTGTGACCTGCAGCTGGAAACTCTCGCTCTGATGTTGTAACGGGACGCCACCGACACTGTGGAACCTGTGACTTGGCACTCTGTGTTTGAGGTCATCGTAAACTTCAGTATCGCACGCTGTAAAACTATCGGGTCAATTATTACACAACTCACATTCTCAGAATTGTTAATGCACCAGAAAAGGAAACTATTATCTCATTAACACTCACTCTACACTTTAGTCAAATATGATACGGATCTGCATTTTTTATTTTTTCTCTACGATAAGATATTTGGGAAGCTTGACAGATTCAGTCTTTTGCTGGGACATTAAGGTGTTGATTTAAGGCCTATTATTTTTAACCCTCCTGTTACCTTTAAATGTACTAACATCTTTTACCCTCTGGGTCAATTTGACTCCAGCCATTAAAACCTCCAGAAAATTATTAGAATTAATATTAAGTGTTTAATATTTGTGTTTGTTTGTTGACAACCTAAACAGCCTTTTAAATAAATAAAAAAGTTGATATTTCTTATATATTTTACACAGTGAAAAACAGCCTGGGGTCAAAATGTACCTCAAAGGATACCGATGTGTACAAGTTGTGTTCAGGACATTGAAAACATATCATCATGTGAATTCTAGGTTTTTCCAGCTGTCCCTAATAAATTAGGAAAAGTCATAAAATATGAAACAAAAAACATAATTTTTTCAGAGACGTTAAACATTGAATGGGGTCAAATTGACCCCAAAGGTAACAGGAGGGTTAAGGCTGTAACTTGTGTTGATTGCAGTATATTTCAAGGTGCTTGTGACCCCTCGGTGATGGCGAAATCGGAAAAAGGTCGGTGGGTTGAATGAGTCCGCGTCTCATCGTGCGCATCTCCACAGATCTCGGAGATCCACGTGACGGGGGAGTCCGGGGACATGACCGCCAAGGAGAGGCTGCTGTTCTGGTCCCGGCAGACGACGGACGGCTACGTGGGCGTACGCTGCGACAACTTCACGACCTCCTGGAGGGACGGCAGGCTCTTCAACGCCATCATCCATAAATACAGGTACACACTGAGGGAATTACTATGTGATGCATGGTGTGGTTTTTGTGGTGTTCTGTCCACTTCTTCTGCTCTCTCTTTTAATTGCTATGCCTTTCTTCTCACTCCTTACTGGTCTCTATTTCTCTTTATTTCAGGCCAGACCTGGTTGACATGAGCTATGTTTCGACTCAGACTAACCGATCTAATTTAGAGAATGCGTTTTGTGTGGCCGAACAGCTGGGGGTGGCCCGACTGCTGGACCCCGAGGGTGAGATCCACACACACACACACACTGTGAATACACGTTGAACACCTTCGTGCTATAGAGTGAAGATTTTCATTTGGGCTTGAGGGATAACTCCGGAACTCGTTTTTTTTCACTTCCCTCATCAGATGTAGACGTTCAGGCGCCCGATGAGAAATCTGTCATCACATACGTCTCAACCTTGTACGACGCTTTCCCCAAAGTCCCGGATGGTGTTGATGGAATCAGTCCCAATGTAAGTCGATGCCCTCGGTCCACCAGTGACTCGATCCGAGTGAATGTGCTGAAAAGTGCTTCGCTGCTGATGACCCGTCTCCTCTGAACAGGATGTGGATGTCAAATGGGTGGAGTACCAGAACATGATCAAATACCTCAGCCAGTGGATCAGACACAATGTGGTCGTGATGTCAGATAGATCATTCCCCAACAACCCTGTTGAACTTAAGGTATGGAAGACTTGAATCATCATTAGCTTTATAAGTTGAGCTGCGGCTGTGTGCTTAGACTCTGCATGTCTTTACACTGTTCTTTTTACACTGCAGTCATTAGTCATTAGTATTATATTTGTGTATGCATGTATGTTGTGTGTGTATATATATATATATATATATATATATATATATATATATATATATATATATTATTTTGTATTTTATATTTTACTTTGTATGCTTTGCAGTCATTGTATTATATTTGTTTGGGTGTGTATATATATTTATATATATATATATATATTATATATATATATATATATATATATATATATTTATATATATATATATATATATATATATATATATATATACATATATATTTTATTTTATATTTTACTTTGTATGCTTTGCACAGTCATTGTATTATATTTGTTTGGGTGTGTATATATATATATATGTTTCATTTTACATACATATATGCTTAATTTTGTATTTTGTATTTTACTTATATACTCTATATCTTTCATCCCTGTTTTTATATTTTATTTTATATTTTATTCTTGTGTGTTTAGTTTATTGGTGCTGCTACTGTGACGACAAATTTCCCCATGGGGATTAATAAAGTATCTATCTATCTATCTATCTATCTATCTATCTATCTATCTATCTATCTATCTATCTATCTATCTATCTATCTATCTATCTATCTATCTATCTATCTATCTATCTGTCTGTCTGTCTATCTATCTATCTATCTATCTATCTATCTATCTATCTATCTATCTATCTATCTATCTATCTATCTATCTATCTGCTGTAACTAAAATATTTAAGGATATGAGAGCTCAGCAGCGTCCATCTGCTGCAAGATGTAGAGAGCTTCTAACAGGGAACGCATTTTAATGCAGTTGTTTTAAAGACATAGGGAGTGGAACAAGGATCATCAACATGTTTATTATAATCTCTGCTTCCTTTTACAGGCACTTTATACACAGTATCTCCAGTTTAAAGAACACGACATCCCGCTGAAAGAGAACGAGAAGACACAAATCAGCACTCTCTATAAAATGCTTGAGGTATACACATTTAAAATAGAAGAGCACGTCGCCTTTTAAACACATAAAGCATTGCCCGTGGTGTTTGTTACGCAATGTTATGGTAACACGCCCGTGTTTGTGGCATATCTGACAGATGTGGATCGAGTTCGGACGCATTCAGTTACCCCAGGGTCATCACCCGAACGACGTGGAGAAGGAATGGGGCAAATTAATTGTTGCCATGCTGGAAAGAGAGAAGAGCCTGAGGCCCGAGATGGAAAGGTATGTGGAGGCACGGCGGGCGTGTCATTACTTTGTGTTTCCTGGATCAACATCATGTGATTTAAAGGTATAATCTTTAAAGGTCATTATGACTTAATATTATGGGCCAAGACCATTGATCCAACACACAGAAACACGTTGCCGGTGTTTGGATAAGACAACATGTGTGACTGTTTGAGGCAACATAGAAGGACTTAAAGCAATGTCCTGGTCATTTGCGGTCTTTTTTAAATGAAAATTATTTCGATAAAGGACAAATAAGCTTCTTGGGTCGGCGTAATATTATCTGGGGTTCGTAAAGGCAAGCATCATATTGCAAGCCCACTAATATCTCTGCTGCACTGAGGGTCAGTAGTTATGCAAAAGATTGATAGTTATTATCGAAGTAGAAATCTCCTCGCTGAAATTGGCACACTTCAATATTATTTCTATCAAGATATTTACGCGCTGCTGCACACAATTTGTTCTGCTCAGATGATCGAGTGATGTGCAATATGAGCAGTAAATAAATGTGAAATAAAATAGAGGAAAAATCAGGTGCTTTGAGTCCAGGAACATAATCATGACTGATACTAGTATCCAGCACTTTAAAATGTCCAGAAATGTAACTTGTATTAAAGGGGACATATTACTTTTTTATTGCTTCTATACGTTAATTTGGGTATCAGGTGACCACACGTCCTCTTTCCCCGGACATGTCCTGTTTTTGAGACCTAAAAAAAGCGTCCGGCAGGGATTCCAAAAACCTCGGGATTTTGCTCCGTCGGATATTTGTGTTTCTCTGGGTTTTCACAAACTAGTATTTACCCCTGACACGTTTTGGAAATGGTATCTCCCGTACGTTCCACCTTCTGGCGCGAGCTCTGGCGGTATAGAGGACAGCCATTGGTCGACCGATCTCAGGGTTGCCAGATACACGATAATTACCCTCCAAATAATACAACCATTTTGAGCCTTTGGTACGATACTTCACCATCTCCAACCTGGCAACCCTGTTTTTGACAGGGTAAAAAGGCTGTTTGAAATGATTCTTGTGGTATTTTGACCAAAATATGTTACAAACATTACACTAAGACCCCAAGGAACCATATCAACTTGTGGAAAAAAGAGTGTCAACTTTCTTATGGAAGGCGTAGTCAAATATTTAAGCTCTATCTGAATTCCATCAAACTTTATTGGCAGAGTAGATCTCATTTCTATGGGAACTCGATACCAATTCCAAAGATTCCGTTGTCAATAGTTCAGACAGGTTTACATCTACATTCCTGCCTTCGCGGCCTATAAACACAACCCGTTAACAGCATTAATGTAGGGTGTGGCGAACACTGGCAGAAGCAGCGATAACCGCAGTTTGGCAGCACTTTGTGCTCTCTGTTTGGATAAAGCCCCACTGTCTCAACTTGCTATTTAATTTCCATCCCCTGAGGGCTGCACATTATATCAGGGTGGGAGTCAGTTTACACGCTCCGCACTTGGCTGTGGCACTATAAATATGAGCAGGTCGGACGCCACTCCATCAGTTAGGTCGACGGATGCTCACAGTCGAGTTGTCGGGGTTAGGGATCCTTAAAGACGGATGATTAGGATGAGGAAATCTCCCGGTGACTGTTTGAGGACCTTGGAGTAGCAGCGGCTGTTCACCACGTACAGTAACATGGCGTATCTGAGTGGACTCTCGTCGGTGAGCAACAGAAGCTTCGGCAGCTTCGGCTCTAATGACGCCTGCATCGCCAACCCGTTGCTATCGAACAGCTCACTCTATCTTAATAACAGCTATGCCTATGGGTCCAGGTGAGGTTAAAGTATGCATTAAGAAGATCTGTTCAAAGTAAAATGATAACGATGAACTGATCGTTTCATCTTTTTGCTCCTCCAGGCTTGAGATGTTGCAGCAGATCGCCAACAGGGTCCAGCGGGACTGCGTCAACGGCGAGGACAAGCTGGCCTTCGCCAGAACCGCCCTGCAGTCGGTGAGTTTAGTTTAGATAGATAGATAGATAGATAGATAGATAGATAGATAGATAGATAGATATATGGATACTTTATTAATCCCGAGGGAAAGTTAGGTCATCCAGTAGCTTATACATTTAACATTTAACTTAACTCACAAACAACAATACACATAGGGGGAACATGTACACAGGAAGTAGGGAGTATACATAATTTACAGATATAGTGTGCATTGATTGAGGGTTTATATCCACGAGGATACTGCAAAAAGCTATAAATAAACGCTATAAATAAACCAGTCTGTGCAATGGGCTTGTATAGCCAAATAGAGTATAAAAAAAACAGTAAAAGAGTAAAAAAAGAGTAAAAATATATGGACAGTGGGATGGGAAAATAGAAATATAAATGAAATGAAAATAGCTGAGAAGCGGAGAGGAGAAGGAGGTAGACTCATGTAGAGTCCCATTTGTTGTCTTGTGTTTTTAGTGTTTTTTTTTCTTCCTCTGCTAAGGATGCAAAACGTCTGGAGTCCGGTATCCAGTTCCTGAATGAAGCTGAGATCGCCGGCTACCTTTTGGAGTGCGAGAACATCCTCAGACAACAAGTGGTGGACATCCAAATTCTTCTCGATGGGAAATTCCCCTTTGCAGATCAACTTGTCCAAAGGTACAACGCGACTGCAAAACTTCAGCCTAAAAAAACAAGGAAAAAAAGTAACAAAATGAGGGAATATTACTTGAAATAAGACAAATTATCTGCCAACAGAACAGGAACATTTGACTTGCCAAGATTTCTTAAAACAAGTAAAATGCTCCAACATTAAAACGGCCTTGTAAGAAGAAATATCTTGTCAGTCAAAAAACAAGCATAGATTGCCTCAATTTGAGATATTTCATCTTAGATTTAAATTTTTGCAGTGGATCCTCTTATATTGTAACAGCACACTGTATTTTGTTGTTCTCATCCATTCAGACGTCTCACATCGTTGTTGCTTTCTCAACACAGGGTGTCGAAACTACGGGATGAACTTCTATCCCTGAGATCAGAGTGTTCTTCTGTGTACAGCAGAGGTCACACTCTGACCACAGAACAAACCAAACTGATGATCTCGGGCATCACGCAAAGCCTGAACTCTGGCTACTCGCAGAACATCAACACCAGCCTGACGCCAGGACTCACCCCAGGGGGTCTAGGTTCCCCTGGGTCCACATTCACCTCCAGCCTTACACCGTGCCTGACCCCGTCCGCTTCACCCCAGAGCTACATGGGGAGCGGCGGCGGCGGCGGCGGCGGCGGCATGGACCCAGGCGGCCTCAGGCACCTGAAAAACATGCAGATCTGCAGCCCCTTACACAAATCCTCACTGGCAGACCCCAACATGACAGAAGAGGAGGTCAGCATGAACTTTCTGCACGACCTCCTGAGCTGGGTGGAAGAGATGCAGGTGAGTTGTCACCATCAGTGTGTTTTGAATGCACTGTTGCTTTATTTTTATCACCGTAAAGAAGAAACTCAATACATATGTGGTTTTTTTCTGTTTTAAAGATGCAGCTCGGTCGCTCTGATTGGGGATCTGATTTGCCGACTGTGGAAATGAATTTAGATAAACACAAAAGTGTACATAGAGCCATTGAAGAATTTCAAATTAGCATTAAAGACGCCAAACTGAGTGAGGTGAGTGTTTTGTAGTGTACCTCTGTCTTGTTTATTATCTTTGTCTCACCAGCAATAATCATCCATCACCTAAATGTGAGTCTGAAATGATGCCGCAGAGGAACTTTAATGTACAACATACTTTTTTCGTTTCTCAGATTCAGATGACCATCCCCATGAAAATCTCGTATTCAGACAAACTGAGCAAACTGGAAAAGCAGTATGAAAGGCTGCTGGTAAGTTGAGCTCAAAGAATTGTGGATCAATAAATGCTCTCCGGAGACTCAATGCATCTCTGCTCCTTTCAGACCTGTTCCAGAGAGCGACAGAGCCACCTGGAAAGCCTGCACGACTTTGTGTCCCAGGCCACGCAGGAGCTCATCTGGCTGAACGAGAAGGAGGAGGAGGAAGTCGCCTTCGACTGGAGCGACCGCAACGACAACATCTCCAAGAAAAGAGACTACCACGCCGTATGTTTCTGGTGTTGTTTAAAGAGACTTTTTAACCCTCCTGTTACCTTCAAATTTACTAACATCTTTTACCCTTTTTGACCCCAGCTGTTAAAATTTCCAGAAAATTATTAGAATTAATATTGTTTCCCAAGTTTAAGTGTGAGATACTTTATGTTTGTTTGTTTACAATCTAAATAACCCTTTAAATAAATAAAAAAGTTGATATTTCTTATGTTTGACACAGCCTGGGGTCAAATTGAGCCCAAAGAACACCGATGCGTACAAGTTGTGTTCAGGACAGTGAAAACATATCATCATGTGAATTTTATGTTTTCCCAGTTGTCCCCAATAAATCAGGAAAAGTCCTGAAATACGAAGCAAAAAAAATTATGTCACTCATATTTTTAGAGACGTTAAACATTAAATGGGGTCAAATTGACTCCAAAGGTAACAGGAGGGTTCATGAATGTGAAATCTTCCATGCAGATGGAATAACACAGGCTTGTTCAGGCAGTTCTTTTGGGTGTATAGGTTTGTGTTTATCACAGCTGCATCCATTTAATAAAACAGTAATCTCACGTCTTTTATGCAGGATCTGATGAGGGAGCTGGACGAAAAGGAGGAAGTGATCAAGTCCGTGCAGGAGAAGGCAGAGCGACTCATGCTCAAGAACCACCCAGCCAGGCTCACTATTGAAGTAAGCACCGGTTATGTTTTCTACTGTATACTCAGCTTTTGCGGTCAGTATGAAAGTCGTCTCCGCCCTCTATTCTGCTGCAGGAATCATTAAAAGATTTTAAAAGTCTTTGAAATCTGGTAATTTCCCAGCTATTACACCTGGATATCATGTGTTCCCCTCCCCCCCCCCCAGGCGTACAGGGCTGCCATGCAGACCCAGTGGAGCTGGATTCTGCAGCTCTGCTCATGCGTGGAGCAGCATCTCAAAGAGAATGCCGTTTATTTTGAGGTGAGTTGAGATGCATGCTTTTTTTTTAAGTCGATGCCGCAAAGCATTTGGGTTCGTCTCTTCTGATGTCTCGCTCCTTTTTTCTCGCAGTTTTTCAAGGATGCCAAAGACTCCATGGATTACCTTAAGAGCCTGCAGGACGGCATTCAAAGAAAATACAGCTGCGACCGATCCAGCAGCCTGCACAGACTGGAGGATCTGGTTCCGGAGTCCATGGTAAACATTTAGAAAGAGATGTGAAGTGTGTGTGTTGGTGTTGAGTTAGAGGCACATCAAAAATAACCTTTTTTTTTGTGGTATGTTGTGTCCCTAGGATGAGAAAGAGCAACTTCTTCAGTACCGCAGCACTGTGGCTGGGTTAGTGGGCCGGGCCAAGAATATCGTCCAGCTCAGGCCCAGGAACCCTGAAAGCCCCCTGAGATCCTCCATCCCCGTCAAAGCCATCTGTGATTATCGTCAGATAGAGGTACACACATATTCTCCACGTCAAATCACACCGTATTTCACCTTAGTTCTTTAGACCGGGCCTTCTCGGCAGCTGCACCCCCCCTCTGGAACACTCTCCCCATCCACATCCGCCAGGCTCCCACCCTACCATTATTTAAACAAGCCCTCAAAACACACCTTTTCCAACTCGCTTTCTCCTGCTAACACCCTGACCCCGATATGACTCACACAGCTTCCCCGTTTGTTTTCCTCTATTTATTTATTTTTCTGTTCCCGTTTGTTTGTCTCGTCTGCTTTCTTCTTGTTTTGTTCTGTTTGTCTCTTGTTCCCTGTAAGCGTCTTTGGGTATTCAGAAAAGCGCTATATAAATGGAAATTATTATTATTATTTCACAGATTTATCGTAAATCTATGCTTCATCACAACTCTTTCAGATGACCATTTACAAAGAGGACGAGTGCGTTCTGGCCAGTAACTCTCACCGGGCCAAGTGGAAAGTCATCAACCCGGCAGGCAATGAGGCCATGGTGCCCTCTGTGTGTTTCACTGTGCCTCCACCCAACAAAGAGGCTGTGGAAATGGCGACAAAGTAAGATGCTCCGATGCCGTACTTCAAAATAAAGTTCAAAACTCTGGTACATCATTAGCTAGCATAAAAAAAGTGTAAGAACCCTGGTTCTTACGGTCATGGAAAACCTGGAAAAGTCATGGAATTTTAAAATGGTCATTTCCAGGCCTGGAAAAGTCCTGGAAAAAACTTAAATCACAAAAGTTTTGGAAAAGTCATGGAAATCTGTTATAATATCATATTCATTCACACCGATTTTTAAATAATTAATAGTTTTTTTAGAGAAAAACGCTCAAAATATGAGCCGGCGTACTCTCTCAATACGTAAAATGTTCTTAATATTTCATGTTTTTACCGAGATTTCAATTTGGTCATGGAAATTTGGTTTAAAGTCATGGAAAAGTCATGGAAATCCATCGGTTAAAATGTGTAAGAACCCTGATTAACTCTGCCTCTCGCTTTCTCCTGCAGAACTGAACAGTTATACCAGAACGTCCTGGCCCTCTGGCACCACTCCCACATCAACATGAAGAGCGTGTTGTCGTGGCATTACCTAACCGCTGACATCCGCGCCATCCGCAACTGGAATGTGGCTTCAGTATGTTTCAATTACGATACTTTTTTCTTTTTAGAATCTTATCCATCTCACTTTTTTTATGCTAGCTAATGATGTTTGAAGATAATCAGACTCATTCTTGGTAATTCTTGGAAAAAGGCAAAGTTCCTCTTATTTCCCCTTTTCTTTCTCTTCAGATAAAGACCATGTTACCGGGTGAGCATCAGCAGGTCTTGAGCAACCTGCAGTCCCACTTCGAGGAGTTTTTGGAAGACAGCGAGGAGTCCGAGGTATTCGCCGTGTCCGACTGCGCCCAGCAGGAGCGAGACGTCGTGGCCTGCAAGGAATACTACCAGGAGTTACTCCGATCTGCAGAAAGAGGCAAGGCTCAGATTCCCCTTTGGCCCCTCCCAAAAAAGGAACTTCTGGTGTGAATTAAACTAAACAAGCAGGAAAGCCATCGCTCTTTAAGCCTTTTAAGCTTTAAGTTGATGCCTTCTGGAACTATGATTTTCTTTTACTGAATCGAGAAAAGTTTCTAAAAAAGTGTTTGGCAGAGCTGGGAATTTAAAGCGAAGACTGGCATGCCATTAATGTTTTTTAGAAGAAGAAGAATAGAAGAATAGAAATATACTTTATTAATCCCCAAGGGGAAATGTGTTGACACAGTAGCACCGATAAACTAAACACAATAAAATATAAATATAAGAAAGAAAGAAAGTGACTGTGCATAAAGTATAGTAGGCAAAGTGAAATATAAAATAAATACATACATATTACCTATTTTATGCATTTTACAAAGGAGAATCATATACATATGTACAAAAAAAATTATAGATATGCGCCCTCGAGTTCTCATCTTAATTTTTTTTTTTAAATGTTCCCCATTGTACAATTGATGTAACTGCATTGCACAGGCTCCCTCTGCCTTGTGCTGTGATGCCACCTAGAGGTGCTTTTGTGTATATGCGTGTGAGAGCAGGTTAAACACTATAAAACAGTTTCAAATTGAAGTAAATGTTTTTAATTAGATTTTTCTTTTCTTTTTTCGAAAAGTTAAATATACATTTCCTGTCACAGTTTGAAAAATCTAACATATATTTATGCTTCGGAGTGAAATATGTGTAATATTTTTTTTCTTCTCCTGGTATACAGAGGAACACGAGGAGTCGGTGTACAATCATTACATCTCAGAAATACGCAACTTCCGAATGCATCTCGAGGCCCAAGAAGAACACCTGATCAGGCAACTGCGCACCCCGCTGGAGAGAGACGACCTGGAGCAGAGTCTGCAGCGCATCACAGAACACGAGGTAAACGTCTGGGGAGCAATAATCACTTATTTATGGTCATTTTTTAAAATGTTAATGTGTTAAATTATTATTTTGTATTTTTATATGCGTGCGTGTTATTTGCATAAGTCCAAAATTATTAAACCGAATTGCATGAAATTTGGTGGGATGATTGGTTATTATCCATTTGATTCGATTTTGGGATTGATCGGGTCAAAGGTCAAGGTCATGAAAAGGTTAAAAATCTTCTTTATATCCAATTATCATGCAACTAATGCCAAAATGTTCATAATTCAATGCCCAATCTTGTCATATGCGAAGGTATGCGCTCTACCGAGTGCCCATTCTAGTTATTTGTTGAATTAATTTCCATATCAGAGAGTTGTATTGTAGTTGATCCCATTAATTCCATTTAATTGACATTTTATTTTTATCATACCTTACCTGGTGAGAATATCTATAACATCATGCCAACATCAATATCCCCCCCCCCCCACACACACACACACTTCTTGGTTTTTAAATATTACCTTACCTGGTGAGCTTATAATGTCTATAGCATCATGCCAACATCAATATGCCCCCCCCCACACACACACACACACACTTCTTGGTTTTTAAATATATTTCTACGTGCCACTCTGCAGGGGAAGACAGCGGAGCTGAACAAGCTGAGGCAGGACCTTGATGTTATGAAGGACAAGTGTGAGCTGTTCCTCCGACAGGCTGCAGGCTCTCCTTCTGTACCGGCACTCTCCTCTGAACTCACCGTTCTCATTCAGAGCATGAGCCAAGTGTACTCCATGTCTTCCATTTATATGGACAAGTAAGACCCTCTAGAAGTAATCATGTCTGTATTAAAATATTTGCGTACTACATACAGTAGTCGTTTGCATTAAAAGTACCTAGAATTGAAGATGTGTTCCCTTTGTGTTGCAGACTCAAAACCGTGAGCTTAGTGGTGAAGCACAGCCAGAGTGCAGAGGCGCTGGTCAAAGCCTACGAATCCAAACTCTACGAGGAAGACGCCATGAACTCTGAGGTCAAATCCATTGATGCCATCGTAACGACGCTCAAGGTAATACACCGGGTCGTTTCACCGACGTCGGCAGCGTTCTCTAGTTCATCGCGAGTGACCGTTTCCTCCTTCTGATGACAGCAATGGCGGACGGAGATTGACGAGAAGCAGGAGGTTTTCCACGACATGGAGGATGAGCTGCACAGAGCGCGGATCATCAGCGACCGCATGTTTAAGGCACACAACGAGCGGGACTTTGACCTCGACTGGCACAAGGAGAAAGCCGATCAGCAGAGCGAGAGATGGCAGAACATTCACTCCCAGATTGATAACCGGTTAGTGAGGAGTTCTCTGCACTATAGTATATGACGCTTGTGTCATACACTACCGTTCAAAAGATTGGGGTCACAGAGAAAATGTTGTGTTTTCCACGAAAACTCACACTTTTATTTATTAAATGAATACAAGATTAATACAAAGTATAGTCAAGACATTGACAAGGTTATAAATAATGATTTTCATTGTAAATATTAATGTTGTTCTTCAAACTTGTGGCTCAAAGGAAGGCCAGTTTTAGAGCTTCTCTCACCAGCATAACTGTTTTCAGCTGCGCTCACATAAAAAGGGTTTTAATGTCATGGAATAATCTGTTTGTGGAAAATGCAAAATAAAAAGTTATAAAAAAAGGGTTTCAAGGGGGTTCTAACCCTCTGCTAGTCTTCTAAGGCAATAACACAATGTACCACTAGAACACTGGAGATGGGCCTCTACACACCTATGTAGAGACTTTATTAAAAAACAGAGAATAGTCATTTACCACATTAACTATGTATAGAGTGTATTTCTAATTAATTTAATGTAATGTCATTTTCATTTGAAAAAACAGTGCTTTTTTTCTTTTTTCCAAGTGACCCTAAACTTTTGAACGTTAGTGTAAGTGTTACAAGACTAACTGTCGCTCATTGATATTACCCATTCGATTTCAGGCTTCGGGACCTGGATGGTATCAGCAAATCTCTGAAACACTACGGAGACTCCTACCGCAATCTTGATGAATGGGTCAGAGAAATGGAAGCAGCACAGATTAAGGCCCAAGAAAACAAACCTGAGGACAGCAAGGCTCTGGCTGAGCTGTTAAACACACAGAAGGTAGGACAAGAGTTAACGTCTTCACAATAACATGAAGACATTGAAATACATAGATAGATTTAAAATGCTTTTGTTTTCAGGTCCTTGTTGCTGAAATTGAACAAAAGCAGAGCAGGATTGACGAGTGTCAGAAGTACTCAGAGCACTACTCATCCGCCATTAAGGTACACTAATTGGTTTCTTTGATATACGAGATAAGCAATTAATGGCATCCCCATTCTAGATGTGTTGGATCAAAGTTGAGAAAGAAACCGACTTTGTTAACTTACACATGCATCTTCTTTTTAGGATTATGAACTTCAGCTGATGACCTTCAGAGCGATGGTCGACTCCCAGCACAAATCCCCTCTCAAGAAACGGAGGATGCAGAGCTCTTCGGATGCCATTCAGCAGGAGGTAAAACCACGATGATATTTGGAAGGACGGGATTGATGTGCTTTATCCAGAGTACATGCCAATGACTTGCATGTTTGTCTTAATTTCGCAGTTCATGGATCTCCGAACCCGCTACACTGCTCTTGTGACTCTCATGACACAGTATGTGAAGTTTGCCAGTGAAACGCTGAAGAGAACTGAAGACGAGGAGGTAAGAGATCCATATTCTCAATACTTCCCTTTACCCTTTTTTCTGCAGGACATTTTAAACTTTTGGGGCTTAAACTTTCAACGCCTGTTTAGCTTGACCTTCTTTTCTTTGCATGACTCGCAGGTCTTCTGTGTTAAATCAACATATTTCACTGATTCACTCAGAAGTAGTGGGTCATAAAATAATGTAACAAACGTTCTATCCCCCCGTGAGTCGTTTCTATTGTCACACATGGTCAACTCATCACGAGTGAAGACGTTTGCTTCAAGTGCAGCAGAAGCAAAGGAAATGTGTGAATGCGGTGCATGTGTGCATGTACAGCAACTTCTTATTGCCGGTGACGCTTACTTGCAGGGAGAAGAGAGCTTTTTTATTCTCTGCTGGAAAGTCTTTTTTGGGAAAATATAGCCTCTCCAGGAGTTTGTGTAGTATTTTGTAAGTATTATTTCTTACAAAGATACAGTGATCAAAATAGTGGCACGTGATGTTAAAATAAAGACAGATAAATCGAAAATATTTTTGATGAATTGGCCTCTTAACCCTACAAAATACTTCTGGCTAACTTAAAAAGTTATGCCGTCTTGAAATTGCAAAGTCCTGGAGAGATTGTTTCACATGGCTACAGCAGTCTGGTAAGAAGTCAAATATCCAAGTTATTCTACCATTCTTAATTTAACATCAAACGATGGCTGACTTATTTTTTTTGCATTATAGAGCAGAACAGCTTTTGAGAGAGCAGAAAAAACTAAAAGCGTGGAGCTCCAAAAAGCTGCAGGGGAAGTAGAAAATAGTCAACTTAAGCAACGGGTCCAGGAACAGGAGGCGTTGCTGGTCGAAAGACAAGCACAGCTGGAGAAGTTGGAAGGAGAAGTAGAGACTCAACAGAAGACTATTGATGATCTGACCTTTCAGAAATCACAGCTAGAGCATGACGTTAATCAGTATTGCACCAAGCTAGAAATAGTGATAAAAGAAAAAGCTGCCAGTGAGCAGGAATTAAGTGACACAAAACAATTCATTGAGCTGTCAGAGGCCAGGTGGTCTTCAGCTCCAAATGAACTAGAACACCTCTTGATGGAAACTAGTGATGGCCAAGATATTAAGAAACAGAGCCCCAAACTTCAGAGAAAAACAAGTGCTGAGGAAGAACAGGTGCAACGTCCAATCCAGGCTAAAGAAAAGGATGTGGCTCAGCTGCCTTTGTCGTCTCCTAGTCAGTCGATAGTCGTCAGGGAGCCTGAGTCATCTGCAGTTAGAGACAATGACGGCATGATGACGGATGTCCTGCAGCAGAATGTGGAGAAACTAGTCCTGATCCAGAAAAGAGCAGAAATGGCTGAGGAGGAAGCCCAAAGTTCTAAAAAGCTGTTGGATGATAGCAATAACAGACTGACGAAACTTCAGATGGACATGAAAACTGAAAGGATCGACATGAGACACAAATCAGAGGATCTCCAACTGGAAGCGCTGAACATGAAGCAAACCATCAATGATCTTCAGGAGGAAATCAGATCTCTTCAGAGAGCCACGTCCTCATTGCAACAAAACACGTTGTTCCAGAGCACTGAAGTCGAAGGCCTTAAAGAGCAGCTGAAGATCACCCAAGGTGAACTGCAGAAGAAAGGCTCCATGGAGCAGGAGAATATTCTCAAAGTTAACAACTTGGAAGAAGAGCTGGCTTCCAAGCAGACAGTACTAGATCAGCTCAGGTTTAAATGCAGTGAGTTGACAGGGATGAATGTCTCATCTGACCGTGACATTAGAGGTCTTAAGATCCAAGCAGAGTCACTGGAAAAAGAGAGATCGTTTTCTGAACAAAAAATCAAATTGTTAAAGAGCGAGATAGAGAGCTGGAAACAGCAGCTTCAAGCAGCAAAGGAAGAAACCAATGTAAAAAAGAGGGCCGAGCAGGCGTTGCAGCTCAAATGTCTAAATCTCGAAGCTGCACTTCAGAAAAGTGAATTAGTTGCATCTCAGTTGCAGAAAAGGGTAGATGAGCTAAAACCGATTCATTTGGAGATGGAAAATAATCTGAAGAACGTAAGAGCTGATCTGGATCAGATGACAATGGCAATTAACAGCAAGGATCAGCAAATTAACATCTTCAAGTCTCAAGTGGAGGGCACTAAATCACAAGTTAGAATAATTGAGGAGGAACTAAATAAGAAATCTCAGACATCCCATGAGCTCCAATTGAAACTGCAGGATTACAGCGAGGAGGTGAGGAAAAAGACTGAACTGCAGCAGAAAATCAACACACTCAATTTAAAAATCGCCAATTTTGAGAGAGAGATAACAAGTCTGAAATCAGAGGAGAAGGTAGCATATGCTGATAAGAATTCTGCAAACATTAAGATCCGCATGCAAAATGCTGAAATTAATGATTTGAGTATAATGCTAAAGAAACGAAATGCAGAGCTGCAAAAAGAATCGGATGAGAGTAAAACATATCTCAATAAAATCAAGACATTAGAAGACGAGTTCTTCAAACATAAGCAGAGTTGTAAAGGGTTATTAACAAGCAGCCCAGAGAAAATGTCGGCAAACCTAAAGCAGGAAATGTGTGTTCTTCAGAACGACAAGAGAGCAGCAGACAGGAACGTAGAGATCTTGAATGCTAAAGTATCAGAACTCAGCTCCTCCCTACAAAGAACTGAAGATGAATTGTTGAAAGAGACCAGAGAAAGAAAAGTCAAAGAATCTAAAGTATTGCAAATGGAAACTGAGCTTCATGTAACAATGAAAGAATCAATTTCGAGATCAAATCTACAACATGAAAATATGATGCTTCAGAAAGAGAAGGCTGAGGTGCTGGAAAAAAACATCTCATTAGGATCTGAAGTCAGAAGGCTGAAAGAAAATCTGCAAGGCATCCAAAAAGAAGATGAGCAAAAGCAAAAGCAAAACTCTGTCCTTCAGCTGAGGTCCCAGGAGATGGAAGAACAACTTGAAAAGTGCAAGACAATGCTCGAGGAGTTGAAAAGTAAACTAGAACTCCAGAAAGAGGGCTATGAGAGGCAGCTGTTGCTCGTCCAGACTGAGGTAGAGAAAAAGCTCATTTTACTTCAATCTGAAATCACGAGTGAACGTGGGAATTCACAACGGCAGCCACATAGTGCAGAACTATTAGAGATGCTAACAAAGTATTTCAAACAAGACGTGACAATAATGAAAACAATGCATCAAACCGATGTGGAAACAAAGCAACAATCTGACCAACAGCTGCAGACAAAAATGAACAAACTGCAGCAAGTAAATACAAAGCTGGAACATGACCTCTCAAAGGCAAAATCACAAATTACCCAACATGAGGAAGACGGACTTAGACTCCACTCAAAAGGAAGCGCTCTACAAAGCCTTTGCATTGAGAAGCAGATTGATACTGCTAGGTTGACAGATAGCAAGTTGAACCTGGCACTGAAGGAAAATGAAGACAGAGCTCTTCGGGAACAAATACAGGCGTACGTCGAAGAAGTGAAAAGTCTTCAGGAAAAGCTCAGAGTCCGGATGAAGACTGACAACAAGAAGGTCAACAAACAGGAAGTCATTGAAACCAGCAGTAACTACGGGAAAGAAAACGAGGCTGCTTCGTTGAAGACCGAACATACAGTGAGGCAGAAGATGGTGCCCTCCTATAAAAGTGGACAGTACATCATGCAGGACGAGATTCTCAAGATGGAGGTTTCCTCAGAGGTATGGATGAAGTTAGTTCAGCATTACTGCATTATACTATTATATTTATAATAAATACAGTATAAATAAATATAATTCAATGTTACATCGTTTTTTTACTAGTCATCATAATATCCATTTAGCAATTACTGTAACTGAATTCTTAAAACTTAAAAGTTCTTCTACTGTCACATCTACAGATGGCAACAATGCAGAAAGAAGATGTTCTTGAAGGACTGAAACAAGTCAAACAAGATAACATGGAGTTTACTCACAGCCAAAGCCTTCCGGATTCACAATCAAAGAAAACGTTGTATAGCTCCACTAGTCAAAGTCTGACTCCCCTTAAAAAAGACGAGCAGAAGAGCCAAATCAAAACTGATGAGTCCATGTCTGTGACAACCCATGGATACATGGCTCTGTGTGGACTAAAAGACCAACGGCCAAATGATACGCAGAGCATCACTAAGACAAGAATGTATCAGATCACAGAAACACGTCAAAACACATCCGACAGTGAGGGACAATTTAGTGGGATGTATTCAACCTCCCAAGAGCTCCCAGGACTGAAAGGCAGCACAAGTATTCAAAAGTTCTTGGATGGAGGGGTTGTGCGTAAGCTTGAGATGGGTCTTGTCACAGCGGAAGACGTGCGAATATCCCTTGCTCAGTTCACCGGAAAACCGACTACTATTGCTGGAGTTTATGTGGAGTCGAGTAAGAAAAAGATATCCTTCCTAGAAGCTGCAGAGAAGGGCTTCCTAGCAAAGACGTATGCTCTTGAGTTTTTGGAGGCGCAGGCTTTAACAGGAAGCCTAACGGATCTGACCACAGGGCAAACGCACTCAGTGGCTGAGGCTCTGGAGAGAGGTATCATAGAGACAGGCTTGCAAGATAAACTGATGGAGGCTCAGAACGCTGTTAGTGGCTACATCCATGCTGGCAAAAAGCTCTCTGTGTTTCAGGCGATAGAGGAAAGGATTCTCGATCGATACAATGGCAAGAAGATCCTCGAGGTCCAGGTAGCTACTGGAGGACTTATCAACCCAGAGACTGGCGTCAGGGTACCGGCTAGCCTTGCGATTGATCAGGGTCTTTTGAACAAGGCGACTCTACAGAGTCTCTACGATCCAATCAGTAACCCTAAAGGTTTCCACAACCCTGATACCGGTCAAAAAGCATACTACTCTGAACTACTGAAGACCTGCATTTTTGACATTGATGGTGGTGTGTTCCTCTTCCCATTTGGTCAGAAACATCTCGCCCATTCCTCTCCCACGAGTATTCACAGAGTGTCTGTAGTCAGCAGCAGCTGTGGCATCCAGATGTCAGCGTATGAAGCATTCAAGGGGAGACACATTGACAAGAGCACCTATCTCTTTCTGTCACAGCAGGAAAGTGACTGGCAAGAAAAGTCTGTCGCTGACGGCAGTGGAAGCCAACTTCACATCGTTACTGATGTCAAGAGTGGCCGACAGCTTTGTCTAGAGTCCGCTCTGGGTCAGAGATTTCTCGAGTTATCCGAGCTCGAAAGCTATCGCAGTGGCCTTCTCAGCGTCTATGAGATTGCGGACATTATATTTTCAAGAATGGTGGTTGTGGAAGATGTCCACAGCCCTATCGCTGGTCTCTGGGACGTCACTCGGAGGAGGAGGCTGTCCGTTTTTCAGGGTTTCCAACAGGGCTTTACTGATAGAGTCACTGCCTCCAGGCTGTTGGAGGCCCAGGTTTGCACGGGAGGTGTCTGTGACCCCTCTTCAGGGGAGAAAGTCACTCTCTCGAACGCTCTCAAAAGAGGTCTTTTAGACGAGGCTTTGAATCAGCAGCTCCAGCAGTTTGAGCAGGCTTGTAATGGCATCGTTCACCCCAGGACTTCAAAGACGTTGTCCATCTCTCAGGCTGTTCAGGAAAATCTCCTCCCAGAGGATGCCGGTTTTCGCTGTATTGAATTCCAACTCCTGACTGGAGGATTGATCGACACCGACACCCATGACAGAGTCTCCCCAGAAGAAGTGATTCAGAGCAGCCTTGTCGACAAGGTTACTGCTGCCGTCCTCAAAGATGAGACGTTTCACACCAAAAGTCTCACCTGTCCAAAGACCAAGAGGAGAATCACGTTCAGGGAAGCGCTTGAAAGAAGTGTGTACGATTGCCATACAGGGTTAAGGTTACTGGAGGCTACGAAGGTTCATGGTTTTGGGCCCAAATCAACATATCATTATGTTTGGGCTTATAAGTAATACACATTTGTAATGATGTGCTTATCCATAGCATAACAACAACATCTATCGTATTGTCTTTGGTTTTGTGTTTGGATGTGAAGTTACCTTGACTTCCCTGAATGTCTCTTTCTTCTGTTTCCATACATACACACCGGTTGATGCAACATAGAATACTTCTTGAGCTTTTGTGTTTCAGTCTGATTTTGGATGTATTTTAGTCCCCTCTCTTTAAGGATTCCCCTCTCAAGTGTTTTTTGTTTGTCTTTCTAACATAGTTAACACTCTTGTCAAAAACCTTCTGTTTTAATTGTAGAGATCTGTTGATGAGGAGAAGAGAGAGCACGGTGATAAAGTTAGCAAACTATTGCACTGGATGTCCAATGTGAAGCAGACCCCAAGCAATGATGGGAATGCTCTGAAAGATAGCAATGCCAACACAGATGCTTCTGATAAGCCCCAGGTAAATGATGTGTGCTGTTTTTTTGTGTTTTCTATATGGTGCCACATATTTGTTGTCATGCCATGGTTTAACGGTGAAGAGTATTTTGCTAATCAAAATGATATTGCAGCCTTTTTGCTGTAACAGTGTATGATTTCTAATAAAAACACACTGTTTACTTTCTGATTCATGTAATCCATGTATTTCTCTAGTAGGTAATTTACTTTATCTCCTGTACACAAAAGAATGATTGATAATATGTATTCCATGATGTTTTTGATTTCACCCCCAACTGATTCAATAACACCAAATGTTGCACAAGCACTCACATTTCAGAAACACCTCAATGACTAATAACTAAAATCAGCCCAGCAGGTTATTGAAATATAAAAATACATTCCAGATTTCTTTCCATGTGTGTCCAAAAAACATGCATTATACATTGCTTATAGTACAAAGTTGACATTATTCAAGTGGTATTTTAACTTTGATATAAAGTAATCATGCTTAGAAGCTGATTCGTGATCATAATGGTTTTCTTTGATGTTTTGTAAAAACTCGTCAAAGAAATAGAATATAAATGAGAATAGAGAGATACAGATACGTTTAGACTAAATGTACTATAATAACTATGAAGTACTATAAAAACGAGGGTTGACTCTTTAATAGAGGGTCGTATTTGTTTAGTTCAGTATTCAAAGTTGAGCAGTTTTAAAGCACGCCATCCGGCCAGCTCCTGATTGTTTACTTTGTCCAATCTTTTTTCTATATGATAGTATAATAGTGCCATCACCGTAACAATGAGCAATGGACACAGACATTTACATATTTAAATTTGTAAACCACAGTTAAAGTAAAATAAAGCAAGTGTTTTCGTACACATACACATATGTCAGTAAGGTTTGTTTAATGATACACATATTATTAACATTTGCTTATAGATTACGCATACACAAATATAAATGAGATTCCTATTCCAAAAATAATGTATTAATAATGTCAACTTTGGACTTCCTTATTTTAGTTTAGAAAAATTATAAAATTATGAAACCATCTCTCTGAATGTGTTTAAATATTCTGTCCCATGTAAGGAAAATAAAGAATAATACACAATGCAAGCAAATACACAGATATCACAAAGTCACTAGGGTGCAAATATTTCATTTTAAATCAATTGAGATGTTTTGCATAAATAATTTTATTGGAAAATGTAAATTAGTCCTTTGAAACAATTCTAGCGTGTGAGTATTTGTGCATGTTGTGTCCCTGAGTATGTGATATTAGTCATATTTGGCAATACAATATTGTATGATAACTACTCAAAGAGTAGTCCTATAAAAGAGTTGTTGTACTGCTTATAAAGTATTAATACAACGCTGTTTGATGTTCTAGATGTCAGTTGAGGAGATGGTCACTAAGAAGGAACAAATCGCAGAAGCACTGAGAGCCACACAAATGATGCTGAACAAACACAGTGACAGGTGTGTGTATCTCCTGTGACCGACATCCACCACACACAATCAGCTGTTTAAAGCTTGGTAGCATCATTCTACTGTGTTTTGTCTCACAGAATGACTGAGGAGGAACGAGAAAAGGTCCAGGAGCAGCTGAAGGAGCTCAATCAGGCCTACAGTGAACTCTCCCAGCATTGCTCCGATCAGACGACCTCTGCAGAAGAGGTTGGACACTTGGCTGTTTCTTCTTTTTGCATTTGTGTCTTATAGCGTGTTAGAATGCAGCGTCACCTAATGTTCAGCTGCATGACTAACGTTTCTCCCCTCCTCCTTAGTACAGTGTGAGCCACTGTCTTCTTGCATCTCTCTTTTTATTCTCTTTGGGTACCGAATCAAGATTTATACCATTGAAGTCCAGAAAATCAGAGTATGCTGTAAACATGCTTAGCTGCGCCCGGCTGCAGTCCTAAATTTCACCGTTATTCATGTGCTTCAACCGGATAACAGATATGACACACAACCCTTTACCTACAGTATGCGATGTGATTAACTTCCCTGTTTCTGCAAGTTTCTGGATTCCCAGATGCATGATAGCTTTAAATGTATTATTCGTCGCTCTCCTGTTGCAACCCTGATGCAGTCTTGCTCTTGTGCACACGATCTTTTAACATGCCCGTATTTGTCTGATGGTGAGTAAACATTTTGTCTTGCTTTTGAATAATTGCAAATTTGACATAATAATACTATATCATAATAATACATCTTTTGATGCTGAAAGCAGTTCTGTAATTTGTGAAATTGTCATTTTCTTTAGGTTTTTAAATCCAGTGATCAGATAACTGGGGTCGCTCTCCCAGATACCCGACCTGGAACCTCCGACCTCTTTCAGTCCGAGCCACATGTCCCTCTGGACCGAGACAAGGCTTTCAAACAAGATCTCCTTTATAAATCCACGCTGGACCACTTGCCGAAGCTGTACGAAGCAACCGAGTGCCCGCGCGACTCTTCTGTGTCGCTCTCTGACATAGCGGCGGCTAGGGAAGGGGCCACCTGTCAAGACCCGATCATCAAGGTGATAGAGGTCAAAGAAGTCTGTGATGGATTGAAGGTGTGCTACACAGGGGACACGCTGGCCCTGGAGAACGCTTTTCAGTGCGGTGCGATATCCGCTGCTGTCTACGTAGAGATCCTTCAGAAGCAAAAGACCAGTGATGGTAAGAAGAATCCTGAAGACGTGTCACTCTTAAAACCAGTGCAGGAGGTTAATAGACTGATATTACAGTGCCTGAGCAGAAATAAATCACTGACATCAGGGAGGAGTGTTAATACGTTGAGGGCTTTTTATGATGGTTTAAGTGATGAGGAGAGCAAGTCAGAGGAAGTTATGATTAGTGGTGAAGAGCTAAAGGTGGATCCCGCCGTTCAGTGTGATCTGATGCGCTGTAACAGCACACTCATTGTGCTTGAAGATCAGCAGCAGTTTATAGGACTTGTGTTGCCTCGATGTGGGGAAATCCAGACTGTAACCACCTCATTCCAGTATGAGCAACACAACACCAGTGATACATATACAAGCACAGTGTTCAGTAATCAGGAAAAGATAGCAGCTTTTTACATTCCAGACAATTCCCAGGTGGTCGACATGAACTGCGCCGTTCAGAACGGTTTGATTGACTCTTACACTGCAGAGATTTTGAAAACTCTAGATATTCCTGATGTGTTTCCGGACGTCAATCACCTCAACGACAAGTTTTCTTCTTGGCTGATGTATAAAAAGCTCACAGTCGATGGATGTCATCATGCTGCAGATTGCTTAGAAGTCGATTACATCCCCACTCACGCAGAGGCCACTCAGCTCTTCATCTCCTACCTAATGTTGAACAGTTACATCGATCCGGAGTCAAGACAGAGGGTGCTAATACTCGACAGACAGCTGAGTGAAATGGTTAAAATTTATCTTGAAGATTCACTATTTTCGGAAAAAAAGACTGAAACAAATGTAACTTCTCTGACTTTAGCTGTTGGAGAGCTTTCAGAGCGGGTAGATTTAGAGATGCCGCTGCAAATATACGAGGAGCCAGAGGAGGTGATGAAAGACAGGCAACAATCTATTGATCAGCATTATTTAGTTTCCTCGGGCACGGGAGGAATTGGCTTTGATTGGAAAACATCTGCAAATGACGAGAACATTGGCTTTGATAACACAGAGCATGGTGTAAACATGTCCCACCACGGCATGAACTGGACAAATACTGTTGATTTTGCAGAGGGAGGTTGTCTGAGTAGTCTCCAAATTGATGATGAAGGTTTAGATCAAATGTCAAGTCAAACTTTGAGGATGCTTGACTCGTCAACATCCTGCCAACAAACATCTCCACAATACAACCCTGAGTCCCTTTGTTGTGAATCGGAAGGTACAGATATCCCCCAAGATGAGATTTTAGACTTGTTGGAGAAGCAAAATGAGCAAGAATATGCTCTTCGTCTTCTGATAGCACACATTGGGGAACGGGACGTTTTAGACCTGGAGGCCGCTCTCAGTCAGGGACCAGCTGACCAGACGATAGTGAGGAAACCGCTTCACCTGCAGTCACAGGAAACACAAAGTGTTGTCGGAGATGAGGAGGAAGACACAAAGTCTGTTTTGAAACAGCCAGCGACCGATGCGTCCACATCCTCAAATATTGCTCTTAGTGTAATAGAGCCGCAACGCCTATTAAGGTCTGGTTGCACCACTAGTATCAGTGAGTCATTGCAGTCTGGATCGGTTGGAGATGGCTGCTTTGACTTAGACCCTGAAGCCAGCAGTTACCAAGAAGAAAGCCTCACCCGATCCATCTCTAAAGATCACAATCTACGTTTAATGAATAATAACGAGGCTGAAAACATGCAGACTGAGAGGAAGGTTGTTGTTGATCTGACTGATGAGGAGGGAGAGAAAGGAGAGGCAGAGGTAGATGGTGAGACAACAGGACATGTAGGAGAGATGAGTCATCGTCTCCATTATCCCCCGCCCTCAGATAGCGATGACGAGTCTCTGATGAGCTCACCCTCCTCAAGGAGTCTGTTTACTGCAGAGTGCATTCATCTCGCTGATGAATCTCCTTCACTAGCTGAAGACGGTGACTCACATGTTGTAATCAACAGTCAGCTGGTGGATATGGATGATGTGATGGAGAACGTTGCTCCAACCTCACAGTCACATCCATCTAGCACTGATCCAGAAAGCCAGACTCACTATTCCACTTCTATCAATCACTCCACATCTGGCAGCTCACCTATGGATACAGATTTGTTCTTCCCCCAAGGAAACCAGACAGTTAGTGAGAGCGAATCAGACGTTTCCTCATCACACCGCGATGTGGCGTCTGAGGACCGGCGAGCAGAGAAACACACGAGTGCACTTCAGTCCTCTTTAAACGGCGAGACAACTCCCAGTGTAGATTACTTATCACCCAGAGATTTGTCTGAAAGTCCAATCATCTCAGAGTCCAGTGGAAACGGTGACCATGACAACAACGTGACAGACGATGGCAGCAGAACCACATTAACTCAGCGAGCAGCGCTTCATTCACAAAGCGAGTTTAGTGTTGGGTCAGAGCCCAGCTCTCCTCCAGAAGGTCAGAGGACGCTTGTCGGTGAGAGATCTCCTCAGTTAGACGTTGTTTCCGATGAAGTCGCCGCAACAAATGCTGTTAATCTTCATTGTTTTGATGGTGACGATTTAGGGGATGAAAGTCAAACTCCCAGCAGAGCTTCTCTGGAAACAGGATTGACTGGTGAGGATCACAGAGCTGCAGAGGATGTTGAGCTGAGCACAGACGGTCTTTCCCCCGAGAGGCAACACGAGGACATTTACACCGTCACCAGAGAGACAGAGCAGCTCTCCACGCCGAGATATGCAGAGAAGGAGAGAGATAAAGAACATATTGGTGGAAATGTCTCTGCGTCAGAAATGAACTCAGAACAGTCTGAAGCTATTGTGGGA
Organism: Liparis tanakae; assembly: GCA_036178185.1. Lineage (NCBI taxonomy): Eukaryota > Metazoa > Chordata > Actinopteri > Perciformes > Liparidae > Liparis > Liparis tanakae. The sequence goes on from CM070100.1 coordinate 18,613,634, forward strand.
TTAAGTTTAGGATCAGATATTCTACATGAGGAAAAAGGACTACACCTGTGTGCTCCTGAGCATCTCCAGGTAGATACTGATCTCCAGTCAGACAGCTGTGTTGCATCTGATGCTTCCTCAGCAGAGTCTTCTAACACTGTAAGGACAGGCCTAGATAATAATATTCATCTCGCTGATGAATCTCCTTCACTAGCTGAAGACGGTGACTCACATGTTGGAATCAAGAGTCAGCTGGTGGATATGGATGATGTGATGGAGAACGTTGCTCCAACCTCACAGTCACGTCCATCTAGCACTGATCCAGAAAGCCAGACTCACTATTCCACTTCTATCAATCGCTCCACATCTGGCAGCTCACCTATGGATACAGATTTGTTCTTCCCCCAAGGAAACCAGACAGTTAGTGAGAGCGAATCAGACGTTTCCTCATCACACCGCGATGTGGCGTCTGAGGACCGGCGAGCAGAGAAACACACGAGTGCACTTCAGTCCTCTTTAAACGGCGAGACAACTCCCAGTGTAGATTACTTATCACCCAGAGATTTGACCCAAAGTGCAATCATCTCAGAGTCCAGTGGAAACGGTGACCATGACAACAACGTGACAGACGATGGCAGCAGAACCACATTAACTCAGCGAGCAGCGCTTCATTCACAAAGCGAGTTTAGTGTTGGGTCAGAGCCCAGCTCTCCTCCAGAAGGTCAGAGGACGCTTGTCGGTGAGAGATCTCCTCAGTTAGACGTTGTTTCCGATGAAGTCGCCGCAACAAATGCTGTTAATCTTCATTGTTTTGATGGTGACGATTTAGGGGATGAAAGTCAAACTCCCAGCAGAGCTTCTCTGGAAACAGGATTGACTGGTGAGGATCACAGAGCTGCAGAGGATGTTGAGCTGAGCACAGACGGTCTTTCCCCCGAGAGGCAACACGAGGACATTTACACCGTCACCAGAGAGACAGAGCAGCTCTCCACGCCGAGATATGCAGAGAAGGAGAGAGAAAAAGAACATATTGGTGGAAATGTCTCTGCGTCAGAAATGAACTCAGAACAGTCTGAAGCTATTGTGGGATTAAGTTTAGGATCAGATATTCTACATGAGGAAAAAGGACTACACCTGTGTGCTCCTGAGCATCTCCAGGTAGATACTGATCTCCAGTCAGACAGCTGTGTTGCATCTGATGCTTCCTCAGCAGAGTCTTCTAACACTGTAAGGACAGGCCTAGATAATAATATTCATCTCGCTGATGAATCTCCTTCACTAGCTGAAGACGGTGACTCACATGTTGGAATCAAGAGTCAGCTGGTGGATATGGATGATGTGATGGAGAACGTTGCTCCAACCTCACAGTCACATCCATCTAGCACTGATCCAGAAAGCCAGACTCACTATTCCACTTCTATCAATCGCTCCATATCTGGCAGCTCACCTATTGATTCAGATTTATTCTTCTCCCAAGGAAACCAGACAGTTAGTGAGAGCGAATCAGACGTTTCCTCATCACACCGCGATGTGGCGTCTGAGGACCGGCGAGCAGAGAAACACACAAGTGCACTTCAGTCCTCTTTAGACGGCGAGACAACTCCCAGTGTAGATTACTTATCACCCAGAGATTTGTCTGAAAGTCCAATCATCTCAGAGTCCAGTGGAAACGGTGACCATGACAACAACGTGACAGACGATGGCAGCAGAACCACATTAACTCAGCGAGCAGCGCTTCATTCACAAAGCGAGTTTAGTGTTGGGTCAGAGCCCAGCTCTCCTCCAGTAGGTCAGAGGACGCTTGTCGGTGAGAGATCTCCTCAGTTAGACGTTGTTTCCGATGAAGTCGCCGCAACAAATGCTGTTAATCTTCATTGTTTTGATGGTGACGATTTAGGGGATGAAAGTCAAACTCCCAGCAGAGCTTCTCTGGAAACAGAATTGACTGGTGAGGATCACAGAGCTGCAGAGGATGTTGAGCTGAGCACAGACGGTCTTTCCCCCGAGAGGCAACACGAGGACATTTACACCGTCACCAGAGAGACAGAGCAGCTCTCCACGCCGAGATATGCAGAGAAGGAGAGAAAAAGAACATATTGGTGGAAATGTCTCTGCGTCAGAAATGAACTCAGAACAGTCTGAAGCTATTGTGGGATTAAGTTTAGGATCAGATATTCTACATGAGGAAAAAGGACTACACCTGTGTGCTCCTGAGCATCTCCAGGTAGATACTGATCTCCAGTCAGACAGCTGTGTTGCATCTGATGCTTCCTCAGCAGAGTCTTCTAACACTGTAAGGACAGGCCTAGATAATAATATTCATCTCGCTGATGAATCTCCTTCACTAGCTGAAGACGGTGACTCACATGTTGGAATCAAGAGTCAGCTGGTGGATATGGATGATGTGGTGGAGAACGTTGCTCCAACCACACAGTCACGTCCATCTAGCACTGATCCAGAAAGCCAGACTCACTATTCCACTTCTATCAATCGCTCCATATCTGGCAGCTCACCTATGGATACAGATTTGTTCTTCCCCCAAGGAAACCAGACAGTTAGTGAGAGCGAATCAGACGTTTCCTCATCACACCGCGATGTGGCGTCTGAGGACCGGCGAGCAGAGAAACACACAAGTGCACTTCAGTCCTCTTTAGACGGCGAGACAACTCCCAGTGTAGATTACTTATCACCCAGAGATTTGTCTGAAAGTCCAATCATCTCAGAGTCCAGTGGAAACGGTGACCATGACAACAACGTGACAGACGATGGCAGCAGAACCACATTAACTCAGCGAGCAGCGCTTCATTCACAAAGCGAGTTTAGTGTTGGGTCAGAGCCCAGCTCTCCTCCAGTAGGTCAGAGGACGCTTGTCGGTGAGAGATCTCCTCAGTTAGACGTTGTTTCCGATGAAGTCGCCGCAACAAATGCTGTTAATCTTCATTGTTTTGATGGTGACGATTTAGGGGATGAAAGTCAAACTCCCAGCAGAGCTTCTCTGGAAACAGAATTGACTGGTGAGGATCACAGAGCTGCAGAGGATGTTGAGCTGAGCACAGACGGTCTTTCCCCCGAGGGGCAACACGAGGACATTTACACCGTCACCAGAGAGACAGAGCAGCTCTCCACGCCGAGATATGCAGAGAAGGAGAGAAAAAGAACATATTGGTGGAAATGTCTCTGCGTCAGAAATGAACTCAGAACAGTCTGAAGCTATTGTGGGATTAAGTTTAGGATCAGATATTCTACATGAGGAAAAAGGACTACACCTGTGTGCTCCTGAGCATCTCCAGGTAGATACTGATCTCCAGTCAGACAGCTGTGTTGCATCTGATGCTTCCTCAGCAGAGTCTTCTAACACTGTAAGGACAGGCCTAGATAATAATATTCATCTCGCTGATGAATCTCCTTTACTAGCTGAAGACGGTGACTCACATGTTGGAATCAATAGTCAGCTGGTGGATACAGATGATGTGATGGAGAACGTTGTAAGGACAGGTGTAGATGGCGACGGGGAAGGGATCACTCAGGGGACCGATGTCAGTGATTTACAAAAGGCACAAACTCCAGACTCTGAAAGCTCTATCGCAGTATCTCAGGACACGCCACAACCTTCAGACAAAAGTGGTTTTCAGGAACAAGATATCGAGGGCAGTCGCCCAAACCTTCTCGTGGATTTGTTGAAGCAAAACACCCTCAGTCCACACAACAAAGACATCGGAAACTCAGGACTGACAACGCAGGAGGAGAAAGTCGGTGAAAAGACGGAGCGGTCCGATGCTCCAAACGTTCAGCTGCAACTGCTGCAGGTTCTTAAGACCGTGTCCTCTAGCCAAGACCTTTCGATGCTCCAGGAGGTGATGGACACTCTCAGCAGTGCTCTGGTGGGAGACTCTCTCGGGGGAGATTCTCCCAGGGGAGACTCTCAGGAGGAGCGCTGGCACAGACTGGATAGCATCAAGGAGGAGAGCTCAGAGGGAGAAGATGAGGAGTCAGCAGAAGACGACTCGGGCCTCAGTCAGTCTGCTGCAGACAGTCACTCCCCGTCTCCTCAGTCGCCGGGCAGCACAGATGCCTGCAAAGTGGAGGAGGTCAAACATAAGGTACATGCCATGTTGATTCAGTGTTAAAGCCCCACTATGTAGTTTTTCCCTTGTAGCGCCCCCTTCAGGAATTTAATTATGTAACAATTGCTACCTTAAAATAACAGCTTGAAAAAAATGGTGTCGCTACAATGACTTTTAATATGCCGATTTGCACCTCCGCCACTGCCATCGGGGGTCTGTGGGCTAAATACCCGACTATGTAAGATTTTGTAGCCGCCGGGTACTTGGACCTGCTTTCTGTCAGTGATGACCAACGTCACATAGTCCAGTCCACCTCACAGGGGACTTTTTATTGTCTTCGCTACGCGTCGCGTAGAGACAGAGAGACATGCTGCTGTGGAGACGACCAATAACAGACCTTTAGTTTAATAAAAGAACAAAGACGTCTTTAAGAAAGGGACCTGACATTACTGCTGCTGTCATCTGGAGGAGAGAGAAAGTTACAGGGGGCGAAGGAGATTATTATTTTTTAACTCAAACTCAAAAGAGCCATATGCGTCACCGGAAGAGCCATATATGGCTGGAGAGCCAGAGGTTCACGACACCTGAGCTATCGTAACTGGGTATTTACGACACTGAAGTAAACGTTAAATACCTGAAGGGGGCGCTACAAGGGAAAAACTACATAATGGGGCTTTAAGCCGATCCCCTCCCTTAGTTTGTGATACAAGTAACATCTCCTACTTTTTTGTTTCTTGTGTTTTTCCCCCTTAGTTGTTCTCCAACCAGGACTTTTTAGAGTGTGTTGGGAGATTGCAGGATCACGCTGATGTTTTAGAAGATGTCAGAAAAGACCTTTTAATCCAGGCACCCATTGGCAACAACATGGAAGAGCTGCAGATTCAAAAAGAGGATTTTCAGGTTGGAATGAACAAAAGCAAAGAATATTATATTTTCTTAACTTTTCTCTTATGTATGCATACGTTACTGACCAACTGTGCTTTTATCATCCAGTCTCTGGATTCCCAACTTTCTCAGGTGGCTGGTGTTATAACAGCAGATATGGAGAAAGCCCAACAGCTCTTACATTCTCCCGATGAGGACATTCCCAAACAGATCCACCAAGATTTGTCTTCCACATATTTGGAATTGCAGCCACATTTCACTGCTGTTTCCCAAATGTGTGCAGAAAGGAGGCACTCTCTAACTCAAGCAATGGAAACTGGAAAGGTCAGCGCTCATTTCAAGTGATTAAAGAGATGTAACAGTTGCATATTGACTTCTTTAAATTATATTTTCTTTTGTAGATGCACTTGGAATCATCGTACCAGAAACATCTTAGTGATCTTGGTGAACTAGCGGGCCTCATCCAGAAGAACTCAGCAATGTGTGACGTGGATTTAAAAACATGCGATGTGGACACACTGAAACATTTGATTCAGCAGAACAGGGTATCTTTAAATACACGTCTCTTTATACATCCAATATCTACAGTGACTACGGAAACTTACTCTGCACATTTCCTTTTTTCCCTCCAGGACTCCAGCGGTCCGCTAAAAGAAGCAAGGCTCAAATTAGAGGATGCCACATTTGACATTCAGTGCTTTATTTCTGAGCATGCGCAGTTTCTGAGTCCAGCTCAGAGCAGCTACCTCCTCAAGTTCCTGAGCACAACTCAGCGAGCATTCAGGGACCAGACCGAGAGGCTTGTCGCCCAGAGGAGTGCCTTGGATGTCCTGCTGGACACCAGGGAGAGGGAGAGTCAGAAGAAGGTCGGCCTGTGGAAATACAAGAAAATATCACGTCAAAAAATAATAATAGATCTATATATTCTGAACATATTTGGTTTGCTGAATGAAAATGACTAATACATGCTTATAGTGCATGTATAGTGGTGGGCTGTGTAAGCCATGTTACTAGTCAGATTACTAGAGCATTCAAAGGCTCATTTGTATCCAGAATAAAAAGTTGATCAGCTTAAACACGTTAGAATATCACATGCACTGCATGAAGACTTGTGAGAACTAACAACACATTTAGATAAATAATTTCTGACAAGGCGTTTTCACACAAATGGTTTCAAATTATTGGTACACAATTCTTTTCAAATTAGAGTGAGACATCTGAACATTAGATGTTAAAACTGAAATGATTTATTGTCTCTAGAAAGATAAACATGCTCCAATTAATTTGTAAAGATATTGTGTATTTTTGTGTATTTAGATATAATCTTTTAAGTAATTAGTACTTAACAGTATGATCATATTTTTTAAATGTACTTTTAAAAAAAGAAAGAAAAAAATAATATATATATGTGTATATATATTTATTTATATATATTATGAAGTGAATTATTAACTTTAGCTTCAGAGGAAGTTCTCCTGTGAATGCCTTGAATGTAAAGAATAACCTCTTTGCATGCTCACATGCTTGATCGCTCCTGCAGACTAACTCTTTGTGCTGGTTATATCCTACAGGCCTTCAAGACACCAGCGAACAATTAACAGTGGACACAATGCACCTTCTTTGTTGGAACACGTTTACTCACAACAAACCCAATAACACACAGGACCACATGTGCTTATTACCATCTCAAGACCAAGTGGCGTATGGCGAAATAGCATGTTTACAGCATACTTGATATATACACTTCAATGGCGAAGGAAAATGTATACTAAAGAAGATGCATGCTACCTATAAGTGCTTGAATCCTTTCTGCTCACTTGTTTTGATGCTTTTGTTCCCAATTATCAATGTCAGACCGCAGGAATAATTCAGATTTCAGGGGTTTTATTGAATGTTTTATTAAGTGTGGATGTGAATGTGTTGACTCAGCCTTTTGGGATATTTACCTGCTGTGTTTTGTTCTTGTTTGACAGTCTTTGTTGGAGAAACACAAAGAGTTTACAGAGAAGTTGGAGGAAGTGTGTGATAATCTCACCTTGACAGAAAACCAGCTGATGGGTCATCAGCAGCAGGCTGGAAATGCGGAGTGTGTCGCTGACCTGCAGCAGTACCAGCAGGAGCACCAGGTTTGAAATACATTTCCTTTTGCATTTAACCCTCCTGTTACCTTCACATTTACTAACATCTTATTACCCTTGGGGTCAATTTCACCCGAGTAATTCAAACCTCCAGAACATTATTTGAATTAATATTGTTTCCCAAGTTTAAGTGTGAGGTACTTGACTCCTTAAATAGCCCTTTAAATAAATAATAAAGTTGATAATTCTTATATGTTTTACAATTTGACCCAAAGAACCCTGATGCGTACAAGTTGTGTTCAGGACATTGAAAACATATCATCATGTGAATGTTATGTTTTCCCAGTTGTCCCCAATGAATTAGGAAAAGTTGTGAAATATAAAGCAAAATGAATGATGTCTATTTTTTTGTTGAGACGTTAAACATCGAATGGGTTCAAATTGACCCCAAAGGTAACAGGAGGGTTAAGAAGCACAGTCCAAGTTTTCATCGCTTTCATTGGGTGACTATTTTTTCTCTTTTCCTGATCTCAAGGCTCTGCAGAAAGACGTATTGATCAATGGCAGTGCTTTGAATGACATCATCACCGGTACCAAAAGGTTTCTGGAGGAGAACCGGAGCAAGTTGACGCCTGACCAAATCGCCGTCATTGAGAGCAAGTTGGAGGACGCCAAAAACAAAGCCCAACTCATCAACCAGCGGGCCGAGGAGTCCAGGAAAGATTTGGAGAAGGTTGTTACCACAGCCATAAAACAGGAGAGCGAAAAGGTCAGAGTTCAGATCACCTCCATGCTGTTGGTGTTGTCTGTAAAAACTCCGTAATGTATCATAGTATAGATTATTATTGCAGTGTTATTATCATATTCCTCGACTTAATTTCAAAGTTGTATTCTGACGTTTCACTTATCAGTGTGTGCATGATCTGTAATGCATCTGTCTTTTCAGGCAGCAGCTGTTGAGCGACTTGAAGAAAGTAAGAATAAAATCGAAGGTCTCCTGGACTGGATATCTAACATCGGGAATGAGAACGAGAGGGGTCTGGATCAAACGGACCATATAAGTAAAGATAATGGAAACCTGCCAGAAGAAACCTCAGCCACGGGATTGATAGGAGCGGATGATGATGATGCCAATGGAAACGCTTTACGGGCCACTGGGAATGATTTTGGCAGAGAGACCAGCGAGAAGAACGACGCCTCCCAGCAGCTCGATAAGCAACACCACAGGCTCAAGGTACAGAGTTGGTTTGTGGCAAAGATGTGAGAGGGCGATGTTACTCAGCAGGTCATACGTTCATCTGCAAGCTGTTTGGCGTGACCTGAGGCAGATCTTCATGAATAAATCTGAAGACGAAGAAATGTAACAATAAAATCTAAATGCTATATTTAAATGTCCAAATCTGCTAAACAGTAAATTCCAAGAAGTATAAAAACTGCAAAACTGTATTTAACTAGAACGGGCACTCGGTAGAGCGCATACCTTCGCATATCACAAGATTGGGCATTGAATTATGAACATTTTGGCATTAGTTGCATACCAATTGGATAAGAAATGACCACGCTATGGTAAAAAGAAGATGTAACACGCATACAAATAAATAAATAAATAATTCAATAATTAAATAAATAAATAAATAAATACACGGCGATCAAAACATAACCTTCCGCATTTTCAATGCGAAGGTGATAAGAACATGAAATATGATGTGGCAGTAGAAGAAATGGGGATGAAGAGATGTCATTAAAGATAGTAGTTACAGTTGCATGTATTGGTTTTAGATGCTCATCTCTGTATCGTTCCACAGGCTCGTCATCAGGAGATTCTGTCCCAGCAGCAGGATCTGATCATGGCCACCCAGTCGGCTCAGGCGCTGCTCGACAGGCAGGCAGACGTGCTGTCTCCGGAAGAGCAGGAGAAGCTGCAGAAGGACATCCAGGAGCTGAAGGGACGCTACGAGGCCTCCCTGACGCAGGCGGAACAGCAGATGAAGCAGGTGCAGTGCGTCCAGGAGGAGATGAAGAAGTTCCAAGGAGACTGTGAGGAGTTTGTCGGCTGGTTAGACCAGGCGGAGGGAGAGATGGAGCAGCTGGGCGCTACTGCAAGCTCCCTTAAAATCCTCAGTGATAAACTCCAGCGACAGAGAAGCTTCTCCGAAGATGTGATTTCCCACAAAGGGGACCTTCGCTTCATCACCATGTCGGGACAGAAAGTGCTGGATGCGGCGAACGCCTGCGGGTCGGCTGACTCCGCGGCTAAGAACGCTCTGCTGGACGTCGATACTTCAGGAACCTGCTCTGCGGTCAAGGACAAGTTGGGTTCAGCAGCCAGCAGATATAAAACTCTACATTCACAGGTATTTTAGTCTGCAGCCGATCAGATGGATCCGGAGAGGTTGCAATTACCTTTTCGTGCCACTAGGTGGAAGCATTTCTCTTAATTGGAAATCATATCACTGTCTTCTGTATCTTCACATATTGATCCTGTGTCTTGTTTCCTGTTATTTGGATGTATTATCACACACAACGTACAATTTATTTTCCTTCGTTTCAGTGCAATGAGCTCGGCAACAACCTGAAAGATGTGGTTGACAAATACCAAAAATACGAGGACTCGAGTGCTGGACTGTTGTCGTGGCTCAACAGCTCCGAGGAGGACGCGAGAAAGCAACAGTCCGAGGCCATCGCAGCCGACCCGCAAACACTGCAGAGACAGCTGGAAGAGACCAAGGCAAGCCGTGGCTGTTGTGCTCAGGCCTCGTCTTGTTCAATTCAATTTCAATTCAGTTTATTTGTATAGCCCAATTTCACAAATTACAAATGTGTCTCGGAGTGCTTTACAATCTGTACACATAGACATCCCTGCCTCAAAATCTCACATCGGATCAGGAAAAACTCCCAAATAACCCTTCAGGGGGAAAAAAAGCGAAGAAACCTTCAGGAGAGCAACAGTCTTGTTACCGAGTGCTCGGACGTTTCTCAGATTGTGGTCTCCGTTACCCGGATGTGCATTTTCTTCAGATTTCTCTCGGGGCTTCTCTAATTCTTGAGGCCAACCGAGTAGTCCTGTGGAAAAGCCCTTCAGACATATTCATCCCATATGATGTGTTATTTTCAGATGATAATTGGATCTTTACGGTTCAAGTAAAAAAAAACACTTTGTACTTGCCTGAGCAGACATCTTTAAGATTAGATCAGATAGTATACAACTTTATTAAGCTGGAGGGAAGATGCAAAGCAGAAGTTGCATCACAAACATTCCTCAATGTGATGTGAACTTAAATGAATGTTAAGTTATGAGTAATCTAAGTAAAGAAATAAAGAAGTAACACATGCAGAACTTTGGAGCATTATAGACCTTCCTTACCATATACAGAGTTTCCACTGACTTAAGTACACACTTATTTTTAGCTTTGTTTTCAAATTCAAACCCACATGTGAATAGTTTAACTCCGGTTATATGAAGCCTCCAGGAGGATAAGAAACGATGCAGTCTTTGTGTCAAAAGTTTTGGCAGCAGTTAGCTTGAACATTTCTCTGTAGGGAGGTAGTGACTTACAGCAGAGATATGCCAAGATAAGAGGCGCCTGTGGGCCAAACAAGAAACACTGTTCTTCATACTCTGGTTACAAATCACTGCGAATATTCCAAAACCGAAGTATAAGAGTCGAGGCAGGCAGGTACATTTAAACATATACTTGGATATCCCTAGATATTTACTATTCACAGGAGATGTTATACATACATTGTCACTTTATTATCTTCAAATGGAAGTGCATAATCTATTATGTACAGTTTCAATGTAGACAGAGGACATTCATTTATGTGGATACGGTTTAATTGTGTCCTTATTGATCTACAGGCCCTTCAAGGTCAGATGACAGGTCATCAGCCGGCTATTGACACACTACGCAAAGCGGCCGAGTCTTTGACAACATGTGAAGGAGACCTGCTGAGCAACTCAGACGACATCCAGGAGACAGTAGGTGAGGGAAAAGTCACAGTCGGGCTCGTGTGTCGGCAAGTGGCCAGATTTGGAAATATCTCTGAAATGCTTGGGAAAGTTTTTAAAATGTCATTGTCCTACAACGTGTGAGCCTTGTAGGTGGATTGTTAAGCAGACTGCTCATTGTCAGTTGGCAACAATGTCATCATAACTCAACATGTCCACCATTCCTTTTCTAAAATATACACAAGGTATCAGAGTGAAATATAGCTTTTGGAGTGTCTCCTTTATATTCCTTCTCTCCAGTCATTACTTTCTTGGCTTGCGCATTAAAATGCTTTTACTCTGCTACAATCATAGTAAATGTCCCCTGATGATACTCGCGGACGTCAAATAAGTTACTGCGTTTGTTTGAAACGTTAATCTCGCAATGTGTCCCAAATAATGAGAAAAATGTTCAGTTTTAAACACAACCTGCTCTGTTTACCTTGGCTGTAGATGACATAGTCGAGCGCTACGACAACCTGTCCAAGTCCGTGAGTGATCGAAACGAGAAACTGCAGATCACCCTGACTCGATCCATGAGTGTCCAGGATGGCTTGGATGAGATGATGGGATGGATGGAGGGAGTGGAGGCCAGTGTGAAAGAGAAAGGACAAATCCCCCTGGACTCTGTCTCTATTGGAGATATCCTCAGCAAAGAAGTAGTATGTACTCTTCCTCTTCTCATCATTTAAGCAGTCCAATTACCAGATACTGGATCTACTATGTGATGCGGTCTGCGGCTGATTTAACTCGCTCCGTATTCACTTCATTCAGCCATTAAATCTGTTTTCCATCCTGTGTTTTCTTAAGGCGGTGGAGCAAGACATAGCAAGTCGCCAGAGCAGCATCTCAGCCATGAAAGCCAAGGTGAAGACGTTCGTGGAGACAGCCGATCCCTCTGCTGCTGCCCTTCTGCAGACGAAGATGGATGCTCTCTCCCAGCGCTTCTCTGATTCCTGTAACAAGCACAAGCAAAAGGTTTCCCAGCTGGAGCAGCTGAAGGAAAAGGTGGAACAGATTGAGAAGGGAACGGATAAAGTTCAGCAGTTTGTTGTGAAGCGTTCGCAAGACCTTCACGAGACCGACGGGCCGGGGAAGACTTTCGATGAACTGTCTCAGCTGATGCAGGTAACTGTCGCGCTGACTATGTTTACATACATGAATGCCTTTAATACATTAATACAGTAGTGTATTGATACCATAAATCATTTAATTTGATATCCAAAGAATCTTTAAGTGCACCCGATGGACAAATATCATATTAGATATTGTTTGTCCCGAGCATGCACATTCATATCTAAATAAATAACCAAATATATATCAAAAACATATATATATATATATATATATATATATATTTATATATATATATATATAAATATATACAGTATATAATATATATATATATATATATATATGTATATACACACATATAATATATACATAATATATATATCTATATATTAATATATATAAATATATATATACAGTTTAATATATATATATATATTAAACTGTATATATATATATATATTTATATATATTAATATATAGATATATATATACACTATTTAATACACTTCTTTTACACTTTTAGTAATGTTACCACAACAAATGTTCCGTATAATTTCCCTGCAGAACACAAAAGCTGAGATGGCTGAACATGCCAGTGATATGGAGATGCTGCAGACGCTGTCCAAGGAGCTGTCTGAAATAAGCCCGGATGGAAACAAAGTCCAGATCCAGAGCAAGATGGACAATCTCTCAAATATATTCAGCACCTTTAAAGACACCGTCAACAAAAAGTAAGCCGGGTCAATGGGATGGAAGTATATGGTTTTCCCATTTAACAAACATCACCTCCCTTTCCTTCACGGTAATGGGTGTATGATGTACAGATGGATGCATGGCATGACCTATTCTTGTCTACTCCAGGGAAGATGAGGTATCATCCTGTCAGGACCAGCTGGGAGAGTTCAGGTCTGCAGCCAGCGCTCTCACCAAGTGGCTGGAGGAGACCAATGAGAAAGTACCTGCGGTCCAACCAAGCAGCAGTGTGAAAGGTCTGGAGAAGGACCTGCAGATAGTCACTGTGAGTCATGAAATTAATAAAGAAGTTTGTTTAACTGCACTTTAAGTGCTGGAACAGAAGCTATTGATGTTACATTTGCATCCAGAGGAGTATGTGAGTTTTGCAATAGATAGATGTAAGTGTGTTTTAATAGGTCATGGTCCTATCCTCCTTAAACTCCCCATCATTCCAACCTGCTTTATCTGCCAACTAATGATAGATGGATGGTATGTGTTTACACAGAATGGGTCTGGGAGTGAAACACTATGTTGACCAGCAGAAAGACGTTTTGCTTCACAAGATCCCTGAAGTAGATCCTGAAAAGCAAATTACAAAAATAAAACCCTACAGAAAGCAAAATTATCAGTTTTTTCATGTTCATCCTGTTTCTTGTGTGACGTTTCAGAAAGCATGTGTTATAAAAGCCATACTCTTACAGTATTATACCATTTATCTGTTTGATTAATCAGGAGTTACTAGATGATTGGACCTTCAAAGTTCCTGATGTCCAAGATCTGAACAGTAAAGGATCAGCGCTATGCAGCCTCATGACTTTCCTCACATCTCCCGCCAAGGCAAAGACCTCCAACAAGTCAGGTAAAGATCTCCATGCTTAACCTCGAATGCTCACTGGAATGGGGAGCATGGTGTTTGGGTGCACTTCTCATTTACTGTGTGCTCACTAACAATGAGCGATTGTGGAAAGGTGTTCTCGAGGGTCTGCCTGTCCTTTTCTCAAGCTTTGTCTTATGTCTTTTGCATCAGCTCTTACTAATGGTGGTGGTCCATCGAGCCATTCCTACCTTACAAATAAAGGTAATCAAGTGTGTGTGTGGATGCTGCTGTGTAAATACATTGTTTGTTGTGTCATGTGTCGGGATTATGGCTGGTTTTCAAAACACTGCTATGGCTTTGGTGTCTCTATCTGAAAGGAAGATCAGACTGAGTAATAAAGTTAAAGGAAAAAATAGGGATTTTATTGTTTTTTTATGGCCCAATTAAGCAATTAGTCTCAGTCAAACTCAATAGGGAGTGAGTTATTTCATCACTTTCCAGCAAACGTTTTCAGAAATAAATCAACTCTTCCATTTACACACACAGGGAGGACATTTGTTCAAATAAGATAGGAAACATATTTGTTGCATGGCACATGATTGTATCATTCCTATCTATAGCTCTCTTACTTTTCTTTTCATTAGACTTGTTCCAAGTCAAATCCACAGTACCGCTTGTCACTGCAAAACATTGTGGTAAGCTAAGTGTTTCAAACTGATGAATCCCACCCGTTCATGAGGAGATGCAAGTTCCCAAGATTGGATCATCATCAAGACCAACCCCCCGAATAGCAATACAAGAATCCAAGTTCAACCCACAAATATATCATACAACAGTAAACCAAAGTCAACAGCATGTCATGTTTTTCCCCCTGCGAAGGCTGTCAAAATAACTGAACGACTCGTACCCTGTTAAATCACTCGTATGTGCCACGTAAGAACCCATCTGTTCATATGAGGGAACTTGCAGATGGCCCACTTTTATCTTTGATAACAGCCCAATACTTGAATTTATTCTGCAGGGAATGGTTGTTTGTTCCTCATTTTTGAGCCGTACCATCATGCTAGTATAATAATAGTGCCTCACTGTTACCATAACCTCATGATGACCTAATAGAATGATTTTTGCTATTCTCAGACCTGATGGTAATTCAGCAGAACATGTCATTCGTTAACGAGGGATACGCGACCCTCGGGGAAACCCTGAAAGTTCGAGCAGCAGAGCTGAGAAGTTCGGTTCAGGAGGTGAAAGAGGCCCAAAAGGAGACGGACAGCATGTTGACATGGCTGAAGGACATGAAAAAGACGGCTGCATCCTGGAACAACGAAGCCACGGAGAAAGACTCAGTGAAAACAGAGCTTGAACAGCAGAAGGTGCAGTAATCCTGTTGTGTAGTAAAGGGCCTAAATACAATTCTGTGAATCATACACGCAGTCCTCACTGACTTTTTTCTGCTGTGGATAATAAAGGCAGATGATACTCAACTTGAAAATCACAAGATTAAACCATTAGAATTTGTTTCCATTCCCTCAGGCATTTGAAGATGATATGAAGCAAAAGCAGGAGCAGCTCCAGAAGCTCAGAGAGACGCTCCTGAACTTGATTAAGACTCATCCGAACTCCCCAGAGGCTGCAAAATGGAAACAGATGCTGGCAGATATAGGTACGGTGTTGTCTCCTTATGGCCCTGGGTTGTTTATGCCACTGAAACTGTCCGAGGAATGTTGAATCCCGCTGTCAAAATATATGTATCTCATTACGGTAGTCAAGAATGACATATGAGAAGTTAGACCAATGCTAGTGTTCATCTCGTCTTCATGCATACAGAATGTGTCTCATTACCTGCTCTCTGCCACACTAGTTCAATTAACACATTTGTAGTGCCAAGACTGGCACAATGGGAGGTTTTGCTAGGAGAACAGCAGGACAGTGGATAGGAAGGTGCTGTTATGCTGACTGGTGGGATTGTTCTGCCCTCCTGCTCAGATGCAGCATGGGCGGATGTCAGTGGCTCTGTAGTGGAGAGGAAGCAGCACCTGGAGGAGTCAAACAAGAACCTGGACATCTTCCAAACAACTGAGCTGCAGCTTGGTCAGTGGCTTTCAGAGAAAGAGCTGATGATGAGTGTCCTTGGACCCCTCTCAATAGATCCCAACATGCTTAAGATGCAGAAGCAACAAGTTCAGGTAGGCATGGAGCATGCTGTTTGGAAACAACTTCTGGTTTGTGCATCTCTTAAGAAGCAGCATGTCCTGTAATTGCTCATCTTGACTGATTTTGTCCCTCCAGATCCTCCAGAACGAATTCAAGAGTCGCAAACCTCAATATGAGCAACTCGAGGAAGCTGCTTCTGCCATTCTGAGCTCCTGTGGCAACCAGGACCCCTCCAGTGGGAAGCTGGTGAGGGAGCAGCTAACTGCCGTCACCCAGAAGTGGCAAGGCCTCACGGGACAGCTGGACCAGCGAGACAGCCTTATCGACCAGGCGGCGGTGAAGACGGGGCAGCTTCAGGAGTTACTGAGGGGCGTCAGTCAGACTGCCGCTCAGCTGGAGAATCAGCTCACCAACCATCAGGGCCACAGCACCCAGCCCGAAGCTGTGAAGAAGCAGTTGGAGGATGTCCACAACATCTCGGCACAGCTGAGAGAGGAGAGGAAGAAGCTAAAGGAAGCTGAGGCCATCAACGCAGAGCTCACCGCGATGGTGACTGAAGATTATCTCAAGGCAGACTTGGCTAGGCAGCTGGAGAGTGTCAGCAAGCCTTTCAAACAGCTGGAGGAGAAAGCAGGTTGGTCACGTAACTTAACCTAATGATGCAGTGTTGTAATGTTGGGAAGGAAAAAGAAGCATTCTATCTGGGTTGAGTCACACTAAGATATATTTATTCTATGACATCAACATCCCAACAGGCTACATGGTAGTAATCACATCACCCTTATTAAGAACACAAACTCTGATCAAGGCTCTTGTTACAAGGAATGTTATACTTGTAAATGGCTCACTAAAGTATATCTAATATGTAGAAGTACAAGTTGTATGCAACAATAGCACCAACTACCTTTTGCATAACAGGTGCTGCACTTAACTCACTAATTGCCACATTTCTCTGTTGTAGCAAAACGGATTGAGAATCTCAACTCAACCTTCGAAAGCTCTCAGCAGTTCCATCAGACCTCCAAAGACTTCCAGTCCTGGCTGGGTGAGAAGATCCAGGACCAGTCTAAGCCCCTACCCATCTCTGCCAGAGGGGACGTCCTGCAGCAAACCCTGGAGGAGCACAGTAAACTCCAGAAGGCTCTCAGTGAACACGATGAAGCTTACAACACAATCACTGGGGAAGGGGAGATGCTTCTGCAGAACACTGACGGTGCAGAAAAGTTGGCACTACAAGGGCAGCTTAATACACTCTCGTCCAACTGGGAGGAGGTGAAGAAGAGCTCTGTGGAACAAGCTGGCAAACTCCAGGATGCTCTGCAGAAATCCCTGAAGTATAAAGAGCATGCCGAGAAGCTCAGCTCCTGGATCCAAGAGTGTGAAGCCAGCGAGGGCCGAGTCAAACTCACCGTCGATCCGGTCACAGTGGAGAGCTCGATCTCTCAGGTGAAAGCTCTCCAGAAGGATGTGGACAAGCACAGAGGAATGGTGGAGCAGCTGAACAGCGCTGCGGATAGCCTTCTGGAGGTGGCCAACACAGACACTGACGCTATCAAAGAGGAGAAGGCTAGCTTTGGCAAAAGAGTGGACAATGTAGTAGAAGGTCTGCAGAGCAAAAGGGAGTCCCTGGAAAAGATCTCACACACAGTTAAGGAATTTAATGATGCCTACAAAGAGGCAAAGGGTCAGCTTGAAGGGGCTAAGAAGCAGGTGGATAGCTATGAGTCACAGGGGGTTCAGGCCCAAAGTAACAAGAACCTGACCAACATGAAAGCCCAACACAAGAGTTTGGAGGGAGTGCAGAACCACGTAGAGCACCTGAAGACCTTGGCCAAAGACCTTGTGGTTGATGTCCCAGATGCCGATGGAGTGACAGACCTCTTGCTGCAGGCTGACAGCATGGACAAAGACTACAGCGCCCTTAACAAGAAACTAGAAGAGACGTGCCAAGTCTTGGAGGGTAAACTGCAGGGTATTGGGCAGTTCCAAAACAGTATCCGCGAGATGTTCGCCCGTTTCACAGACCTGGATGACGAACTGGACGGCATGGCCCCTGTGGATCTCAACTTGGCCACTCTTAAGGAACAGCAGGACAGCATTCAGCGCTTCGTGGCAAAGCTGCAAGAGGGGATGGCCAACACGACCGCAGCTGGAGACAGCTGTGAGAAGATGCTGGAGACAGAGACCTCGCCTGAACTGTTGGGCCTGAAGAGAGATCTGGGCGCTTTGAGTAAGCAGAGCGGTAAACTGTTGGACAGAGCTAAAGGCAGAGAGGTGCAGGTGCAGAGCACTCTCACCAAACTGGAGGAGCTGTATAGTAAAGTCCACCAAGCTGAAGATACACTCTGCAGTGCTGTGGGCAAGGAGGCATCGCAGGAGGCGGTCGGCATGGAGACGGACGTCATCAACCAACAGCTGGAGGCCTTTAAGGTATGCTATCTCCAATTAATCATTTATTTAGATATTTTGACTAAACACAAATGTTTATTAGTATCAGTTGGTTGATAAGTGATTGAATTGGATGATATGTATAATTACAGCAGCAGTTAATCTTGTTTTTTTTCTTTTTTGCATACATTTATTAGTAATTTAAATTAGAAATATTGTGACCAGTGATACAAATATCAAACAGGCACTACTAGCGAATGCTATTTTTTATTGTTAAAGTTAATTAATATTTGCTAAATGCTGTATTTTCTCCTGGGTTTCAAATCAGACACATTAGTTATCTTTTAGATGCTATCTATCCAACATGCCTTGCACTAGGGCAGATTACCAGCAGGCTCTTCACTGAGCTCTCGCTCCATCCAATCCTCTGGGGACTGCCGGTTCATTCGGGGCATCTGGTGTTAACAAAGAGCCGTGGCCCATATGCAATGATGGGGCAGGAGGGGAAGACCATCGCAGCCAGGTGGTCGCCAGCAGGGTGTTATTTGATTCACTGGTCCCAGTAATGAAGCTGGGCCTGCATCCTGCTCTCTTAGCATTGGCTCTGTTGATTTTTTACTCTAAAATCTTCACTGCCTGACATTATCTCAGGCTCTAAGGTTAGAGTAGCCTGGCATTTATTTGATCATCTTGACATTGACACCAATTAGAAAAGCGATGGTTAGTTACTATTAAAATGTCCTGAAACCGGTATAATATTTATTTACCTTTTAAGGCTTGTGATAATATGATATTATAGCTGAGTTAAAGCAGCCCACATGCTAATGAACCTTATAATCCTGAATGGTAGAGATTATTCCTTTATACATTGTTTTACAACCATCTAGACAATAGAATTTACATTTAATGTAGATAATCAAAATATGCAGTTCTACAAACTTACCACACATATTCCTAAATGACCTTTCAATTCTTATAACTCTCCATTGAAATGTGGGGCTCTTTGTTGGTTTCAGTGAGGTAGAACACTAGGGGGGAGTTTTCCTAAAGAGGATTATCCTATATTTAGAGGTGACATTATGAAACACATCGTAATGTATAGTATTAGATTGTATTACAATAAAACAATGTAAACAGCAGAGTGTAGGCAAATTACACCGATCTGTCCTAGGATGTAGGTCAGTGGATTTTTATTTAGTCTTTAATTACGGGGGTGCTGCACTCACACAGTAGGGCAACACCCAAACCTCCAGTTGAGATACATGGATTAAAATATAACTTGGGGAGAGGGGGGTGCCGGTTTGTTCCGTGGAGTTTGGTTTAAAGGCCTCTCGGGAAACTATTAAAGAGGTGATTGATTCAAATTGTTGCTTCACAGCGTTGTCACGGTGCATGTTTTCACCCCCTCTTTGTCCTGTCATCAGTCTGGGGTTGAGAGGGCATCCACAGCCTCAGCTGCTGGTGGAAAAGCCCCTTTGTACTCACTTGTACCAATGCTTTAGCATCATGGGGAGAACTGCCAAAAGCAATTTCTTTATTTAGTTGCAGCATAAAAACATTAGATGATTGTGCCAGATGTAGTTTTATTTTCTGTGATTCAGGCTCTTGTTCTGTAGGTAAGTGGGCTTTATTGGCAGCTGTTGAGAGAAAGAAATAAACAGGGAAAGACAGCGCTTTGATTTGCCTCTTTCATGCGCTGTTACCATTTTAGGTCACGTTTTGTTGAGACATGCCTGACTTAATGCGTTTACACTTGTTTTTTTTACATGAGATGTGCAGGAGCTCAGCTGAGGCAGTCCTGGTGTATGTATGTATGCATATCTGCCTGTACATTAAAGGGCCGCTCGAGTGACTCGACACCACTGGGGGTTAGCGCCGGTGTCGTCTTTCCCTCTTGCAGACATTACATCAGTGTCTCTTACAAATGTGCGATGGAGTTTGGAGCATCTGAATCATACTGTAGCTAACCCGCTTCATTGAAGTTAAAGTGTCATGTCGCTGACTCACTGCCACATAGCCGTGATACACTCTTCTCCAAGTGAAACATGAAGCTTCTGGGAGACAGTTGCTTTACAGGTTTGAGTACACATTGTTCAGCCGGAAGGTGCTTATGTGGAGTTGTCCATTCAATGAAAGGTTTCTAGTCTTTGTTTAAGGGTGAAGCAGTTCTAGACCAAAACTAAAGTGCACATATGTGACAATGACAATGAGCCATTGTTTCACATCTTTGGTTCGTTGACTCTTTTAGAGTAAATGCAAATGCTTGGTTTGCCAGATAACAACTGAATTATCCAAACTCATTTTATCCGGTTGATTGTCGGAAGATACTTATATGATAGTGTAGTTTCTTCCCTTTTTCCCCCCTGAAGGGTTATTTGGGAGTTTTTCCTGATCCTATATGAGGTTTTGGGACAGGGATGTCTATGTATACAGATTGTAAAGCACTCTGAGAAAAAATTTAATTTGTGAAATTGGGCTATACAAATAAACTGAATAAATTGAATTAAATTGAATTAATACAAATATTTTTAAAGCAAAAATTCACAACAACAAGTTGTGCCAATTTGAAAGTCTTCACTATTTTCTGACCTTTTTAGGAACCGATTGTCAAAATAATCTCATTTAATTTAAACATTCATGCAAACAAGTCACTTGATATTCCAGGAAGCTCTCCTCCAAGTTTTACTTCATTTAATTAATGCAGTCCTTTAGTCTGTAGAACATACATATGGCACCGTGAGGGTAAAGGGACTGCAGCAGCTAGAATAAAAGTGTTATTTGCATACTTTCAAAACTCTTAATATTCTAAAAATTATCCAGGTTTCAGTAGCTGCACATCCTTTTCTTTTTACTTTTTATCTCTCTGTTAGCGTCCTCTTTTCGTCTCCTCCCATGCGTGCAGATCTGGACAAAGAAGTTGGGATTGTTCCGCTTCTGACTGGATTACTATGGTGAAGACAATCCAGGAAACACAAATAAATGTGCTTCATTATCTCCTCTATTCTACCTTATTCTCTTACTCTGGTCACTGGACATAAAAAGCGCCTTCATGCACTTGGCAGACACGTCGGTGTTAAATTACCTGGGACCTGTGCCTCCCTCAGCATTCCACAGTAATTAAGAATATCTGCAGGGTCCACAGCAACCGTCCACCAGAAGAAAACAGAGGGCAAAGAGGGAGAAAAAAGGGAAAAAAAGTGTATCTATTTCAGCATAGTGTGATGTCATCAGAGTGAGACCTACCGCTGCCTGCTGGTCTAGGTTTTTTTGTGTGTGAAGTTGAAAAGCTGGTGCGTATCGCTTCCCCTCCCCATTCCCTCAGTCACTGAATGAAAAAAAAAAGAAAAGTGAGCGATTGTGTCAGGGTGCAGAAGATGGCTTAGAAGTGAAGTCATATGGGCCATGCTGACATAAGGGGGTATTAGAAAAGGAGGCGAAAAAAAGGGTCATGTGTCCACCAATCAACATGTGCCGGAGCGGCTCTCTGCACAAATAGAATTGTGGCAGATGTTGCCGGAATAATGAGCGGGGGCGGGGCATGAAACGCTCTGCCAAGAGGGTGTCTGTCATTGCAAGGGAGCGATGAGAGAGAAAGGGCAGGCTTTTTTGTTTATCCAGGAGTACCAGCTCTCCTCGGAACTACTAAAAACTGTTTTTGGGAGAGCCTTTCTTGTGGATATTTTCACTTTGCACTGGAGAATGTCCTGAAGCTCGCATGGATGCTGCAAGGATATCAGGGAAAAAGAAGCACTTTGGACCCGAGGAATAGTTTTGTCAATGCCGGGAGAAGAAGAGCCTAGGGCAATATTCTTTGGATGGGTGACTGTATTGAAAGACTGAATGTTCATTCTTAATACGGATTATGAAGCTGCTATACAGTCCTAGCATTTGTTTAGGTTTAAGGATTTTATATTGTTTGACATTTTTGTATTTCTAAAGCCTTTTATTTGAAGAAC
This sequence comes from Liparis tanakae, assembly GCA_036178185.1. Classification (NCBI taxonomy): domain Eukaryota; kingdom Metazoa; phylum Chordata; class Actinopteri; order Perciformes; family Liparidae; genus Liparis; species Liparis tanakae. The sequence continues at coordinate 18,635,752 of CM070100.1, forward strand.
ATCTAGTGTTATTGCATATTTTATTTTGAAACACAAGTGAAACCATTGAGTATTTATTTCCTAACTTCTCATTTAAAAAGAAGAACAAATATTTTGCACACCGTTTTGTTTCTCATGTAAAGTACTCACATTGTGCTATTTTTTTAAATTACTCTGTATGCACTAGAGCAACATATACCTCACAGGAATTCACTACATCCTTAATCTTTTCTTTGTAGTGATTTGTAACAATTGTATTAGCATGGGCAAACCGCTGAGTAGACCAGATTGCCTGAGACAAAACCCTTCCTGTGTGGGGAAGGGGGAGGAGGAGGACCTGAACATTGACGACTGCTACGTGCCCCAGAGGTCCATTTATGACACCGTCCGGCTCAACGAGCAGATAGACTCGGGCTCCAAAGGCAGCCTTTCTTCCCGGCACTTCACAGGCACCCTGCCTTACACCCACCGCACGTTGGACCTCAGCAACCTGTGTGGAAATGGAGCTCTTTCCGCTTCCAGTTCATTTGAGCTCCGAACCCGCAAACCTGCCATGCTGGACGAACGTGCTGTTTTCGATGGACTTCGGCTCAACGGGCACATCGCGAGGGTGACGGATACAGTGCTGCCAAAGTCTCGTCTCCAGGGAGGAGACAAGAAGGATCACCCGCACCAACGACGTTCGTGGCGTACCTTTGCCCCGACTAATTTGGGCGAGTATGCGAGCCGTAGCGGGACCTTGTGTTCCGGGAGTGTTGAGAGGCCGGGGTTGATCAACGGCAGGAAAGGGCAAAGTATGACCAGCTCGTTGACGTCTGAAGAGGACTCGGGTCTGTACAGCCCGACGGTGGAGAGGGAGCGACATGCACACAGATCCCACAAAAGAGGAGGCCCCGGGACGAGGAGTCTCTCGTCTTCAGAGGCGATGCACATGTCCGGGGATCTGAGGGCCGGGCGGTCACTCAGCTCGGGACAGGAGGAGTTCCCTTTCTCACCCGCAAGGGGCAGTCGGTCTCTTTACTACAGCGGCAGCTTGGTCCAGGAGCTGAGGCAAACAGAATCGGTCGTGGTGGATCTCAATAAAAAGGATAGCCTCAGCAACGGGGAACACAAATACTCCACGGGGAGGTTACCCTCAGGGTCGGCCTCCAGGACTCAGAACGACGGCTCTGGATGGCGTTCCAGGACGTTAACGGACTACGAAGAGCTGCCCACTGCCGAGCTATTAGAGGATGGGTCATCTCAGGACGACTGCGAGTTGGTCAGTGTGGTGGTGACGCAGCCGGAGACGTACGGAAACGCTGTAACTCTGCCCGTTGAGAGCCGCCAGCAAACAAAGTCATGTACTGTGCAACAAGGAGCGTCCAAGTACAACATGGAGGAGCTGGAGGAGTTTCTGCAATCAGTGGAGGCATGTCTGCCGAAAAGTGTGCAAACGTTCCAGCACGCAGGAGAGCAGGAGATAGAAGCCTTACTGAATGCCATCGCTGCATGTCCTGAAATGAACCCCATGGGTTTTTACTCCCCACAGGTGCCTCATTTTTCTTCATTTGCTAAGTTTTAGCTGGTCTAGCACGTTTCACTCGATATATCTGATTACACTATGAGTGTAAGTAGGTTTTGCTCACTAGCTATTAGCGTGTGCAAAGCTGTTATTTAATTGTTTCTGGAAGCTGCTCACTTGTTGGGGAGTTGTTTATACCAACTCGATGTTCAACACCAAATACTGAGAGGGAACATCTTTGCAATCATGTCTCAGGATTCGGGATAACTTCCTGGCATTCATTTGCCTTTGATCTAAATCATTCAATTTAAAACAAAGATATTTGAACTCAATGCTAAAGAGGGATTGTTCAGAAATATGATAATACTCTCTTTAGTTTTGAAAAATGAAATGAAGCTCATAAGTCATGAAAGCTCTGGTCTTCACACTGGAACAGTAATCCAGTCGGTTTATTAATCCTCCAAATAAAACGATGACGTGGTAATTGCAGCATTTTAAAACTCTGTTTCCATTTGTCTTTAGGCTTTTCAGAAAGAGGACATTGATCCACTGCAGACGCAGCTACAAGACATCGGCTCCCTCGGCCAGAACCTGATCCAAAACGCTGCCAAAGGCACCAGCACCAAGCAACTCGAGGATGACCTGGAGGAAGTCAACACTAAATGGAATACCCTCAATAAGAAGGTAACCGGTCTAGCTGGTTTCTCTTTGCTTTTGAATAGTGGTCATTATAATTGAAATTACAAATATTGTCAGTGTAATGACTCATCTGTTCATCCTATTTGTTCTGGCTTCACGCTTTGATGAGTTACTGGGCGCAGTTTTAACCTTTCAAATGGGACATCTATGTCAACCATTTGGTCTGCAGGTTGCTGAGCGTTCGGCCCAGCTGCATGAAGCCCTGTTGCATTGTGGGAGGTTCCAGGACGCTCTGGAGTCACTGCTCAGCTGGTTGACGGACACAGAGGACCTCGTGGCCAATCAAAAACCTCCTTCTGCGGAATTCAAAGTTGTAAAGGCACAGATACAAGAACAGAAAGTAAGGCGTGTCGAGCACATAAACGAACACTAACAGTCTATTTCAATCTTTCCACTTAACACTAGAAAACCCACACACCATCATGACTTTGCACTTTGTCTTATTTAATTGACGTTCCTTGGTAAACACAAGTGTGGCACACAAAGCTTTTTGTTTAATAGGCACTTAAATTTACCGTTTCTCATCCTCAACCATAGCTCGCGGTCAGAGGCGCCCAATAACTCTCCTCCTTTGTTTGCCTTTACAGCTCTTACAGAGACTGCTGGATGACAGGAAGCCAACAGTGGAGCTGATAAAAAAAGAGGGAGAGAGGGTTGCAGAACTAGCAGAGTCGGTGGATAAAGAGAAGGTTGAAAAAGAGATCGAATGCCTGGGGCAGAGGTGGGACACGCTGCTGAAGAAGGCTGAGAACAGGTCTGTATAAAACACCTGTAATATTAAAATTCCTAATTAAAATGCTCCATTTTGAGTCTGAATGAAATGTTGTTCAGATCTGGGTAAATTCAAAATTCATTAAGAATGTCAAACTTCTAAATTCACGTTTACTTTCCTCCTACTTAAATGACTAGTTACACGATTTATGAAATGCACTTATTCCCTTTCTTTCCAAGAATTAGATACGACTCTTATGTTTATATGAAATATGAAGTTAGCCAGCAGCCGTTTAGCCTAGCTAAACAAATATGGGAAACTGTTAAATATCTGTTAACTTTTAAACGGAGCCGGGCTAACTGTTTCTCTCGGTTTCCAGTCTTTGTGCTAAGCTAACTGAACAATTTAAGAGTTATATCATCCAGCCATCCTTTTTCATCCTCTTAATCTGGGGTCGGGTCGCGGTGACGGCACACCCAGCAGACTGACCCAGACTTCCCTCTCACTTTCCAGCTCACTCTGGGGGATCTCAAGGTTATATCAGTCTTCGCTCAACAAGAAAGCAAATAATGCCAAACTACTCTTGAAGTGGTGGTCACTAAAGTCTTTATCAAGTAATTTGGTTTGTAGGCCTATCAGGGAATAAAAAACTCAAAAATCCACTCACACTTTAGTCCAACTGAAGATGAACTCATATAGACAGTTTAGCCTACTTGCCTGTCACTCTGTGCTTTGCTGCTGATCCACTGCCTTTACTATCTGCATGAATGTTTCAGGCACAAGCAGCTCGAGGTCATCTTAGTGGTCACTCAGCAGTTCCACGAGACGCTCGAGCCCCTGAGCGAGTGGCTCGGCGCTACAGAGAAACACCTAGCCAACTCCGAACCCATCGGCACTGAGACGGCTAAGCTGGATGATCAGATATCTCAGCATAAGGTAATATCCATCATATGTGGATGTGCTTATCACCCAATCCGTTTTTTGTCCAGCCAATTTCAGTTTCATTAATTTTGCTCATCCCTATAAGTTTGTGCTTTTCATTATTTCACATTTTTCATTACATTTTCAGTTTCATATTTTGGTTTTGTGTGTGTGTTTTCTGTTTGTGTCATACCTCCTTGGTTTTTTTCCCCCATCCCTTGTGGCCAGGCGTTAGAGGAGGAGATTATGAATCACAGTAAAGACCTGTTACAGGCTGTCAGTCTGGGTCAGGAGCTCAAGTCTGTGAGCCCAGTGGACGAAAAAGAGTCTGTTCAGTCCAAAGTGGACTCCGCCCAGGTCCGATGCATAGAGCTCCAGGAGCGATGCAGGAGGAAAGCCGAGATGCTGCAGCAGGCTCTTGCAAACGCCCAGGTGTTCGGAGAGGACGAGGTGGCCCTCATGAACTGGCTTAACGAGGTGTACTCAAAGCTGAGCCAAGTGTCCGCGGAGGACTACAAAATAGAGGTTCTTGAAAAGCAGCTGGCAGAACAATGGGTATACATACGCTCCTCTCCGGGCCACGATGTTGTCCTTTTTATTTAAGTTGCATCATTCATGTTCCACTTGATTTGAGCGATGTGTGCCTGCTTTTCAGCGGGAATGTTTGTTTTCACCCTCAATGACTTTAGGTTGTGTTTTCCTTCTAGGCACTACAGAGTAATATTGTGTTGGAGAAGAAAAATGTGGATCAAGCCATATCTAACGGGATGGAGCTTCTGAAGCAAACGACAGGCACGTCTAACTTTACGACTTTCCTGTCACAGTTGATCGTGTTGAATGTCAGCAAACAGTCCTGTCTCTGTAATACACATCATAAGGCTTCAAAATTAGCCGTTTTACAGCAGACAAGCCGTTTTATAAAACAGAAATCTCACATCTGCTACAGAATTTGTACTTGCATGACTCTGGAAGCTAGCGGCATGATATCACTTCCTAAAGCAGCAGAACAAAACTCCTTGAATTAATATAACATTATTCAATCTCTATTCATAGGTGATGAGGTGGTTGTTATCCAAGGCAAACTGGACGGAATAAAAACAAAGTATGCTGAGATCACCTCGATGAGCGACGGCGTTTTGAAGACATTGGAGCGGGTTTCGGGTCTTTCTAGTAAGCTGCAGCAAACCCACGAGGACCTGAGCTCCTGGCTCGAGAAAGTCGAGGCTGAGGTCAGCGCTTTTGCCGAACAGGAGCCAGCTGGCGAGCAGCTCGTCCACGCCCAAAGCAGGCAGACGGTAAGAGCGTCGGGTTCGAAAAAGAGAAATAAATGCCAAATGTATCTCTTCTTCAAAAAATACACTACCGTTCAAAAGTTTGAGGTCACTTAGTAAAAAGAAAAAAAGCACTGTTTTGTCCAATGAAAATAACATTAAATTAATACACTCTCTACATAGTTAATGTGGTAAATGACTATTCTCAGTTTTTTTAATGAAGTCTCTACAGAGGTGTGTAGAGGCCCATCTCCAGTTTTCTAGTGGTACATTATGTTATTGCCTTAGAAGACTAACAGAGGGTTATAACCCCCTTGAAACCCTTTTATTCTTTTTTTTTTTTTTCAATTATTTACACAGTTGTATTTATAATATACACTACCGTTCAAAAGTTTGGGTCACTTAGAAAAAAGAAAAAAAACACTGTTTTTTCCAATGAAAATGACATTAAATGAATTAGAAATACACTCTCTACATAGTTAATGTGGTAAATGACTATTCTCTGTTTTTTAATGAAGTCTCTACAGAGGTGTGTAGAGGCCCATCTCCAGTGTTCTAGTGGCACATTGTGTTATTGCCTTAGAAGACTAGCAGAGGGGTAGAAAACACTTGACACGTTTTATTTAGCATTTTCCACAAACAGATTATTCCTTGACATTGAAACCCTTTTTATGGGAGCGCAGCTGAAAACAGTTATGCTGGTGAGAGAAGCTCTAAAACTGTCCTTCCTTTGAGCGACAAGTTTGAAGAACAACATTAATATTTAAAATGAAAATCATTATTTCTAACTTCGTCAATGTCTTGACTATATTTTGTATTAATCTTGTATTCATTTAATAAATAAAAGTGTGAGTTTTCATGGAAGACACAAAATTGTCTGGATGACCCCAAACTTTTGAACGGTAGTGTACATCTCCTTAAATGTGCTAAAGTTGGTGTTTCATGTAATCGTGTCCAGGCCTTGTTGAAGGAGAGCAAAGACCAAAAATCTGCGATGGACAAGCTGAATGAGTTGAGCAGCTCTCTCTTGGATCTGATCCCCTGGCACACTCGTGAGGGTCTGGACAAGCTTGTGACGGAGGACAACGAGCGATACCGAGCCGTGTGCGACGCCGTCACCCAGCAGGTCCAACAGATCAACGCCGACTTACTCAAGTCACAGCAGGTGAGCCCGGAGCAGGCAATAAACAGCTTTTTCTTTTTTTTCTACTTCTACTATAAAATCCATTTCTACTTTCGCATTGAAAATGCGGAAGGTAATGTTTTGATCACCGCGTATTTGTATGCGTGCGTGCGTGTTATTCGCATAAGTCAAAAAGTATTAAACCGAATCGCATGACATTTGGTGGGATGATTGGTTATTATCCGGGGAGCATTTGATTCGATTTTGGGACTGATCGGGTCAAAGGTCAAGGTCATGAAAAGGTCAACATCTAATTTTTACCATAGCGATTTTCTGCAATGTATAGTTATTTGTGTCTTGTTTCCAGTTCGAGGAGGCTGCAGACACTGAACTCTCCTGGTTGACGGAAGCGGAGAGGAAGTTGTTGTCGATGGGCGAGATCCGGCTAGAGCAGGACCAAACCACATCCCAGCTCCAAGCACAGAAGGTCGGCCTATCATACTGACTGTGTGTGTGTGTGTGTGTGTGTGTGTGTGTGTGTGTGTGTGTGTGTGTGTGTGTGCATAGACACAGGCCTTCATTTAAACAAAATAAAGTAAACAGAGCTTTTGTTTAGTAACATCCAGTCAAACTCACTCTACCGGTTTTATAGATCTTCTCCATGGACATCATGAGGCACAAAGATGCTGTGGACGATATTGTGAAAACGGGAAAGGCCATCCTGAACAGCAAAAAGCCAGAAGAGACAGAAATCTTGATGGTAAAAACAATTTATTTCCATTTTTTAAATGGGGGAGATTTTCATTTTTAAAAACACACACACATTAAAGGGTCTTTTTTTTCCTCTTTCAATCAGGCCAGGACCCAGACTCTCTTGGAGAAATACGGCGTGGTCAGTCAGCTGAACTCGGAGCGCTGTCTGCAGCTGGAGCGAGCCCAGTCTCTGGCCAGTCAATTCTGGGAGACCTATGAGGAGATGTGGCCGTGGCTTCAGGAAACCCTGAGCGCCTTCAGCCAGCTGCCGCCGCCCTCCATCGAGTACGAGACCCTCAGGCAGCAGCAAGAGGAGCTCAGGGTAAGAGAAGAAGATGCTCAGCACGACACTCGTATGCAAAGCAATGATGAGGTTAACACAAGTGATATCCTCTCCAGCAAATGCGAGAGCTGATTTCGGAGCACAAGCCCCACATTGACAAGATGAACAAGACGGGGCCTCAGCTACTTGAACTCAGCCCAGTGGAGGGAGTGCCCATCAGAGAGAAGTACACCGCTACGGACCAACTGTACACCAAACTCAAGGCCGATGTCAAGGAGAAGGCGGCTACTCTGGATGAGTCCATCTCCAAATCCACCCAGGTGAGGAGCAGGTTATGTGTGTATGTGTGTGTGTGTGTGTGTGTGTGTGTGTATATATATATATATATATATATATATATATATATATATATATATATATATATATATATATATATATATATATATTATATATACATATAAAAATATATATAAAAAAATAATAATATATATATATATATTTTATATATATATTTTTTATATACATATATATATTTAAAAATATATATATATATATATATATATATATATATATATATATACAAGTCTTTTTGCTATGTTTTGAAAATGTATTATTATAATATTGTTTTAAAATAGCGATCGTAAGTAGCTATAACGTAGAAGCTGTAATACAGTAGTTTTTATTAATAAGAAATACGTAATTTATAGAGCTTTATTCATACTAGAGATATAGCTCAAAGTGCTTTACAATTTTTTTTTATTGCAAAGCATTCAAGAGGTCAACACATTCATTAAATACAGTCAAAAAACATACGAAGAACAACAAATGAATGTTTCCAGCTGTTTGAAAATGTTCACCGGGCTTATAGGTTTTATAGGATTGTTTTCTAGGAGACAAACATGTCTCCAGCTGCCCATATTGGGTTAAAACTTATATATTTATAAACTGAGGTGTTTCCTCTCTTCATTCTCCACCAGTTCCATGATAAAATTGAGCCGATGCTGGAATCCCTGGAGCGGATCGCTGAACGCTTGCGGCAGCCTCCGTCCGTCTCCGTGGAGGTGGACAAGATCAGGGAGCACATTACTGAAAATAAAGCCGTCTCTGTGGATTTGGAGAAGCTGCAGCCGTCTTACGAGACACTGAAGCAGCGAGGCGACGAAATGATTGCACGATCGGAAGGAGCGGACAAGGACATTTCTGCCAAAGGTATATTATTTAATGTTAGTTGTTTTATTCCCTTGTTTTTGCTTTTTAATTCTACTATTACCTTTGGGGTCAATTTGTCTCTAAAAAAAATATTGACGTGATTCATTTTGGGAAAACATAAAATTCACATAATGATATGTTTTCACTGTTCTGAACACAACTTGTACGCATTGGTGTTCTTTGGGGTCAATTTGTAACACATATAAGAAATATCAACTTTTTTTATTTATTTAAAGGAGTATTTATTATTTATTTTGTTATTTATTTTGTTATTTATTAATTGTATTAATTGTATTTATTAGTAAATGAACAAACATAAAGTATCTCACACTTGAACTTGGGAAACAATATTTATTCAAATGATGTAAGGGTAGAGATATGTAAATTTGAAGGTAACAGGAGGGTTAATGCAATGCAGTCAGAAGGGTTATAACCTTAAAAGGGCATTGGTATGATTAATAAGAGCCAATACAATAAATTGTGCAATAAAAGGTGAACAGTCACTATCCAAATCATTAATTATTCCCCGATCCCAACATGTGTTTTCATTCTTAAAATCCTTGGATCTTAACTGGAGCTTTGTATCAGACAGTTTGGTTCACTGGACTGCTAAAGCTCTCTTCCAGGTGTGACTTTATTAGGATGCCATTCTTTTTTAAGGGATAAGTAAAAATTAACCTTCAAGAGTACATGTGTACTTGACTCATTATATATTCCTTTATTTCCCCCACAAGTTGTACAAGACAAACTGGACCAGATGGTGTTCCTCTGGAGCGACATCCAGGCATTGCTGGTGGAGCGGGAGGCGAAGCTGCTGGATGTGATGGACATGGCGGACAAGTTCTGGTGCGACCACTGCGCTCTCATCGCCACCATCAAAGACAGCCAGGACCTGCTGCGAGAGCTGGAGGAGCCCGGAGTCGACCCGTCCGTCGTCAAACAGCAGCAGGAGTTTGTCGAGGTAGACGGATATCCCCAAAAAATGAAATTCCTGAACCAATTAGTGTCGGAGCGCTTCTTTGTTTACACAACTGCTTTTGGTTTCCACAGGGATTTAGGGAGGAGATCGATGGTCTGCAGGAAGAGCTTGATGTGGTTCAAAACCAGGGGGCGGAGCTTATGATCGCCTGCGGGGAACCTGATAAGCCCGTCATAAAGAAAAGTCTTGACGAGGTAATAGATAACATGCATACCTGTTTGTATCCACTTGATGTGCCCATGTGGTTTTCTTTGCTTCAGGGTTACCTTCGCATTGAAAATGCGGAAGGTTATATTTTGATCGCTGTGTATTTATTTATTTATTTATTAATTTATTTGTATGCGTGTTACTCGCATAAGTCAAAAAGTATTAAACCGAATCGCATGAAATTTAATTTATTATCCGGGGACCATTTGATTCGATTTTGGGATCCATCGGGTGAAAGGTCTATGTCAAGGTCATAAAAAGGTCAAAATCGTCTTTTTTACCATTTGGCAGGCAACTAATGCCAAAATGTTCATAATTCAATGCACAATCTTGTGATATGCGAAGGTATGCGCTCTACCGAGTGCCTGTTCTAGTTTTCTTTGCTTCATTACATGTGTGATTCTTCCAGGTGAATTCAGCGTGGGAAAACCTCAATAAGACTTGGAAGGAAAGAGTAGAGAGGCTGGAAGAAGCCATGCAGACTGCTGTGCAGTTTCAGGATGGCCTACAGGTACGCTGATCACGGCTTCTTTGTATTTGAAGAACATAATGTGTAATTATCTGAATGAATGTAGTGTGAGTAAGATGAGCCATACAGCCCTTTTCATTATTGTTATTTGTCTCCATTGTCTGATTGACTATCGGGTATCCTTGTCCACGGAGACAAATGCAGGCATTTAAAAGTTAAACACACACAGGGAGACCGTTTTTAATGACACCACAGATAACTGTTTTCTTTTTATTGCACTGAATTTATCTTATACAACATTTATCAGTAACTTCTTTTAAATCACTTCTTAAAACCCATTTTTATAGAACAGCTTTTAAGGGATCTAGTCTTTTTATGCAGAACTTTGGTTCGCCTAATTTAGTTTGTCTGTTTTTAATTTATTTTAATATATATATATATACTTTTAAATGTAATATTAGTTTTTTTACTATTCCAATTGTTTTGCTTTGACTCTCTGTAAAAACATTGTTTTTAAAGGTACTATATAAATAAAGTTATTATTATTATTATTTAATGAAAGTTTAATGACTATATTTGAGTTTGTCGTATAAATAAAGTTTTTCTAAAATATTTTTAAGGTGGGAAAGGACGAGTCCTCTTTATGACTCCTTTAATTCACACATGCTACGTTTAACATGATAGTATTAGGTCCAGGGCTTTATTGTTTGTCCACCTCGTGTTTCCACCATATCCATCGACTACAGACCGACTGTACGACTGAATAACATGACACCAGATGTGAAACCTGACTCCCTGTGCACCAAGCTTTGTTTTCTCCCAGTAACAATGGTTTCCCACCTTGTATCCAGGGTATGTTTGACTGGGTGGATATTCTTGAGAGCAAACTGGATACAATGTCACCCGTCGGCACAGACCTGGAAACTGTGAAGCAGCAGATTGTCGAACTCAAGGTACAGTCTTGTCTTTATTCTTTAAATATATAAGAGCAGGATATTCTTAGGATTAACTTGTTCTCTGTCTTATCCATGTTCTTCTTCTTTACTGTAGCATTTACCGTTACAAAGGCGTTGTCATACAACAGCTGTGTTTATGTTCAGTTAGTACAAAAGCCCTGGAAAGCATCGCTTCATAAACTATTCACACTGTCTGTGATGAACAATAAGACATATATAAAAGACCCAGCTTGTAGAGTCAGGTGTATTCTCCTCATAGCTTTGTACTTCTGTTTACTGAGTGGGTTGCTGCCACTGTATGTGCTTCAGGAGTTCAAAGGAGAGGCCTACCAGCTGCAGATTGAGATGGAGCGGCTGAACCACCAGGCGGGCCTCCTGCTGAAGAAAGTGACGGAGGAGGACGACCGCTCCGCCATCCAGGAGCCGATGTCCGAGCTCAAGATGCTCTGGGAAAATCTGGATGAGAAGATCATCAGCCGACAGGTCAGAGAAGGGCAACAGCTTCATTTACACAGTTCAATGTGGCAATATGCTTTTTCAATACACAGGGTTCGTACGGTCATGGAAAACATGGAAAAGTCATGAACATTTAAAATGGTGATTTCCAGGCCTGGAAAAATTATGGAAAAAACTTAAATCATAAAAGTTTGGGAAAAGTCATTGAAATGTGTTATAATCACATGTTCATTTACGCAGAGGTTGAAATAATTAATATGTTTTTTAAAGAAAGACGCTCAGAATATAAGCCGGCGTACGCTCTCAATACGCAACATGTTCTAAATGTTTCTTGTTTATACCGAGATTTTAGTTTTGGAATGGAAATTTGATTTTAAGTCATGGAAAAGTCATGGAAATCCATTGGTCAACATACAGTGCGTAATAACTCTCTAGGGACAATAAATCAGACTCAACAATGGCTTAAAAGCTGTGGAACATGTTGTATTTTATGCTGTTCAAGTGTTTTTTACACGCTGTAATATCTAATGGTGTAATCTGTCATTAATCCAGCACAAACTGGAGGGAGGCCTTCTGGCACTGGGCCAGTTTCAGCACGCACTGGACGAGCTGCTGGCCTGGATGAGCCACACGGAGGAGCTGCTCGGCGACCAGAGGGAGGCGGGAGGAGACCCCAAAGCTGTCGAGATAGAGATCGCCAAGCATCACGTACGACCACAAGCTAGGCTTTTTTCTCAATGCAAATTCAAACAAGTTTCAGAAGTCAAAGGTGCCTTTGTACGACCATGGGGCGAGCATCAGAAAAGAAAGGAAGCAGTAGATGCATCATCCTGTTCCAACATGAACTTTTTCTTTTAACCCAGGCAGTTTTATGTTTTGTCCTTTTCCTTTTGTCCACGCTTCAAATCCATCCACCCAACATCTCGCTACTCACGGCTGCTTTATCGCTGCTTTATCTCTACAGGTTCTCCAGAACGACGTGTTGGCTCACAAGGCAACGGTCGAGTCGGTCAACAAGGCCGGTAAGGATCTGGTGGAGTCCAGTGCCGGAGAGGAAGCTTCAGGTCTGCAGAGCAAACTGGAGAACCTGAACTTGCGGTGGAAAGACATCCTGGAGAAGACGGGACAGAGGAAGCAACAACTAAAGAGTGCTCTGCTTCAGGTATACAAATCTTTTTCACCACAACTCTAATAGGCCTTATTTTTAGAATTAATTCCCTTTCATAATTTGTGATTGATTCTTTTCTCCCATGGAAGCAAGTCAATTACGTCATAGTATATTTCTAGAGGAGGGGGGATTATTTTTTCTGCCCCTCTGCCCTCTTGTGCTTTCTATCTATAACTTTGACCTTTAGCTTTGGTATGAGGAACATAAATATTAATATATAAATATAAATATATATTAATATTTTTGTATATATACATATATATATATATATATATATATATATATATATATATATATATATATATATATATATATATATATATGAAACCTTCTTTAACAGTTTATTTAACATATCAACAACACTTTCCAATTTGTTTAATGTTTTGATAAAAGGCTTAATTTAATTTTAGTCTTTCTAATTGATACAGCTAAATATCCCCTTTTGGTAGCTAAGTAATTAATAACTCCGATATCTTCCTCTCTGAACTATAGGCTGCTCACAATGAATGTGTGTGACACCGTTTGTCCTGACTCAGCTTGTATTGTGTTGTAGGCCCAAGGTTTCCATGGTGAGATAGAAGATATGCAGCAATGGCTGAAAGACACAGAACGTCAGCTGTTGGCATCAAAGGCTGTGGGAGGCTTACCAGACACGGCCCGGGAGCAGCTTAACGCCCATCTGGTATGTGTTTAACAATATGAAAGGCCGCATGCAGATGGCAGGCTTGTAAATGAGACGGCGACTTCTTTTCTGTGTTTTTTCTGAAGTGTGAAAATTAAATGACATTGCAAAATACGCTACTTGCATCTACCATACAGAAGATCACAAAAAGTGTGTCAAATTGATTCGGCCATGTCCGACTATAAGGAATTTAGGAATCTGTCCCTCCTTTGTTTTCCTTTTCTTTAATGGAGGAACACTTTTACAACCATCTCTCCCTGAACAAGCATCAGTAGTCACATTTTATGGAGCCACAACAGGGATTGCTGGTGGGAACAAGCCCCTGAGAAGCTTAGTTTTTCACCATGTTTGGATTAGAATTGGACCAACATCAAAATAAAGTGCACTGATAGATTCAGCACATACACTTTAAACACTGCAGACGTTGCTATTGCACCAAACACTTTAGTGTGTTTGATGAAAGCTTGCCCTAATGTCTCTTTGTTTTTCTTTTTGCAGGAGTTGTGCTCTGCCTTCGAGGTGAAGGAGGAGCTGTACCAGGAGCTGATGAACAAGGGCCACCAGTTGGTTGCCATAACACCCGAGGGTCCCGACAGCAACACGGAGCAGGACCTCGGCAACCTGAAGGAAAAGTGGGAAGCCGTGCAGGGGAAGGCCGCTGAGAGAAAAGTAAGGAGTAAAAAGTTGACATACTATTGAGCAGTGGCGTGCCGTGGGCCTGGGGCCTGGGCCTTCAGTGAGGTCCTACACGGTCCCACCCAAATTAATCGTATTATCTCTTATTAATATCATCATGACGCCATGGCTCTAGACACTATACAGTTAAACAGAAACACAGTACAACCAGGCGTTGTGTCACCTTGAAATTGACATTTTTATGCAGAGAATTGCAGGGGAAGATTACAATACCGTACAGTTCAACCAGGGTTGCCAGGTCTGTGGGACAAAACCAGCCCAATGGCCAATCAAAATCAGCCCAAAAAGCAGCCCAATATCCACCAAGCATAACTCCTTCATGATGCCTCCCCATAGATAGGAAAGTGACGTGTGTGTGTGTGTGTGTGTGTGTGTGTGGGGGGGGGGGGCTAGTGCTCATCTGTGTGCGGAAATGTCGTCACGCATCACCGGGGTTATTATTGCCAAATGTATTATAATATCTAGTGTAAATATATTTTATTTAAAGATATTCATTTAATTTGCCTGCAAAATAGGTCTACCGGACAAAGAATTCAACCCGCGGCAACACTTCAAAAGTAGCCCAATTCCGGAAAACCGCGGACCTGGCAACACTGAGTTCAACTAATAGTCAAGAACATAGTCGAGGGCAACAGAGTTATATTAATATTCTTCTTCTATCCATTTCTGACTGCTATTGAGCCATGACTCTGTGTATCTAAAGCTCTAATCCCAGTGCTGGTAATGAATGGTGTGAGGGCGGAGTGGGCAGGGACGCTCGGGATGTGGTTACGCTGTGCATCACAGCCGGCGACTTACAGGACAACAACTGTGGTCGTGTTTACTGTGTACACTCAACACTCGAGTAGATGAGATAAATAATAGCGCTAAAGCATATGTGAGCCAACATAAAGACTCATCAGTCACAATGCTGCTCTTTTCGACTTCCTATTTATGTGTTATTTATTCGCGGCTACATTTTCTCACTTTAAACATTTAATCTAACGAGAGAAACTAGATCTCCTCTCCCATTTCCACTCTCACTCCCGATATGGAGCTCTTCTTTCTGCCTGCTGGAGAGTTTACTGGAACATTTTTAGCTTTTTCTTCCTTAACTTTGATCCCGTTGCCAGGATTTTTCAAAGTCGGGTAAATCTCGCAGCTGCTGGCCAAACTCTCCTCGTTAATGTGACACTTCTCTTTTCTCGTGAACACATTTTTCAAGCTAAGAAGAGTTTAATCACATAATATAATGAGTGCTTTCTATTGAATTTCAATTCCATATTTAGCAAGATAATAGATAAGGGAGACGTATTAATACCCGTGACTCTCATCGAGTCTTTAACGTCATTAACGCATCCTTTAAGGCCACGTGATGAGCTCGTGCCAGTGGATGTTTTCCAGCGATCGAGTCACTGAGGATGTTTCTTTCATTCAATTATAAGCTCATCACTCCGTTTCTGCTCCACCGTCACCTCTCCAGAGATGTGAACTTCCTCTCTTCAAATAGAAAACATGCCCGGCACAAATGTGAAATGTAATTGTTTTCCCCTTCCTCTTCATCTGGTGTCATGGCAACCGGGCGGTTTTATCATCAGCAGGAGGATGCAGGTTATACCAGGGGCCTGTTTAGAGACAACAGGAGTCTGTCCACTGATGATGTGTCGTGTCTACAGGTGAAACTGGAAGAAGCCTTGACGCTGGCCACGGATTTCCACAACTCTCTGCAGGACTTCATCAACTGGCTGACCCAAGGGGAGCAGACGCTGAACATGGTTTCCCCCGCTTCCCTCATTCTGGACACCATCATGTTTCAGATCGACGAGCATAAGGTAAAGCATGTGTGAAGAGGCCTCTGAGATGTGAATGAGGATATACTGTACTATGATTGTTCAAGTTTGTGGTTGATTGCTGTTACTGTTGTGAAAGGAGAAGCTTTTTAATACGTTATTCCATCTTCTGGGCTGATTACCTTCGCATTGAAAATGCAGAAGGTAGTGTTTTGATCACCGCCTATTTCTATGCGTGCGTGTTATTCGCATAAGTCAAAAAGTATTAAACCGAATCGCATGAAATGTGGTGTGATGATTGGTTATTATCCGGGGACCATTTGATTAGATTTTGGGATTGATTGGGTTAAAGGTCAAGGTCAAGGTCATGAAAAAGGTCAACATCTTCTTGAATCGCATGAAATGTGGTGGGATGTTTGGTTATTATCCGGGGAACATTTGATTAGATTTTGGGATTGATCGGGTCAAAGGTCAAAGTCAAGGTCATGAAAAGGCCAAAATGTTCATAATTCAATGCCCAATCTTGTGATATGCGAAGGTATGCGCTCTATCGAGTGCCTGTTCTAGTTTGTTATATTTTAGCCAGTGAAAAGTCAGTGTCATACACAAAACAGCAGTTTATATTTACTAATCCACCATTCGGCTTTGCCATCAAGCCAACATTGACTTAATGACTCCATCTGTGTGGTCCTTCAGAACAAAGCTCATTACACATCAATCCCGTGAATTGACTCAAAAGCCCGTGCTCCCTTTCGATGTGATGACACGTGACCGAAATGCCTCTCCTCTCCGCCCTGTGCAGGTGTTTGTGACCGAGGTGAACTCCCACAGGGAACACATCATTGAACTGGACCAGACGGGAACACATTTGAAGTACTTCAGCCAGAAACAGGATGTGGTCCTGATCAAGAACCTGCTGCTCAGCGTGCAAGGCCGCTGGGAGAAGCTGGTGCAGCGCTCCGTTGAGCGAGGTCGTTTGCTGGATGACGCCAGGAAAAGGGCGAAGCAGGTTCGAAGGGTTTCTTTCACTGCTGTTAGGATGTTTTATTACCATTGGAACGCTCTGGAAATAGTATATTGAGCCTGTTTCGTGTCTGTCAGCAGTTATTTTTAACAATTTCATTAGTGTGGGCCCTATTCTGTTCCTGCTTGAAAAACCAATCATCTGAACATTTAACAGGAGTCCGCCATAAATCAAGTGAAATCAAATCTTCTCTTTACAATGCTTTGTTTGTTTCTTTATCACTCATTAGTTCCACGAAACGTGGAATAAACTGATGGAGTGGTTGGACGAGTCTGAGAAGACTCTGGACTCTGAAGTGGAGATCGCCAACGATCCGGACAAAATCAAGACGCAGCTGACACAGCACAAGGTGACCGAGGGTCGTCTTATCACGTTAAACTAGCCATGGACCTTTGAGAGAAGAGTTTCATTCATTTAACAGAAACAACATCTGCCTCCATAACTAAATTGGAATATTGAGGCAGCTTGCCATGATCCATGCATAATGTATGAGTCTAGGGAAAAGGCAAATCCGACAGCAACATGTTTTTATGGGAATTAGTGATCAGCAGAACACTTTAGTCGTGCATTTGCTTGCGCTACAGACTACCAGGTCCTATCATGTTTTTTTATGCGGTGTTATGTGCGGATACTGTGTTAATCCTATCATAATCCCGAGATGGACCAAATGTATTCGGAGCCGCTGTGTTTGGATACTTTTAATCTCTGTAGAGGGCTGTTGACCCCTTTTTGACCCCTTTTTTGTTCCCTCACAGAAAACAGTCTTTAATCACACAATAATACACACAGATTAGGATACGATCTGACATGCCAACAGTAGCAGGAAGAAAATGTGAGAAAGATCACTTTAACCCTGAGCATCTAAAGATACAGACTTCAGACAATCTACTAACCTCGGCTATTGTCTGCCTTGTTCACTATCTCAGTGAAGCCAAACGTCTTCATTGTTTGGAGGTCGGAGCTTTTCCATGACAGTGTTTCCCATCAACAGGAGTTCCAAAAAGCCGTTGGCAGCAAACACTCAGTGTATGATACCACCACTCGGACCGGACGGGCCTTGAAAGACAAGACCTCCCTTCGGGATGATAACCAGAAGCTGGATGACATGCTGAGTGAACTGAGGGACAAATGGGACACTATTTGTGGCAAGTCCGTTGAAAGGTAAGGACACATCTTTGCACATTTCATTGTGTATTCTACCACATCAATCACACTGACCGTGTTTACACGCATTTGAATAACTGGCTTAGTGGGACTGAAATCGAATTATCCGTTTCATGTAAACACCTTTGTTCGACTATGTGCGGTCCGACTACGATCCGATTAACACCCCTGGATAACTCGATCCGATCCGGTTGATAATCCGACTATCGCGGCATGTAATGGTGAATTGGATTAGGAACCGGATTTTGCATCTCGGGACATGCTTGAGATCCCGCCGCCCTCCTCCCTCCCTCCCTACCATGTCGTGACCCGGAAGTCGAAAGAGACGATAAGTTGTCACTGCCGGGAGCCCAGCCGGCAGAAAACAAACAAACAACGCTATGGAGAACACAAGAGCCACCCATACATTTCTGGACCAAAGAGCAGACAGAATTTATGCTTAATCTATTGAAGGAGTTGAAAGGTCAAGCGGAAATGGCCGTATTACCACGAGTTGTAATGAAAACAGCGCCACCTATCGTATCAGAGGTGACATGCTTTCGGCCAATGATTCGGATTACTCACTGCCATGTACAGGGTTCGTAGGTTTATGGAAAACCTGGAAAAGTCATGGAATTTTAAAATGGTCATTTCCAGGCCTGGAAAAGTCTTGGAAAAAACGTAGATCATAAAAGTTTAGGAAAAGTCATGGAAAGATGTTATAATCACATGTTCATTTACACCGAGTTTGGAATAATTAATATGTTTTTTAAAGAAAGACGCTCAAAATATAAGCCGGTGTACGCTCTCACTACGCAAAATGTTCTAAATTGTTCATGTTTTTACCGAGATTTCAGTTTGACCATGGACATTTGCTTTAAAGTCATGGAAAAGTCATGGAAAAGTCATGGAAATCCATTGGTCAAAATGTGTAAGAACCCTGCATGTATATTGGAATAATAGCAGATCCCCCAAAAGATAGCATAGTCCGACTAAAGCAAGATTTGAATCATACCATCATGTAAACACACTGACTGTTTGCGGTGATATTCTCCACGAATCCATAACCATCCATAATGTATTTTCTCCTGCAGACAAAACAAGCTTGAGGAGGCCCTGTTGTTCTCGGGCCAGTTCAAAGACGCTCTCCAGGCTCTCATTGACTGGCTGTACCGAGTGGAACCTCAGCTGGCTGAGGACCAGCCCGTCCACGGAGACATAGACCTGGTTCTCAACCTGATAGACAACCACAAGGTAGGAAAAAACAAACCGGACTAGACCACATCACAGCGCGACACGATGCCTTGTTGATCTGCTAGTAATCTCTTTCGTTGCAGCATCAAAAGTAATTTTTTTAAAGCGTACATGTTAAAATACTCTTTTCTTTTCATCATTGCTTGTTGCTCCTGACAATAGTAACAAAGAACACTTAAACCACAAGACTGTTGGACTATAATTCAAACCACGGAGGGGATGGCGTTGTAGTATCTTTCCATGGAGAGTCCCTGTTCTGTTTACTGTCCAGTAAAGATGTCTGGAAAACCAATGTTATGTTTGGTCATCCACAGTGTTATTATTAAATATAACTGCACTGCATTAGAAGTTGTTCCATTGTTTAACCCTCCTGTTACCTTGAGGGGCAATTTGACTCCATTCAATGTTTAACGTCGATGTTCTTTGGGGTTAATTTGACCCCAGGCTGTTTTTCACTGTGTAAAACATATAGGAAATATCAACTTTTTCATATATTTAAAGGGCTATTTATTGGGGACAACTGGGAAAACATAAAATTCACATGATGATATGTCTTCACTGTCCTGAACACAACAACAATTATTGATACTGTTTTTTTTGCATCATATTTCATGACTTTTCCTAATTTCTTGGGGACAACTGGGAAAACAGAAAATTCACATGATGATATGCTTTCAATGTCTTGTGCAATTTGACCCCAGGCTGTTTTTCACTGTGTAAAACATATAAGAAATATCAACATTTTTATTTATTTAAAGGGATATTTAGTCAACAAACAAACATAACGTACCTCACACTTAAACTTGGGAAACAATATTAATTCTAATAATTTTCTCGAAGTTTTAATTGCTGTAGTCAACTTGACCCAGAGGCTAAGTTATATGTTAGTAAATGTGAAGGTAACAGGAGGGTTAAGTCGAATGCTCTACTCCACAAGTATAATTCCCCTCAGTACTTTTGAATTGAAATTCAAAATAGCTGAAATGGGTTATTACATGAATCTTAAACTAGTATGTATGTTTGTGGCTTCACGCCTTCTCCTCTTGGTCACTGCAGGTTTTCCAGAAGGAGCTGGGGAAGAGGACCGTAAGCGTTCAGGCCCTGAAGCGCTCGGCCAAGGAGCTGATCGAGAGCAGCCACGATGACTCGTCGTGGGTCAAAGCCCAGATGCAGGAGCTGAGCACTCGCTGGGAGACGGTGTGCAACCTCTCGGTGTCCAAACAGGCCCGGCTGGAGCAGGCCCTGTGTCAGGTACTGTGCGGCCTCCGACCGTCGTCAGGTAGAACGTAAACGGGACTCTGGGAGGCTGACTGATCTCTTTCCTCCGGCTGCAGGCAGAGGAGTTTCACTCCACGGTTCACATCCTGCTGGAGTGGCTGGCGGAGGCGGAGCAGAGTCTGCGTTTCCATGGCAGCCTGCCCGACGATGAGGAGGCTCTGCAGACGCTCATCGACCAACACACGGCAAGCATTGCAAATACATATACTGTCTTATCTTAAGTGATGCATTTAAGTATATATTTCACATTTGGAGAGTTTTGGCTGTTTGAATGAATAAATGTCATGTTTTTATCTTTTATTTGATCACCCGTTTCTTTGGAGATGCCATCTTTCATTTCAGTCTTATTTTTCGCAGATATTTTGTCAGCTATGATTGCATCTCACAAAAATAGTTCTGCCTTCGGGCGAATTTGTTTTGAATGTCACAAGTGATGCTTTGTTTACATTGTTGCTGAGGAAAATCCAGTTCTCTAATCCAGTTCTCTAATCCAGTTCTCTAATCTTGTCCCATTTGCTATTTTGAAGGAGTTCATGAAGAACCTGGAGGAAAAGCGAGTGGCTCTAAATAAAGCAACCAGTATGGGGGAGGCTATTCTGATCATCTGCCATCCAGACTCCATCACTACCATCAAACACTGGAACACCATCATTAAAGCCCGGCTCGAAGAGGTCAGTTCAGTTACAGTTACTTACCGGAACGACAGATTTCCCAATTTGGATGCCATTTTTCTCCCAAATCACCGAAATTAACATGTTTGCCTCATCACTAAGAAGCAAAAGCTCAGTACTATGTGTAATGGTTCTGTTACAGGTGCAGGCTTGGGCCAGGCAGCACCAGCAGCGACTGGCTACGGCCCTCACTGAGCTGTTAGCCACTCAGGACCTGCTGGAGAATCTGCTGACCTGGCTTCAGTGGGCCGACACCAACCTCAACGATAAGGACAAGGAGCAGCTGCCGCAGGAGCTCGCAGATCTCAAAAGCCTCATAGCAGACCACCAGGTACAAACTATTATTTAAATGGTTTGATTGTTTTTTTTCATACAGAAGTTGGCTCTATGTGTTCATGAACCTTACTGTATGCATACTTGTTGCTTTTCCCCTGCAGGCGTTCATGGAGGAAATGACCAGGAAGCAACCAGATGTTGACAAAATCACCAAGACACACAAAAGGAAGGCGGCTGTGGAGCCCCCAGTCCTCTCTCACATCCCTGTGCTCGACAAAGGAAGAACTGGAAGTATGCATCCCATTAATACCCTTCACAGCGCGTGACCCTCGGCCATCTGGCCCGGTGTTTAGTCACTACAGGGTGACGCAACATCCTCATTTTGTCAATTTCTGCACCTG
Source organism: Liparis tanakae (assembly GCA_036178185.1). Taxonomy (NCBI): domain Eukaryota; kingdom Metazoa; phylum Chordata; class Actinopteri; order Perciformes; family Liparidae; genus Liparis; species Liparis tanakae. The sequence goes on from CM070100.1 coordinate 18,657,635, forward strand.
GAATGATATCATTGCTGCTCTATTAAGATACGATAAAAGATTTTCATTTATTAGTCCCACAGTGGGGACATTTCAGGATCACAGCAGTGGGTGTACATAGAGCATTAATACAAATAAAAGATACAAATAAAAACACAAAACACAATACTAAATACTAATACTACTACTAAAATACAAAAAAACTAATATTAATTACTAATTACTAAATACTAAATGCTAAATACTAATACTAAAATACAAAAAAATACTAATACTAAAATACTAAAAGATACTAAATACTAAATATTAATACTAAAATACTAATACTAAAATACTAAATACTAATACTAAAAACTAAATATGAAATACTAAATACTAAATACTAAAATACTAATACTAAAATACAAAAGAATACTAAATACTAAATACTAATACTAAAATACGAAATACTACAAAGGGAAAAAAAAGTAAAGTGTTAAGTAAAGTGTTGAGTTTGTCAGCATCTCAGCGATGTACTGCAGCTGTCAGCAGGAAGGAATTATATATTATATATATATTAATATTCCTCATTACATGGTGAGAGCACAGTCACTAAGAAGGTCTGTTTGTTTTCCACCTGCAGGTAAACGTTCTCCCACACAAACGATGTATGCGTCAGCAACACAACCTCTCATTGAGACCACCAACCCGCGGGTCAACCTGCTGGTCACTAAGTGGCAGCAGGTGTGGCTGCTGGCTTTGGAAAGACGGAGGAAACTCAACGATGCCATGGACGGACTCGAGGAGGTAATCGAGCTTTAAGGTTTTACACACCTGCTCTCAGTATTATTAGAAGCACACATGTGCTTAAACGACCCTCTATGTTTCTGTGCAGTTGAAGGAATTCGCCAACTTTGACTTTGATGTATGGCGGAAGCGCTACATGCGCTGGATGAACCACAAGAAGTCTCGAGTCATGGACTTTTTCCGCCGCATTGACAAAGATCAAGACGGCAAGGTGACCCGGCAGGAGTTCATAGAGGGCATCCTCTCCTCCAGTAAGTGTCATTCAACATAGAGACTCACAACTGAACATGCAGGTAGGTACCACAGGCAGTAAAATGCTCATTTTGCACCACCTCAATGTTTCTTCGACAGAATTCCCCACCAGCCGTCTGGAGATGAGCGCGGTCGCGGACATATTTGACAGAGACGGCGACGGCTACATCGACTACTACGAATTTGTGGCCGCTCTTCATCCCAACAAGGATGCTTACAAACCACTGACGGATGACGACAAAATCGAAGACGAGGTGATCCAGACTCTCATGTCGTCGTGTCCGGAATTTCTAAATGTAGAGAATTTAGAGAATGATGTTTCAATAAAACTCTTTTCCGTTTTTAGGTCACGAGACAAGTGGCAAAATGCAAATGTACGAAGAGATTCCAAGTGGAGCAAATCGGGGCCAACAAATACCGGGTAAGCAGATTTTAATTACATTTTATTTTGAGCAATTGTTTCAGCAAATACAATGACGTGATTGTTAAATGTTTTTTACACACGAGCTGATTCATATTACAAAATGGTAAGTGCTGTCAATAAAAGCCATTACATGGTCAAAACTAACTTTTCCATATGTTTATTATTCCTCACATCACCAGTTCTACCTTGGAAACCAGGTACTTATGAAAGGCCTCTTCTGTCTCTCCCGCTCTGTTCTGTGCCTTATCAAGCCGTGTCCATTGGCCATGTTTGCTTTTCTATTAACATTATCTCTGCCTAGATTCCTGGCTGATGTTTACACACTGAAACTCAGAAGTAGAAATAAATATCGATGGCCATCTGATTTATTCCATAAGGAACTCTGGCCCAAGATGTGTTTTCAGTCTAATATTACATGTTGTTTAAAGTCGATAATGAAAGAAGAATTAAATGTGTTTGAGTTTTATGTGATTCCTGCATTTTTCTGATTATTCAGGTGTTTTCGTTTATTTGAATAATAATAGGTCTAGTATATATTTATATATCTGCTTTTGAGTTTCAGAAAATACAATATTACAAGCCAAAACCATTTCAGCCCATATTTTCTATTAGTCCATGGGCGTAAATTCATCTGCTGGGCAGTGTGGCAAATTAATGCTTTCTGTGTTCTTGCCTTTGGCTTTTCATGGGAATGATTGGCTGACACACTTTTATGAAATGTTATATTCATTTATTTTCATAATCTTGAGGATTTTAATGAGTACTTTGCTTTTTCTTACCTTTTGAGTTCACATGTATCGACAAATTGCATGTTGCAGTTTAAAATCCATTATTGAGATGTGTTTAAATGCCACATGCTTCCTGAAGCTTGTTTGGATGAAGATGAATAATGGAGGATGTCAGGGGCATTAGTGTTGTATGAACTAGTTTGTATTGATGTGTCACACAACAATGAATTTAAATAATTCTTTTGACAGTTTGGTCTGGTTCACTGCTTACATGAGTCCTTAATCGGCGATGAGACAATAGCAAACAGAGAAAATCAAAATCTTACCCCCCACCTACACGTTGCAGTTTTGGAAAGCTGTATTCTGGTAAATGGTTATTCTTAAGATGTTTCTTGTGCCTCTTTTTTCTCCAGATCATCATCCCATTTAATGTATTTGATTACTTTAAATCACCAGTGGCATTAAATCATTATAATAATCATACAAGCTTATTTTTCTTTCGTTTTTACCAGTTGAAGAGACATCATAAGACAATAGGCACTGAGCGTAGGCTCTTCATCGTTTGGTCATGTCCGCGTGTCACACTGTAGTGGAGTAGACGTAAACGATTGGAACCATTCCTCATGTTGTGCTCGGTGTGTCATTGAAGCATTGGATTTTATTATTATTATTATTATCATTGGATTTTGCATCCGTGTCAACGCATCCTGAACATTCGAGTCGTTGTCGTAGAAAGTGCAACAAATTGTTGGGTTGCAGGAGATCGCTATTTGTCCGCTTGATCATGACGTGCAATGTGGTGTTGTTGTTGTTGACAGAAAGCATGCGGCTGTGATTGCCCTTATGTTTTCGTGCTAATGCTCATGGTCATATCCAACTGGCTGACTTCTGTGCATCGCCTCGTAAACCGTGAACCATTCACATCCACGATACGCCTATTGTTTATGCGGTTGGTATGTGTGGTTGGTTTGAGGGAGAAATTGTTATACTCTAGCGCCCTCTGGTGGTAGAATAATGTGCCTTCAGTTCATCCTTTTTTGCACTGGCAGCAAACTGAAGCCAGATTTTTTTTTAAACACAGATTAGAAAATATTGAAATATTATTGAAAATATTCTAAATGTTCAAAAGATCCACTGCTATATGATTGAGTTTGAAAGCAGTGTATAAGGACTTCACGTTCAGTTTGCTATAAACTGTAACATAGATATATATAGAGACGATTCTGCTATTTCAGAGTTAAGATTATTATATTATGTAACAGTGAAATATCAACTAATTTTTAAAATGTTGAAGTCCACTTAGCTATCTAAAAACTACATGATGACGGCACTATTTTACAAAGTTACCAAAACTACAGAAAGACAATACATAATCTCATTCAGATTGAATGGACCTGTGTAGTAATTTAAAAACAAATCATTTGAATCCGACCCACCAGCACACACTACTAGAAGAACACCAGTTGGATTGACCTTTTGTGTAATTTGTGTCTTTGAGAATGAAACTGAATATAAATGTGTTAATGTCATGATTCTGTTGGTGTAAATCAATGCAACAGGAAAAGGAAATCAGAGCTGAAGTGGAGAAAAAAAGCACCTTGAAAAAATAGTCTAAAAATGCCAAAATTATTGTAAATAAATAATTGGAATAATGCGATTCTGTTTCCAATGTTGCGCTGCTTTACGCCCGCAGTGAGTGTTCACACAGAGGTCACGCAAAGGTGTTCACACATCCCCTCTCTGTTGTCCTCCCACCCCCCCGCCGTAGTTTGGAGACTCTCAGCAGCTGCGCTTGGTGCGGATCCTCCGCAGCACTGTGATGGTGCGGGTTGGAGGAGGCTGGATGGCTCTGGATGAGTTCCTGGTGAAGAACGACCCCTGTAGAGGTGAGATCAAAAGTCATAATGCAGGACCAATAGATGACGTGCTGAAAGGCGCACATGTCCAGTTGTGTGTAGAATGACTAGAATATTTCAGTTTGGTGCCTTTAAATGTAATCTCAACAGGACGGTGAACATTGCTACATTAATCTAAGTTTGATGCTCTGACTTCTGATTTACAAAAACATTGATATTGTTGTGGACTAATGCTATTTGTATAGTTACTACTGATGAAGATTATTATTATTATAAAGATAATGAAGATTTTAACAGAAAAATATATAAATAATGTCACTGAATCATTACAATGTCTAGTTACAATGTAATGTGATTTTAAATCAGTTTAGGGTGAGGATTGCATACGTATACTTTACATTACCTACAAGATTCAATTCAGCTCATGAGAGAATCTTTTAACTAAAATGGTCAATAGTATGTGTCTCATTAGTTGATAAAACTAAACAGAAATAAGTTATTGTAAAGGAATTAGCATTTACTCCATTCCAGAACCATTAAAGCTCCATTATGTAGTTTTTCCCTTGTAGCGCCCCCTTCAGGTATTTGACGTTTACTTCAGTGTCGTAATTACCCAGTTACGATAGATCAGGTGTGGTGAACCTTTGGCTCTGAGCCATATATGGCTCTTCTGGTGACACATATGGCTCTTTTGAGTTTGAGTATAAAAAAAAAAATCTCTGCCCGCCCCCTGTAACTTTCTCTCTCCTCCAGATGACAGCAGAAGTAATGTCAGGTCCTTTTCTTAAAAACGTCTTTGTTCTTTTATTAAACAAATCGCCATATTAAAAGTCATTTTAGCGGCGCCATTTGTTTTCAAGCTGTTATTTTAAGGTAAAATTGTTACATAGTGTTGCTTTAAAGGCTTCGTCTAATACTTAATAAAACACTGAGCTCCAAAATTAAACGACAGCAACTAGAGTGAAATAACACAGCACTGTTAGCAGATTATTAGTTTTATTAATTAATTTGTTGTATTATTATTTTAGCAAAGTACAATTACTGATCCACCAGGAGGCGATGAGACGATCCCCTCTGTGTTGGCGTCTAGTGCAATGCTCTCTGTACTCTGCTTTTTTTCTGCTATCTTCTGTATTAATGTCCAATTTCTGTGTTTCCTCCTAAACCTTCCTCCCGCTGAACATGATATCGTTTCTTTCTAGTTCATCACCACGGAAGCAAAATGTTGCGCTCGGAATCAAACTCTTCAATTACTCAGTCTCCCATAGGTTGGCAAATCTCACACTTGCTCACCTCGCTCCATGAACCCACCTGTGGTATGTGTGTCTGCACATCCGAGCGTGTGCTTGTGTTGGTGTCCATTAGCTCGTCGTGAATGGCCTTCTCGTACGGCGGCTCCACTCACAACCAGCTGCCGTTCGGCTCCCGCTGGTTTTCATGCATGCGTTTGTTTCGTGTGAGCCACAAAACCCGATGTCACGTTCTCTCGAGGCAAGATTTTGTGACTCGACTTCCAAAATTAGCTTTTTTGTATTTCTCAGCATGCAACGGTCCTGAGCCGAGCTTGTTTAACCCTCCTGTTACCTTTGGGGTCAATTTGACCCCATTCAATATTTAACATCTCTAAATAAATGATTGACATCTTTTTTTTTACTTCATATTTCAATTTTCCTAATTTATTGGGGACAACTAGGAAAACATCAAATTCACATGATGATATGTTTTCACTGTCCTGAACACAACTTGTACCCATCTGTGTTCTTTGGGGTCAATTTGACCTCAGGCTGTTTTTCACTGTGTAAAACATCTAAGAAATATCAACTTTTTTATTTATTTAAAGGGATATTTAGTCAACAAACATAACATACCTCACACTTAAACTTGGGAAACAATATTAATTATAATCATTTTCTGGAGATTTTAATAGCTGGGGTCAAATTAGCCCCAAGGGTAAAAAATTGTAGTAAATTTGAAGATAACAGGAGGGTTAATGTTTAAGGTTTGCTTGACAATCAAACAAAAAAAAATATTTCTAGAGATGCTGAACTGGACATATTACCCGTAAATATAAAACTGAACTAACATCATCATGGTGGACAATGATGAAGTCGTCTCTATATTACACACACACACACACACACACACACACACACAACACGGAAGCAGTATTTATGGCACATTGTTTATTTGTTTGACAGCGTGTCTTAGCGATGACATCTGCATGGGAGCCAGTTGGTTTTTCACACATCTGGTTTAAGGTTCACTGTGTGTTCATATTCGTGGTTTTTGTAATTCTCCTCATTTGGGCCGTTTGGGTGTGGGAGTGTTTGGGCACACTTTGATGTGTTTTTAATCTTTTCAACATTTGTTTAGCAGTCCAAGCAAAACCAAGAAGTATTGCTGGTTGGGAAACAAAGTGTACTCCACTACTGTCGCAGCAGTATGGATGAGACGTAAAACAGCATGAGTCTTGTGTTCTCGTTGTTTATTCATTTATTATTTTCAGTATTCACTTTATTTAAAAACACTTTATGGTAACACTTTATCCCTAATAATTTCCCAATAACTCTCTTTTTTAGAAGTTACCTGAATAAAACAATGTAATATGGTGCAAAAAGAAACCAACTGTTAGAAATCACATACTTAGGTATTGCATCTTACATACACGGTGACATGACTGTATTAATCCCAACGTTACCGGTTGGTGCAACAGTTAAATGAACATTTTAATCAATATATACCTTTCCAACCCTATTTAATAGTTTCCAGTGTTATTTTAAGGCAAATTGAATTTTAAATTATCGGCAACAGTTTGGTTCCATCTTTACCTTCTGTCAGTTTATGTCATCCACATGAACTGCAGCACCAAATGAACTGGGACACAACCGTGAACATGAGAATGATTTTCTTCTTAAGTGTTCCTTAACATCCCCCACCTATAATAATACACAATATTTTAAACCGCCTTCCTCACAGTCGCCATTGGACCGTCTGAGGAGTATTCGTGGGCAGTTGTTTTATAATGCATAGCTTTTAGGATTTCTGTAAAGCGTCTTTGAGTACTTTGAAAAGCGCTATATAAATTGTATGTATTATTATTATTGTCTATGAATCTCACGCCACATACTGCGAAATCTTACAAATGTAGTAGACAGTACATCTGGAATTTTTTGCATACACAAAATCCACACATGCACCTGGAACGCAGTATACTCAGATTTTACGTCATACTTAGTATGAATAGTAGATTAGTATGTGATTTCAAACACAGACGGTGTTAATTTTGTACATTTCCAATGAATTATTATTAATTCCTACAAAGACTGTAAGTTACCGAAATTAAATGTTTTGAAATTTCTCAATAGCCAAGCATACAATACAAAACTAAAAATATAAATAGATGAAATATGAAAATAAATGAATAATCAATTAATATGTGCTTGGGTGTAAAGTTCTTTCAGGGACGTTTCTATTTGAACCATAATTAATACCAAACTACATGTATTAATGGGAAATTGGGGACTTAAAGTTGAAATAATTGTGTTTACTCACACCATCATTAAAACTACTAATATACATATTCCCAGTTGTATTTATTCAATATGGCTCACCTGGAGTGTCATTTCTTAGCTAAAGGCAGGACCAACATGGAGCTGCGAGAGAAGTTCATCGTCCCGGATGGAACCACTCAGGTGATGGCGAGCTTCCGTTACAGAGGCCGAAGATCTCGGCCGTCATCCAGAGGAGCGTCTCCCAACAGATCCACCTCCAGTCAGAGCTGTGCGGTCCCATCAAACCCAGTAGTGACCAGTACACCCAAGGTAATGGGCTCTGCTCTGCTGCGAGAGACAGCTCCCTCATTGTCTGTCACGCTGTTGATTCATCACTCCCCATCATGATTTCCCTCTTTTTTGATGCCTCATTTCTTTATATTTACATTTTTTGATCATGTTCTTGTTCATTTTCTTGGTGTTTCTTCCATCTAGTCTCTCTTGTAGTTTTTGATTTGTGAATCCATATCTGTGTTTTTTGATTTGCCATTGTTTCCCAGACTCCCCAACTCATAACGCGCAATTATGATAAGCCCTGGCTTACAAACATCAAATCCTCCACTCCTCTTAAATCATCAGACTCTTTTGGGAGCCAAGGTTCATCCTCAGAGGTATTGTCATGGAGGAGACTCATTTACAGCACACGGTGTGGGACGCTTCACATTTATGACCCAACTGAAATCTGCTGCACAGCCATCAAACCAGAGACAACATATATGTAGCACCAGTAAGGCTAGAGGCTCGTTTGAAAAGGGTCTATTTGTTAGAGTTATACACTACCGTTCAAAAGTTTGGGGTCACTGAGAAATGTCTTTATTTTTCAAAGAAAAGCATGTTTTTTTAATGAAGATAACATTACATTATTAAGAAATGCACTCTATACATTATTAACGTGGTAAATGACTATTCTAGGTTGAAACACCTGTTTAAAAAAATTAAATATCTACACGGTTGTATAGAGGCTCATCTCCAGTGTTCTAATGGCACATTGTGTTATTGCCTTAGAAGACTAACAGAGGGGTAGAATTTTAGAAAACCCTTTTGTTATGTTAGCACAGCTGAAAACAGTTATGCTGGTCAGAGAAGCTTTTCAACTGGCCTTCCTTTTGAGCTTGAAGTCTGAAGAACACAATTCATATTTAAAACAAAAATCATTATTTCTAACCTTGTCCATGTATTTACTATATTTTCTATTCATTTTGCAATTCATTGGATAAATAAAAGTGAGTTTTCATGGAAAACACAAAATTGTCTTGTTGGGTGACCCCAAACTTTTGAACGGTAGTGTATATATTTCAGATTTTACTGATTTACAACTGTATTCTGTCGGGGGGGAAATGTGTGAGACTTCAGTTGGGTTTATAAACTCTCCTTTTATTACTAATGGACTGAATATTTAATTCTTGCTTGACAACAATCTCTGTCTCTTTCAATATGAACAACTTCCTATGTAATGTTTGCATGATTTAGTACTGACTTTCTAATCACAGGTTGAAACTTTAATTCAAATACTAATACTAGTAATACATTGTTGAAAAAATAAGGATTTTTAAAGGATAACAAAAAAAAATCATATAATATACTTTCTGGTACATATGGAAGCCCGATTCCGCCACAAAAAAAATTAAGATCCTGTAAGTCATAATTATGACTTCACTATCTCATAATTTCGTCTTACTATCTCATAATTATGACTTACAGGATCTTAGTTTTTTTTTATCACAGTGGCGAAAACGGGCTCCATAGGTACAACTATGTATGCACTAAAATAAAAAATAAAAATTCAAACAGTTATTCTACTGTGCAGTTTACTCCCATTGATAACACATCCAAGTCATTCCTGTTCTCTCTGTTTCAGAGTACTCCAGTTCAAGGCAGCAAATTACGTCTTCCTGGGTACTTGTCAGGCAAAGGCTTTCAGTCGGGCGAGGAGGGGACCTTGATCAGCGCTGCCGTTCTGAAAGCTCGGGCGCAGACGATAGGTGGTGAGTAGAGAGCGACTTTAGCGACTCTTGTCTTTACGTATTGAAGAAAATAAACAATGGAGCCACTGATACAGCTTTTATATACGTTGAGACAAAACATGTTGAGGTTGCAATAATCCTTTTAGGGGTCTAAGGAGGGATTTCTAGTTTATATAAATTGATAGGTGAAGCATCTGAGATGTCACCCAGAGGTCACTGAAGGTCGTGTTAGGGCGGCTCTGGCCCAGTGAGCGGGTCGTCCTTCAATCTGAAGATCGGCGGTTCGATTCTCGGCTCTCCCAAGACACTTAACCCCAAATTGTGTGTGAACGGGTGTGAATGTTAGTTCGTCTGATGGGCGGGTGGCACCTCACATGGCCCCTGTCATCAGTGTATGAACGGGTGATTGACATGGGTTGGAGTGGTTGGAGGACTAAAAAGTCCATTTACCATTTAAAAGATAGATAGATAGATAGATAGATAGATAGATAGATAGATAGATAGATAGATAGATCGATACTTTATTAATCCCCAAGGGGAAATTTGTCGTCACAGTAGCAGCACCAATAAACTAAACACACAAGAATAAAATATAAAATAAAATATAAAAAACAGGGATGAAAGATATAGATGTATACAAGTAAAATATAAAATACAAAATGAAGCATATATGTATGTAAAATGATTTTTTATCATTTTTATATATATGTATACACTAACCCAAACAAATATAATACAATGACTGTGTAAAGTATACAAAGTAAAATATAAAATACTAAATATTTTTTTTTAAATTCATATGTATATATATATATATATATATATATATATATATATATATATATATATATATATATATATATACACAACATACATGCATACACAAATATAATACTAATGACTAATGACTGCAGTGTAAAATAAAATAAAATGTTGAAAAAAAAAAGGCTGAAAATGTCATGATAATGTATGTCTTACTTTACCCAGAAGGCAACACATTAGCCAGCTGGCAGTGTGTTTTTAATAAACCTAAAACAAAACTGAACGACACTAAACTGAAATCACAAGCAGTCACAACTAATGAAGTACGTCTTGATAATCCTCCAAAAAGGTTAGATAAAAGATGCTATTTGATATTTATTTGTTTGGATCTAACACTGTGTTCTGCCAAACTGCCTCTATCGATCAAACTCATCCTTACAGGTTTGTTAAATATTCTCCTTTTGTCGTTCTAGAGCCGAGAAGAAATTCGAGTCGACCAGGAAGTAAAGCGGGAAGCAGAGGGAGCAGTCGCCGAGGAAGCGACGCCTCCGACTTTGACATCTCAGACATCCAGTCGGTTTGCTCGGACGAGACGGTCGGGGACGCGACCCGAGCGACGCCGCGCTCCGCGCCCCGCCAGCAAGGAGGGAAGCCCTCCAAGATTCCCACTCCTCAGAGGAGATCGACTCCCACGAGCAAACTGACCAAGGGATCCAGGCGATAGCCAGTGGCTTTGAAGACCAACGACCCAGGAGCAAGTTGCACCCTGAACACCTAACAGACACTGGAGACATCTAATTTAAAAGACTACAAAATGTGTTAAGTGTTATTTAAATCATTGCGAAGATGTAAAATATTCTTTTGAGAGGCAATATTGTTTAATATGATGTGCGAATGAAATGTTAATGGCCTTGTGTATTTTGTTTTTAATGTATTTTATTTTTTGTGAAATATTTCAAAATGTTTTTATTGTATTTTATTCTTTTAAATGCAAAACCTGGAGATGTTTGAGGAACACTAGACAACCTGGGAATGTTGTACGGTTAGCTAACATTTCTAAAAACACTAATGAAGGGCAAGAGGCGGGATAGAGTTACTGAATGTACTGTGATTTATGTTTGCTGATGTTTGGAGTCGATGGTGCATTATGGTACCATTTGAGGCGCTGCAATGATCTATTTAAGTGATATGATATACTGCCAACATGCATCTAAAGAGCAATGCAATATACTACAATAAACCCCAGTAAGCACTGCAGAAACCTTTGAAGAATACTATTTATGGCAAGTAGCAGAAACATCGTAATCATAAAGCTTTTAAGTCCTGTTTGTTTGTCGTCAGCTGCGGTCCCCGTTTCATTTGATCACTTCACAGCAGTGTGTGCTTGAAGGGGTGGTGGCACTCAATGTAGACGTTCTCGTGTGCATCCTTGTCAATGTATGGTTCATTTGGGTAGAGCTGAAATTGTCACTGTAACATTACTTTGTAATAAACCTGCTTGCAGAAAGCAACCAGAGGCGGTTGTGCACCACAGAATCCTCTCTGCTTTGCCGGTTTTAGCTCATTTTATAAGCCGTGCCAGCAGCAGTTTGTTGGTTGAGGGGTAAAAATATCAATGGCTTGTCTTTGTGAAAGGTTTTTTTGTAATAATAATCACAATTGGGGCCAAACAAGTGTGTTCAGTTATAGGAATCAGGCATGACGTTGAGGGCAATACTATTGTTTTTCATAATACGTGTTTGGTATGTCTATATATATTTGGAAACTAATCTATCTATCTATAAATGTATGAATATACTTGAATTATATATATATATATATATATATATATATATATATATACATACATACACATATAAATGTTTATACTGTATGTATATGTATATATATACATATATGTATATATATATATATTTATACTGTATATATATTACATTATCCATACCACTTAATTGAGAATATATATATATATATATATATATATATATATATATATATATATATATATATATATATATATATATATTACATTACATGTCATTTAGCAGACGCTCAAAACGCCCAAAGCGACTTACAATAAGTGCATCAACCTAGAGTACAAACTAAGAACAACAAGAATACAGAAAGTAACATTTCCTCAACATCGTCGAACTACATAAAGTTTATATATGAGAAGATATGTCAGGTGGTCACGTAGGGGCTGGATTTTCGAAGCAGGGGTCTTGACACTGAGCTGCATTTCACCTACAATTACCACAAACCATGACATCTCATATTCCAGTGGACCACTGACCTCTGTGGTTATGGCAGTGACCATGCTTGATTGAATCCGCCTTATATAGCCTGCCACTGATGAGGACCTCGTACAGGTAACTGCCCCTCACCTGACAACACAGCTACTGTACTTACACCACAACAAATACATTACAATCACCCTAATGAGAAAAGTCTGCATGATCTCTATTCATGTTACACATCACAATAGAGTCATATAAAGCCCAAACAGGGAATTCACCTTCACTAACACCCCTCTACTAATTAAGGCTTTAATACTATTACAGAGACTGATCCAGTACAAAGATGAGTCCTTTATCAGCACTAAGGTCTAACAAGACCAGTACAGAGATGAGTCTTTTATCAGCACCAAGGTCTAACAAGACCAGTACAGAGATGAGTCCTCTATCAGCACTAAGGTCTAACAAGACCAGTACAGAGATGAGTCCTTTATCAGCACTAAGGTCTAACAAGACCAGTACAGAGATGAGTCCTTTATCAGCACTAAGGTCTAACAAGACCAGTACAGAGATGAGTCCTTTATCAGCACTAAGGTCTAACAAGACCAGTACAGAGATGAGTCCTCTATCAGCACTAAGGTCTAACAAGACCAGTACAGAGATGAGTCCTCTATCAGCACCAAGGTCTAACAAGACCAGTACAGAGAGGAGTCCTTTACCAGCTCTAAGGTATTAAAGTATTTCATGGGATATACAACTTGCTAATGAGGAACGAGTGACTATTATACATTTACTGTATATTTTTTAGAAATCTTGAAGGCAATTATGGCCCTAAATCACATGTTTTGGGGCATTATGGGGATTATTTGTGCATTTGGCCTTCGCCTTCTTAATTCCTGACTCTGGAAGCAGCTATCAACCGTATATCTGTTATTCCCTTACTCGTCTGGTTGCTCGATGCAGCACGGAGGTTTAGATTGAAAGCGCTGTCTCCTCTGGCTGGAATGTTTGCAGAACATCTTGTATTTAGATGTGACATACTACATCTTTCTCTCAGTGACACTCGGCAGATGTTAAAACACCGGATTGAATGAACATCCACTAAATGCGACTGTTTTAAAAAGAAATTATTGATATTTCTACAACAACTGCAACACAACTATATTTTGTCACTAACTCCATCAGTTAGCAAAGACACAAAAAGCTCCACACAGTTACTTTTATTGACAGCTGCATTGTTTACTGAAGCATAAACTGATTATTCATCATTACTGGTACGATCTCCTTTTAATAGCTACATAGAATATCTTCACCTGCATTGTCTTAAAGAGATGACTCCTTTATTTAGCGAGGCCTGGAGTGACTGTAGGTGTAACTGGCCTATGAGAATCCTCAGATCCCCTGGGGACCAAAGGGAGAGTGGCGCTCAGGTGTGAGGCTCGTCTGGGACCCAGCGCTCCTCGTCTGAATGGTCCTCCTGTTCACTGGGCCGGGATGGCACTTCAGACTGGGATACATCCTCACACCAGGAACTGAAAAAGACCCGTCTGCAGGAGCCCTGAGACTTTCTTTTTCAGGAATATGTGAGTAATGAAGTATTTCTCTTCAATGTTGTCTTTATTATTTCTTTTATTTCATTTGGACATGCATAGGGGTTTTATATGATGTCAGGTTGCTCATCAAAAGGAGGATTATTTTGCAATTGGCGTAATTGTTTTTCACTATTTTGGTAAAGCTTGAGAATGATATGGACGAGTGAATTCAGCGGATGGTTTGCCTTGGTTGACAAAGAATTTATAATATTTTAATAATTTTTTCTTTTAACATCTTAAAATGACAATTTCACCAGTTTTGCCAATTCATTTAACATGACATTTTTTATTTATTTCTTCTTTCTAAATCTTTAAAATACATTCATAGAAATACAATTCAAACAAATGTGAGCGACTGACTATGTAACAGCATACTGTTAACTCATATCTCAGTTAATCTGATTTCTCGAATTACAAATGTCTTGAATTGTCCTGCAGGCACGCCTAACCCCCGACTACAACAAATATAAAATGCCAGCCTCAAAAGAAATGCTGGTGTTCGCAGCACTTTTCGCCTTCTTCAGACTGACCCAATGTCAACAGTTGCCAAGTAAGTTTACATTTTATTTCCATGCTTATTTGATGACTCCAACATATTTTTACACTATAAAACTCAACACTTAACACTGGATTATTTCCAAAACAATTCACTGTTTATGTACAGTTGGACTTGTCGCTATCTTTGCCAGCAGACCCTTATTAGCTCTTTACTTGTTTAATAAACGTATCATATAAAACAGAATTGAACATAATTACAGACACTAATTATCTGCAGTGACTCCAGTTTTCCAGGCTGAGCCGTGTACTACAGCATCATGAGCAGCAGGTGTCGGTGTTTGTCAGTTCATAGTCCGCTGTTCGCCTTCGCAACAGTCGACCCAGTGTCACGTTTCTTACTCCCGACTCCTGTGTGGACACTGAGAGGTCAAGAGATCACCCCGGGGTCAAAGCTGTGTCCATAAACCTCTAAAGCACACAGTCTCCACATAGTCTGCCTGTTCCCATACATACATTTTTACCCATTTACAGATAAAATGTACAGAAATAGTTTCAGCAGTGCTGAGAAATACTAATCCGGATTAAAACACAGATTAGCCCTTCAGTAGCTCTTATTATGGTACTTTTGTAATTCGACTATGTTGAGGAAATGTTACTTTCTGTATTCTTGTTGTTCTTAGTTTGTACTCTAGGTTGAAATGCACTTATTGTAAGTCGCTTTGGATAAAAGCGTCTGCTAAATGACATGTAATGTAATGTAATCCCAGTAATATGTTCAATGTAGACGGCTGTGACTTTTAACATTGCTTCATTCCGCTATGTTGGTATATTAACTGTAATACATGGAGGTAAAACAATGATTTAAGACACAGAGGTGACTTGTTAACATGAAAAAGTAAGAGGTATCACGTTTTTCTATGTCACAGATTAGTTTGTTTTGTTATTTTCTCCTTCAGTCTTAATATTTGTGATCATAGTCTTTCAACAGCTCTCACAGACACGTTAACCGTACAGGAAAACACCACCGCCGAGTTAATCTCACGCGAGCTGCGGCATGAATGAAGCGTCCTGTGTTTAGAATCCTGAATCCAAATCCACTAAATCTAATAAACAGCCTCTTCTTGTTAATGGGTTTCACAAATGACCTCATTCCACCTGTGAACAGATGGAATTAATCATGACAATGAGTAATGCCGTCGTTTCAAAAGAATCAGCGATTTAGAAGCAGTGCCGCACCTTTGATGCTAAATGGTTGTGATGTCAAACTGAGCTCGGTGTTTGTGCCGGGAGGTTTTGATCTGCTGGAGGAGTTCCAAGTGTCCGAGTCGAGAGGAGTGAGGCGAGTGAACGGTTCTCAACCTGAGGCGGTGGCCTACCGCATCAACCCCTCCATCCACCTCCGGAGGACCACCAGGTAGAGTATCGGACTGCCAGAGCACGTTTATTTCTAATGAAGCTGGTGAAAGAATAAGTTAACTCCGCCTGAAATGTTAGTTTTTAGTGAGCTAAAGTAGTTTACCTTCTCACCTGGCTGACGTATTATAGAAGTGCACTCAAGGGTGTGTAAGTGTAACACACTGTGACAACTCTGCTTAGTTTTGTGTATTATAGGATCCACATTAGGAGCGCACTAAACAAACAGCAAGTCATCTTGGGGTCTATTTAATGTTAAACAGTAGTCAGTAGTCAGTAGACAATAGAAAATATAGGCATATTTTTAATAATA